>OZ024872.1:63663931-64263931 GCA_964017185.1 Rugalucina vietnamica
TGTCTTTGTCAAACTCAGGAATTGCTATTTCAGAAGTAAGAACAAAGAAGTCAGAACTATGAAGTCGGAAGTTGGAAGTCGGAACTCGGAACTTGGAAAAAAAAAAAAAAAAAGAACAACAAGAAAAAAAAACAACATACTTTGTGTGTCTCATCACATAGTCATAGAAAATTATCCTAGTAATAAGTTGATACAAATTTCGGCTCTCCAGAGCTTTTGGTCACTGAGGTATTAACAATTTTATTGGTATACCCCATTCGTTTGCCAGTGATTATCTCTTATATCTTAAGTTGTCTTATGTATTTGAGCAACAAGAAACTTTAAGACAGCTTGTTTATATCTCTTATACCATGGTTATAAAATATTATCATAGCCATTATTCGATACCAATTTCTGCACTCTAGGCCTTTTGGTTGCTGAGATGTAAACTTTTCCGTTGGAATACCCCCTCAATTTTCTGTATTCTTTCTCTTATATTTAAAGTTTTCATCAATATTCGAACAGCACGAAAGTCTGATTATTAATGAATCTTATTTCATGGTTTTAGAATATGGTCATAGCAATCATTTGATACCAATGTCAGCTCTCTATGACTTTTGGTTGTTGAGCTTTAAACGTTTCTGTAGGTATATCCCGGCCACTGTTCTTTTCTTAATATTTTAAGTGCTCATTGGTTTTTGAACAAAAAGAGAGTCATATTCTTTAAGCACCTTATCACATGGTTATAGAACATCATCCTATAAATGAGTTGATACCAATTTCGGCTCTCCAGAGCTTTTGGTCACTGAGATATTAACAATTTTATTGGTACAGCCCCTTCGTTTGCCAGTGTTTATCCCTTATACCTTAAGTTGTTTTAAATATTTGAGCAACAAGAAAGACAACTTGTTTATATGTCTTATACCATGGTTATAGAATATTACCAATGTCAGCTCTCTATGACTTTTGGTTGCTGAGCTTTAAACGTTTCTGTAGGTACATGTATATCCCGTCCGTTCTGTGATTTTTTCCCTAATATTTTAGGTTCTCATCAGTATTTGAACAAGAAGAGGGTCATATTCTTTATGTATCTTATCTCGTGGTTATAGAACGTTATCCTAACAGTTATTTGATACCAGTTTCAGCTCTCTAGAATTTTCGGTTGTTGAGATATTAGCAATTTTGTTGGTATATCGCCTTCATTTATCCATTATTTCTTCTCTAATATCTTAATTTCTCATTAGTTTTCGATCATAAAGATAACCAGCTTGTTAAAATATCTTATTAAATTGTTATGGAACATTGTCATAGCAATCATTTAATACCAATTTAAGCTCTAGAGGTTTTGGTTGCTGAGATATATGCAATTTTGCTGGTATACTCCATTTTTTTCTGTGTTTCTTTTCCTAATGATATAAAGTTCTGACTCCTTGTGTAAATTCTCGAAATTGCAGCACAATAGTCTGCCGGTTTAAAAAGGGCTACTGATGAGGGTTCATTACCCGAAATTGCGCAATATAGTCCATACTATCTCCCTTTGAATGTTTTATTGCTTCCAAAGGATCAAACCTTTATATTTTATTTGCTATTACTGCAGCTGGTGTTGTGCCGTGTGGCGGCCGTAAAAAGTCTCCCCGTACATCATCCATAGTGCAGATTATATTTTTATTTCGGTCCTTTGAGATCAGTAAAGATATTCAGAATGTTCAAAACACTAACGTTTAGAAACATACTTCTAAGCAATTTTTTAATTATTTGACCCAATTTAGGAGTATGTCTTTGATTTAGACTCCTCGTGTAAATTCTCGAAATTGCAGCACAATAGTCTGGCGTTCGTTGCCGGTTTAAAAAGGGCTACTGATGAGGGTTCATTACCCGAAATTGCGCAATATAGTCCATACTATCTCCCTTTGAATGTTTTCCTGCTTCCAAAGGATCAAACCTTTATATTTTATTACTCATTAATATTTGAACATCAAGAAAGTCAACCTAATATGTATATATTATCACAAAGTTATAGTACATTGCCAAAGCAATCATTTGATGCCCTTTTCAGCTCTCTGGGTCAATCAGTAGCCAAGATACATATGGTTATATAGGTATACCACATTAATTCCTCTGTTTTTGTCTCAAATTTCTAACTATTTTATTAATATTCATACAACAAATAAAATGACTTTAAGTAGAACAGACAAATATAATATTGTTCTTGCAGTCTTTTGATACCAATGTCAGCACTTTAGGGGTTTTGGGTTGCTGCGATACAAGACAATTTATATGTATACTCGTATGATTGTTCCATTTTTTCTCTCTCCACAATTTGGTTTTCATATATATATTCATGGATATCAGACTTAATGGTGATAGAAAATTGTCATACCATTTACTTGACACTGTCTCACTGAACAAATCATAGTATTCTAGAGTTTGCTGTTACTGAGAAATTCATGAATACGCAAATTAAGTATTTTCCGTTACATATCATAGGACTAAAGGACTATGTATATGCTTTGAAATGAGACCAAGTTCAATGGTCACTGACGAGCGTTCAGTGCCCGAAAGTATAAGAAACAATAGAGATATAGTAAATTTTGTATTTGTACTCCCATTATTAAAGCGCAAAAATGGAATATTTAGGGTAATGTAATAAAACGTAGCTTAAAATACAAGCGCAAACAATTCCAGCTGGCAGAAAACAGGATTTGATATTTTTGAATATACTTTTAGAAAATCGCAGTTTAGAAAAGTTCCCCTGGGGAAGGGGGTACGGGTAGTTAGAAAACTATAAGTTATTGTGGGCAAAATGACCCGTCCGATAATGCTTGCCTGAGTTTTCAAAAAAAAAAAACAAAACAAAAAACAAAAATAGATATATAAATAAATAAATAAATAAATAAATAAATGAATAAATAAGATAAAATAAAATAAAATAAATAAAAAAAATCGAACAGTTATAGTACGTGTCTTATCGCAGACGATTCATTTTCAATTTTTTCGTCATATTTGAGCCCCTGCATGGGAAAACCAACAATCTGCATAGGCGAAAACAAAGGCGCAGATCAGCTTCGCTGTTCTAAGTTTTCACTACACGGATAGTACAATTCATTTACTTTCTAAACCCAAAATTTTCAGCCTCTAACCACCTTCTGTGACTGTACAGACCGGTCTGTGTCGGACCTTGTCGAAAACCCAAATTGTTGGTTTTCTCACGCGATGGCTCATTTTATAGACATTGGATCAGCTGGAGAGCAAAGTGGCTAGACTGGTCGAAGAAATGCACCAACGAACACAAACTGACAGACAGCAATCGATTCCCGTGATGCGCTCACAACACCATAAGATGAATGCGACAAAGACTACAAGTGACACATCTGGTAGGCACCATCACGAAAACATACCCGTGTAATGTATACACCTTTACCCCCCCCCCCCCTTTTGCATAGTAAAACTGGGTTTTATAGGGGTATACTTATATTTCTTATTTGTGCTGATAAACATACATTGTTGGTACTCGTTATAACCGCCTCGCCGGAGTGGTTCTAACGTGTACACACAATAATCCTTTTGAAAAATCAGCATATTGCACGATCGTGATTTTTGTTTGTTTGTTTGAGTTGATGCTTTACGTCCCAGTCAACAGCCAAGGTCATGTCGGGACGCTGCCTCCACTTTATGGGACTTTTACCCAAAATGAGGATGTCATGACATCCAACAAGTGCTTGAAATATAACAACCATCCAACCAAGCCATAAAGGCTTATTGGTGCAGATGATTTGACTTGAAACCACTTTTCCTGGGCAAGCTCAGACCTGAGCAGTTAACCAGTAATCAGGTAGTCAGTCAACAGTGAAACAAGCTTTGCCTGGAGGCACAAGCAGCCCATCTATTTCTCCAGGCCCCAATGGGCGGGGGCCCCGATCGTGATTTTGTAATGTTATATCGTGCAGGCCCTGTATTCCGAGGGCCCTGTAGTCCGAGGGTCCGTTAGTCCGAGGTCCGTTAGTCCGAGGGCCCGATGGTCCGAGGGCCCGATGGTCCGAGGGCCCGATAGTCCGAGGATCAGAAGATTACACTGTACAACACGTAATTTGCTGTATCACTCTGACAACCACTGATCACGGAGCTTCAATTGAAGGCCACTACCAATGCGTTCCTCTTAGGAGGTTAAAGGAAAATAATTAATTAATTTGATTGTGATCGCCATGCATGGGGTACTTCAATTTCCTCCTCTTTTCAAAACAACCAACTCTATAGGAAGAACTCTAAAAGCCCCTATTTATACAGAAACTTTATACCTGAAACTTGGCCAGCATAAAGATCATGAATGAATTTCCAAACTTTTTACCGTCCAGAATGTTTTAAAACTGCTTAGTTTAAAAGCTATTGAATTATGAAAATATGAAATAGTTTTAATAATTCTGATTCCTCATCGGAAACATAAATTACATATGCTGCCTGTTCGGGAATCAGTTTATCACGTGTGAAGACTGTCTGTGTTCCAGATTGGGAATCAAATTTTCAGCCTTTTGTAGATCAAACATTAAACACCATGATCCAAAATCATGTCACTCAGTTTTTATTTAATTTCAATGAAACTTCGTCGAAAAAAGATGAATGAATTCAGAACCATGCAGAATTGTTTTAAACTTTTTAGTTTAGAGTGATATTGACTTAAAAATGTAAAATATTTTCTATACGTGTAGTCTGATTCCCAAACAGAGACTGAAAATGTTTATGGTGCTCGATTGGGTCACAAGTGGCATAAGCCAAGATCTGCTTTCGGGCGTGCCAGGTGGTTTTCCTCGGGGTTCTCCCGCTTTCACCCACCTACTGATTTGCATCGCCTCGATGAGTGAAATAATCTTGACAGGGGCGTTAAACTGAACTAAAAAGTGTGCGTGCGTGCGTGCGTGTGTGCGTGTGTGTGTGTGTGTATGTATGTATGTTTCATTGTGTAAAAATGTATCTGTATTCGTGTATAGGTATGTATGTGTATGTATGAAAGCACGTGCGTGTGTGCGTGCGCGCGACGTGTGTGTGTGTGTGTGTGTGTGTGTGTGTGTGTGTGTGTGTGTGTGTGTGTGTGAAAACCTTGGAAAATGTTGCAGATCCTGTTAGTCCGAGGGTCCGATAGTCCGAGGCCCAATAGTCCGAGGGTCCGATAGTCCGAGGGCCCAATAGTCCGAGGGCCCGCTAGTCCGAGAATCAGAATATTGGTATTGGATTTATTCCATAAATCCTCGGACCATCGGGCCCTCGGACCATCGGGCCCTCGGACCATCGTACCCTCGGACCATCGGGCCCTCGGACTACCGGGCCCTCGGACTATAGGGCCCTCGGAATACCGGGCCACAACCGTTCAATCAGACGTCTGACTACAGTTTGTTCTACAGTTTGCGACAATATACATGTATTTTGCGATATACATGTACGATATTAAACTTGATGTCGGAGATAACTTTGTAAACAATAAATGAGCCGCCTTATGAGAAAACCAACAATCTGCATATGCGAAAACAAAGGCGCAGATTAGCTTCGCAGTAACTGCGAAGCTGATCAATGCCTTTGTTTTTGCTGCTCGGATAGTACAATTCCTCTTCTACTTAAATTCGAAATTCCAAGCTTCAAGCCATCTTCTGTGCTTGTACAGGTCGGTTTGTGTCGGACCTGTTCGGAAACAACATTGTTGGTTTTCCCACGAGGCGGCTCAAATGTCATAGTTTACGTCACTATCGACTAAATTTTCTTTGAAACAAAATACTTATTTTATTTTAAAATCTATCAAAAGTACTTCATTTTGTCATTTGGGGGCGGGCGTATATTTATATCGTCGAGTCTTATGTGCATGGAATCGTTCAAAGGGAGGTAGTATGAGCCATATTGTGCAATTTTGGGTACTGAACCCTCATCACCCTTTATAAACCGGCGACGATAGCAAGATAAATACACTGTAATCAGAACTAAAGTTTCCCCGGAAAAACCAGGTTGGAAACACCTGGAAGGATAAATAGACACTAATACAAGTAGAACATATGGTCAATTGAATAAGTAGTTTTTCCCTACAGGTGTCTATTGACTCGGAGATGAAATCAATTTAGATGATTTGGATCCATAAGGAATCGAGACACTTTAATTTGTTAACAATCTAATCTTCATGAACTAATTTATGATGTAATATTCACTAACAGTTTAAAATTTGTTTTAGTTGCAGATAGCTTATATAAAAAGATACGTGTTTTGTGTTGGGTACTGACACAACCAAAGAATCTAGATGTGCGGGCCATACACGTCAAACGTACCTGGGGGAGGCGGTGTAGCAAACTGTTATTTTTTAGTTCTGTAGATAATGATACCTTCCCAACTATCGGTAAGTCAATAGGTATACAATTTCTGTCCCAACGGCATGACAGAAACATTGTTGACTAGGACCTTAAACCTCAATACAAAACAAACAAAAATTAATATACTGTTGAAACACCTAATACAGCATTGGTTGTGATAATGACCACCCTTTGTGTGACTTAAACCGCGTCATGAGAAAATCGGATTTTAGCTTATGAGAAAACAAAGGCGCAGATCAGTTGTAGAGTAAGATAAAAAGAAGGCAGTGATCAGGAAAAGATACAGTCAGAAAGAAATTCCCACTCTAAAACGCAAGGTGAGACGAACTACGAATATATTGACAACTAGGTACCCACATTTAGAAAACATATTATAAGCCGAGTGAGCAGCTATTTCCCAATAGGCGGCCACTCAGTTACCCGAACTTAAATAGAAATATGAAAACGTACATAAGGTTGAAACAGCACAGTAATTCGACTCCAAAACATAATACAAAAAGAAGTATCGCCTTGGAACGATCAATAATATAAATTTACTGCAGCAAGGAGTAGCTGCATAGCTGATAAACACCTTTATTTTTGCTACACGGTTAGTACAATTCCTCATCTACTATCGTATATCCAAATTGTTAAGCGTCTAGTCTTTCAGACCAGTTTGTGTCAAGCCGGATCTGAAACACCGCAGACCGGTTTATCGTGACGTGGCTAATTTTTTGTCGTTAAGCATGAAACTGCAATGAAATGTTGAAGACCAACAAACTGACCATTCTATTATCAGATTGGAGTGAAACTGCGACTGTTTTTAAAAATATCAGTCTACCAGGTTTACGACTAATCGAAACCAGAGAAAAATATTTGTTATTTGAATAAGTATCCACACGAAATGATACGTTGTTTCCTAGCCCAATTGCATTGAAAGGTACAAGTAGGCAAAGATCAGGAAAAGGCGCAATCAGAAAAAGATTCCCACTCCAAAAACCGAGGTGGGAACAAACCAAACCAACAATCAGGTACTTATACCATGAAACATATCGTAAACCGAATGAGCAGCTATTTTCCCAACAGGTGGCCACTCAGTTACCTTAACTTAACTAAAACTATGAAAACACACATAAGGCGCCAACAGCACAAATTTGTTTTAGACACCAAGACATAAAACAAAAAGAACCACCACAGAAGTATCGCCTTGGAACGATCAGTAACACAAAGTTACTGGCGGGCTTAAACCGGTTTTACAGGCGCCTAACCTCACCCTCAGCATAACATTTAGTTAGTTCTTCGGTCCTCGTGGTGAATCTCTAACTAGTCAATGAATCATCAAGAACAAACATATAAATCGAGATAAACATCCTGATGAATCAAAACCCAGGACTCACAGATTGAGTAAGCTGCCCGACATGGAGATCCCTGGGCGCCAAATAACCTACTAACTCCTTTACTTTATTCTTTATTTCACTCAATCCATACAAACATGGCATCATGAGGTAAATACAAATAACATTTCAGATCTATATGGCATGGCATGTAATTCTTTGGTTAAATGCAAAGGTCGCTCTCAGAGAGCACCGAGTTGATGTGTTGGCACATAAATGCCTCCATATAATATAGGTTCATTAACATTCCTGACTGTGTCACGACATAAGGTATTTTTATTATTTCGCAAACTAGGTGAGCTAAGATTTCGAAAAGTTATTTCATGCTCATATTAGATAATAATTCATGAGTTTTAGATTCGGAACACACCGATCATTTTGGAAAGGATAAGTTTAAAAAATTATGTTACGCTTATACGAACACAGGATAGTGATATAACTTGCCTTTAGTCGTGACATAGCCAGTATATAAAGCGTTCAATGAATTCACGAGCTATATAACAGGTAATCGATCAATACCAATAACTATACTCAACACCCAAACTAATTCCACAACAATGTACAGTTCAGACATAATCAAATAGTGGTTACAAACATATTAGTGTTTATAATACAGTGGATGAAATATTAGACAGTCTACACACATACAATAACGGATATACAAATATCTAATCTTTGCTATGAGAGAGAGAGAGAGAGAGAGAGAGAGAGAGAGAGAGAGAGAGAGAGACAGCTTATTACTGGGAGAACAATGAGAAATATACAATTAATTTAATATATCTGAGAGATTTGTTTAATAAACATACACAACTTTTTCAGTTGTAACGGGTTACTTGTTTGCATTAGACTTTTACTTTTGTATTTTAGTACATTTGGTTGCTTATAATATTTAGGTGATATATATAATTTCCTTAATGTTTTTAATTCCTTGCAGGTTAATAATGTGTGAAATTCGTCACCCTTGTCTTCATGGCACAATTTACATTTATCAGCGTTTGGCAATAATTTATTTTTAACCCAGTTTGCAGTTTCTGACGGCAGTCTGTGGTTCCTTGACCTAAAAGCCAGGAGTTGTTTTGCGTGCGTAAAGTTAAGTTTCGTCAAGTACTTTTCAAAATGGAAAATATCTTTAAATAAGCTATAGTTTTGACCACTACTACTTTCGCCTAACCATGCAAACCATTTTTGAACAAATAGATCTTTTAGTTTTTGTCTGACAGATTCTTTTAACCATTTAGGATTTTCGACATTTTGCAGGTCCCAAATTCCGCTTAACCCACATTCGATCAAAATACTACGGATTTTATTAACCCAATTTTGTTTTGTGAGATGTTTATCATGACTTAGAAGAACCCAGTACATGTCAGATGAGAGTTTGAATTCTTCGGAAGTTACGAGTTTCGCCCAAAAGCTGATCATTCTAGTAAAACATCGATCTCTAGGGGATATATCCCAAATTCCCCATATATAATGTTTGATGGTGTACTTTTCTTAAGACCGAAAAGACTTTTGAAAAACTTAAGTTGCGCTCTTTCAAGAATTTCGAATTTTCCAAATCCCCATATTTCACATCCGTAAAGAAGGATGGGCTTAATAGTTTTCTCATATAAGTCAACAATTACATCAGCAGGTAAAGAGAGGTGCCTTATTTTTGAAAACAAACCGTACATAGCCCTTGTTGCCTGTTCTGCCGTATGCTTAAGACTTTTGACATAGGATCCATTTCTTGACATGATAATTCCTAAATACTTATATTCACTTACTATTTCTATTATACAGTTATTAAATCTAAACAGTAAATTCTTATTTTGTTTCCCCTTTGAAAAAATGACAATTTTAGTCTTACTTATGTTGACAGACAGTTTAAAGTCATTGCAATAACTTTCAAACGTATTAAGTGCCTCTTGCAAACCATCACTTGTTTTACTGATTATAACCGTGTCATCGGCATATAAAAGGATGAATAATTTAAAATATGTAGCAGCTATGTCTTCTGCATCTTGTGTTTCGCATATTATACCACTGAGTCCATGTTGCTCCAAATAGTCTTCCAAATCATTCATAAAGATAGAGAACAAAAAAGGTGAGAGGTTCTCTCCTTGTCTGACACCCATATTTGAAATGAAAAAGTCTGATAATTTATTATTTAAAGATACACATGACTTTATGTTTGTATACATGTTCTTAATAACTCTAAATACTTTTCCATTTATGTTTGATTTTATTAATTTTTCCCAAAGGCCTGCTCTCCAAACAGTGTCAAAAGCACTCTTAAAGTCAACAAATGCACAATAAACGTTTCTGCTACAACTGTTTAAAATGCTTATCAATGAATCCATTATAAATATATTTTCAACCGTAGAAAATCCTTTACGGAATCCAGCTTGATTTCGTTTTAAGATATCATTTTCAGTTACATAACTATTTAACCTATTATTTAATATGCTGGTAAATAATTTTGAAAAACAGCTTACGAGCGTAATCGGTCTAAAATTTTGAGGGTCTGATTTGTTACCTTTATTTTTATAAATAGGTTTTATAATTCCAGTCACCCAGCTGGATGGGAAATGCCCGCTGTCTAAGATCAAGTTAAATAACTTTTCGTATATATTTATCATAATAGGCGCAGTAGCCTTAATATGCTCGTTCAGTACATGGTCATATCCAGCCGCTTTGTTATTTTTAAGTTTTCTTATTGCGTTCATTATTTCATCTTCGGTAATTTTACGGTTTATTTCTTGGTTAATTGTATCTGTTTGCTCAGGGATGTTTTCGTCATTACATTGAACAGATTCATTGAAATTTAAGTTTTTAAAGTGTTCAAAGAATTCATTTAAATTACAGTTATCTGTCGTGCTTTTATTTTTTGGGTTCAGGATTTTCCAATATTCTCTAGGGCTTTTTGTTTTAAGGTTTCTAATTTTATTAATCTTCGATTTTTTAAATTTTCTATAATGCTTACTTAAAACTTTTTTTATATGCCTTACTTTTTTCATGCAGTATACTTTTATTTGATTCAGTTTTACGCTTTCGGTAGTAATATTTTGCTGAATGGAAATTTTTACGGGCCCTCTTACACTCTGGCCCAAACCACTGATCAGGCTTATCTTGGTTATATATGCATGTATTTCCAAATTTCATCGTTCCAAAAGTATCTCTAGCGGTATTAATCAGTAATTTGTTACAATTCTCAACCACCTCATTAATGTCGGATTCTGAAATATTTTGCACCGCAGTCAAACATGTTAACTGGTCAGTGATATTTATATGCATTTGACAGTCTACGTTTGTTATGAACTGATCTGCTTTTCGACTGTCCCATAAACGCACCCTTTCTTCTGGGTTCAGATTTTTGTTGCATTCATATTTTCGACGATTGCTCTTGATTGATAAACATACTGGTTTGTGAACATCAGACAAAGTATGACAAAACTCGTCAACGTAAAAATTACAGATTGAGGGAAACATATCAAGAGAACAAACAAAATAATCCACTACACTCGCATTTCTACATGTCGTATCCCCTTTTAGTTTATCCAAAAATGTTCTACCATTTAAAATGTACAAGTTTTGGCTTTTACAAAAATCTAGAAGTCGATATCCGAAATTGTTCATTTTGTTATCTTTGCTTTCTCGTTTCAAACTAAAATGCGGCAAATCAAATACTGAGTAGTTTTCGTTAGTTTCTTGGGTAAGTTCATCTAGGCTAAATTCTTTATCCAAAAAGCAGTCAATTTCTATGAAATCTGTTCGGTCTTTTACTCTCGAGTTAAAATCACCTAATAACATAACATGACTGTACTTTTCTTTAAGCTGACTTAGTTCATTTTCGATTTCGGTATATGGTTCATCAGTACTAAACCTTGTTTGTTCGGGGGGAATATACACTACCCCTCCAAGGATATCACTAGTGGTACCAAATAATATTTTAGATACTTTAAACCACAGCACAAGCTACTCTTAGTTTCAATTATTGTTACATATTTATCAATGTCTTTTTTCACCAGAAGAGCTAAACCACCCGATTTAACTCTTGATACCTTACGTCTACTCTTATAATATGACATATACCCTTCAAAGTATTGTCGTTCCTCAACAAAGTCCATTTTGGTTTCTTGTAACCCAATAATGTCAAATTTATCAATATAATTTCTGAATTCCGGTATGATAGTTTTTGATTTGAGTCCGCACACATTCAAAGACACTAAATTCAGACAAATTTCTGCAATACCAAAGTTTAATAGTTCATTGTCCAGTTTATGTGTATCATTGCTCTCCACGTAACCCTAGTCAACATCGACCTGATTTTGTCCGTCGCCGGTACCGATATCCATACCATCGTCTGTGTTGGTTTCATCATGGCTGTTTTCTTTGTGAACATCTACTTCCACCGTTATTGCTGACCTTTGATTTACATCAATTTCAGTGTGACTATCAGCACTTTCAGTTTGTTTTGCGTTTGCAACACCAATATCAGTTTGTTCGTTTGCGTCAGTTGGCGTTTTGTTATTTGTTTCGTCTATTTCATTGTCCCGCGCTTCTTCACTAAATGAACCTTCACGGAGTTTTTTAATATCCCTCTCATCAAATGGTGAATTAAGTTTCTGTTTATTTCGGACCACTGATTCGGTTTCTTCAATTCCTTCCTGTTCTATACTTTGATATCGGTTTGGTGTAGTAAAGTCAATATTTGGGAAATTTGGTGGGTTTAAACGTACTCTTCCTGCTCTCATAAATTTTCTAGAGTCCATATCATACGCCCTCGGTGTGCTCTCAGACCTTTCATTTTGGGGATTTTCTCTCATTGCTTGGTAACTTGATATATTGTCATTATTTGTTTGCGTGATTGGTCTATTCCACGGGTATTGACGGGTTTCAGAGGGTTTTGGCTTGAATTGTTCGAACTTCTTGTCCTTTTCATCATACAGACTATCGTTTATGTACAATTTGTCACGTACCATACGCACTTTATTGTTTTCCCCCTTTAACGCTTTTCGCATCACTGGGTATAATTTCTTACGTCTCTCTTCAATTTCGGGTGGGAAATGTTCTCGTATGCTTATTTTGGAATCCTCTATTGTAGTCGCAGCATTGCGCACCATTTCACGGTCTCTGAATTTCTCAAACTGAGCCACTATTGGTCGCGGTCTTGGCGCCTCCATGAGTCTATTATGTGCTTTACGCCGTCCTAATCTGTGAACAACATTAAAAGACAGATCGCCAGCAACCTTTCCATCTGGTAAAGTCAATTCATTCTCGATGACGTCACGAAGCAAATCCTCCGTTTTCCCATCTTTCTCAATCTCATGAATGCCAAAGAAAATCAAGTTATTTTGCATGGTTCGTGTTTTCAGTTCAAGGAAATTTTCATACAAAGCGTCATGTCCCTTCTTCATGTCAGTAATTTCCGTTTTTGCCCCATCGAGTTCCGACTTCAATCGCTTATTTTCTTTTTTCAGATCCGAAACTTCGTCAGAAATTTTTATTTTGGTATCTAAAAAGTCATCACACACTGTTCCAACTGTTTCAGCAAAAGTTTCAAATGTGTTCATTTTGGTTCTTATATCATGATTTTCTTTTTGAATTTTATCAAAATGAATGTGTATCTGATTCATGTCTTTCTGGATGTCATTTAACTTCGATACTGAGCCTTGGATTTCAGACATTCTTTGATTGATTTGCCACATAAAGTTCATGATCATGCTATGGCCCTCGGCACTCACCGTAGTTTCACTATTCATTGAAGGGTCATGATGTGTATTGGGCATCATGACATTATAAGGTGCCATCATACTCATAGGTGGGGGAGGTGTGGGCAAATAAAGAGGTCCTGGTGGGCTCACATAAAACGATGGAATTGATGTCGAAGGCATTCCGCCACCAAATTGACCAGAAGCAGCTTGATCACTCACCCTGGTGGATTGGGTTACCGTTCTTCGTTCACCTGTCCGCCGGCCTTCACTTTTTGAACCAACGTTTTTCCCGCTTAATCTGTCACTTTCCTTATCCTTTTCAGACATTTTAACACAATAAAGTACCACTCTAGTTCATCCAATCGTCAGTCTTTCAAATTAATATGAAGAAATCACAGAAAAAAGTCTTTTTTATCACCACGTTATAAATGTCAACATTGCCATACAGATCACGTGACTAAGCTAACTCCGGAGCAAAAGAAAAACACCAGTTGGACCCCGGTGGGCCAAGCAACAGACAAGAAGCTCCGGCCCCAACCAACTAAAATTAATAGCTTTAAGTCGGGGCAATCATAGAGTCTGACGCCCGACCCGCCGGCGTGCAATTAAAGAAGGCAGCATAGTTATCAACCATGATTGGGTTAAAAACTAAGCATTCGGACTGTCGCATAACATTCAAGTTATAACCTATACGTCTGTAACGTGTTATGATTTTTCTGAATTGAAAAGAAAAAAAAATCATTAATTCCTATAAGTTTCTTGAAGATCGTATATCTGATACACCTCCTCCTCCTCCATACTCCTCCTCCAAGAATCTCTTCTTATAAGAAAAACCTAAAATCGAGTGGTCAGTTTATAAAACACGATAATTTATTTTATCCGACCTCGATTTTTTTGTTGTGGGAATGTCATGTCTTTCTTTCTGCGCCATTTACTGATGATTGCCTACTTTTACCTTTCAATTCCAGGTGTCGGTATCAAAGAAGAAGGTCGGAAATATCTTACTATTAAAACACTGAGACCCTTTCGATACATATATAAGCATTTTTTCAATGACTATGACTGGTTCCTGAAAACCGACGATGATGCTTATATTATTATGGAAAATTTACTTTACTTCCTTTCATCCGAAGATACCAATAAACCGGTCTATTTTGGTCACAAGTTTAAAAAATATAATCTTAGTTCTGGATGGTTCGCCGGTGGACCAGGGATTGTTTTGAGTAAAGAGGCATTGAGACGATTCGGGACTACAGGGACTAAATTATGTCCAGAACCTGTCACGGCGGCTGGGGATCTTAATTTGGGCCGTTGCATGGAAAAACTAAGTAAGTACATTGAAGCTTTAATAATTACAAGAATACTTTTGTGACTGACTGGTTCCATTATGAATGCAGTGAGTAATCCCGTTTTAGGGAATAGTGTCGCTTTAATTTGTTGGAATCAAACAAATCGATTCCTTGTTATAAAAATAAATCACAACAAATCAATGGCTACGTTTGGACCCCATGATATCAATTTATGCTTAATAATTCATTTACTGACCGTTCCGATGCAGTTCAGTCCATTGTCTTGCATTGTTCTATCTTAATCGCCTTGCGCCTGATTTGGTACTAAAAGTTTAGTGTACATGCACCAAAGAATTATCCTTGACTTTTCTGTTCTTATGCACAATAGTTAAATGGAAGGACCAGGTAATGTACCAATTAATAAAAGAAAATCATTTTAAAATTTTCTAAAATTATAGCAAAAGTGTTCAATGTTACAAACCAAAATCTGGAAACAATAAGGCTAAGTTCCAATCGTCCACTATGGTTAAAAGCCAATTGTTATCTAATGCCTAAGTTACATTTACCCCGATCATCGTACGATGTTTCGGTATGTGATTTTCTCTACGATTTTTAGACATCGTTTGTCTTTACAATTCACAGTACGATTTCGTGCTCTGGCTTTCCTTGACGTTCTTAGTCAGAGCCGTAACCAGATCTTAGGAAAATCGTACAGAAATCGTACTGATCCTCACTCTTTAAGTGAAAATCGTACGGAGCCCGCGCGCTCGATGTCCGTGAGGAGTCCCTAAGATTTCTGACTAAGCCCTTGTGGTCTCCCTACGATCGCGGTACGATTTATTGTCCCCAACTGATCATAAAAATCGTTCGATGACCGCACGAATATCACAAATAAAGAAAAAAAAAGTTCTTAATCAGTTGACAGGTGAAAATTCCAACTTCAGCCAAAAATAAAATTCCTGATGCGCAACCGTCAGTCGATTCACAGCTTGGCAAAAAAGCTAAATTCGAATAGGTAGACAACAAAATGTTCATTATGAATCGGTAACTAGTAAAATAACAACATTGGAATCGGTTCAGTTAACTTTCGCAGGTATCACGAAACGACGACATACCACCTGGATAAAGTAAATATTGAACACGTTTCATTATGAAAACTTGCCCATACAATATACAGAGATTTTTTCAGTTGTAAAAATTGAAAATTTCATTGAAAAAATAATGATATTTTTATTATTTTTGCTCAAAACATATATTGTGGGTACACGTAAGAACGGCCTCGCCGTGGCGGTTCTTACGAGTACCCTCAATGTATGTTTTGGATCAAAAATATAAAAATAAGGTACACCCCTGCAAACCCCAGTTTTATGTTAAAGTGGGGTTTAAGGGGTATACATTTCACGGACATGTTTTTCTGATGTTGTTTTGGTAAAATCATTCTAGCACATTCTTGTTTCTAGATGTTACCGCCGGGAATAGTCTAGATTCAGAGGGACGAAGCAGATTCCATTGTCTGAGCCCAAATAACCACCTTATGGGCAAGTATCCAAAGTGGTATATCGATTATGATGCACATGGCGCTAAATCGGTAAGAATCAATTTGTCTTTAATCGTAATTTGAAATCATATGACACGCAATATTTATAGAGTGATCCTAACTTCGGAAAAACATCGGCATCCTCGCCGGCCTCTTGGTAATTTTTTTCTAGTCTTCTATTCGGGTTTACTGAATGGTCTGATAGATAGGATACATACACTTTGAAAATAGTAAGGAACGCCTAAAGTAATTTATTGTTTTGTTTTAGAAATTACTGTTTTCTATATTATTTCAAGGAGTATATATTGCTATTACAGGGCTTGGACAGTATGAGTGAATATGCTATTGGATTTCATTATGTGAATCCTGACCACATGTATCTGTTGGAGTATACGATCTACCACCTCAAGCCGTACGGCGTTCACTTCGCCAACAAAGACTTGAATCAAAGAGAAAAGGGCTCCTATTTAAACAGCTAGCATACAACAACGAAACACAAGTGTCTTAAGGTACTACAACATTCGAGCTGAGTGATACTCACTGACTCACGAAAGAAAAATGTCTTTTGAACATCGCCAACAGCCGCCAACACTATATTTAGGCTGAATTGTTGTTTTAACGTTGAAGTCGCAGTTGGACATGACTGAAGAGTATGAAGTGCAGTTACATGATGGGCTTCATTTAAACAATGCTAATGGTTAAACTGCCGTTCAATGCAAAAGCGAGTGTATAATACCAAATACGCAGATGTATATATATTGAGTACACAGATTTAAGAAACCGGTAATAATGCCATTTGAAGATACATTAGCATTTATGTTCGCAGGTGTTTGACACTACAATACAATTGCAACAGGCGATAAATTTGTTTGGAAGATGTTTAGTAAATCTGTAAGGATGAAATTGAATTTCAGTAAAGTACGGGTAAGAATAGAAGGGACAGGGGAATCGATACGATTAAATTTTAAATTAAAATCCCACCCAGACACAAGATGACAGAGAAAGTAAGGAACACAACATCAAACAATGTTACAACATGCATGAAGAGCAAAATGACCAGCACTTTCTCAACCATAATTTACAGAAAGTGATCGAAAAAGACATAATATATTTTATATTTTGTCCCAACAAAACTTCTCTATAACCTATAATCAACTTCTCTTTGCGTCTCATGGAGCCAAACGTATCCATTGCCCGTTTCGATCAGCTAAAACACATTTGAGCCGCTGCATGGGAAAAGCAACAATCTGCATAGGCGAAAACAAAGGCGCAGATCAGTTTCGCAGTTACTGCGAAGCTGATCAGCCCCTTTGTTTTCGCTACATCGATAGTACAATTTCTCTTCTTCTTAAATACAATTTCTCTTCTTAAATTCTTCAGTTTCAAGCTTCTAGTTAGCTTCGGTGACTGTACAGCCCGGTTTGTGTCGGACCTGGTCGGAACCCAAATTGTTGGTTTTCTCACACACAGGCTCATTTTAAACTTTGTCTGACATTGCTGTATATAAATGCCAATATTTGTTGTTGTTTTTTCTATATCAAATTGTGTTGATTTTGTCCAATATTCCGGCATCGGGCGTTCCTGTACAACGTTTGTGATCTTCTTTTGATACAACGCACGTGGCTTCGAAAATCTACAACGCACAGTTAAAATATTGTACAATTACACGTTTCGTTACACATTATTTGATGCATGCATATATATATCTAGATGTTATCATACGACAATAGCTGCGACTGTATGCTTCGGAAATTTAAAAGACACGGCACACAGTTTCAACTTAATATTACAAATCAACAAGAACATTCGAAAAATGGGTTAGATCAATCATATCTGCCTCGAAAACTCAATGGTAACAATATTGTTTTCATGTTTATTGTCTTTCTTTGTTTTCAGCAGCCACTCTACCAGCGCGACAAATACACCAAATGGGTACGGTCGGGAATCTTCTCTTCAACTGCGGTTCGTAGCTCCATGAACGGGCAATGAATAGCTTTGCCTCCATGAAACGCAAACAGAAGTTGATTAAAAGCTAATACAAACTTTGTTGGGACAAAATATAAAATATCTTATGTTTTTTTCGACCACTTTCTGTAAAACATGGTTCCTTTACAGTGTTTCAAATTGCGTTCGCAGCTTATGCGTTGTAAATGAATTCGCAGTCACGTGTGTTGTAACGCAAACTCCAGATTTATCTTTTTCACGGAAGGTGTGACAAAAATTGCCAGTTTGAATATTGTTTAAAGCGTCCTTATACACAGGTTATCGCCCAGAATGCTCCCCAAAAGCTTATGTCTGAACAGAATGGCCGGAAAAGATCTACAATACTGGCGGGTCTGCATTGACTGTCAATTTATTTTTTCGTGTTGCGCTATTTGTAGTCATTCTTAATAGCCGAACCCTCGGATGTGTATACAGAGACCCGGGAGGTAGGTGTCCGCTTTGTAAATCGCAAAAACAAAACAAAAAAAAAAAAACAAAAAACAAAAAACAAAAAAACAACAACAAACAACAAACTATGAAACAAAATGTACAAACGGCCCCAAAACTGATCGTGTTTGTCCAAATCCGCCATTTTTCTTCGGTTATGTGTTCAAAATCTGCAGGTTGTACGTTTGTTACACAGCCTCTGCGCTTCTTCAGACCAGTGTGTATATGTACTGTTCTAACTGAATTACTATAGCTCGTTAATGAATCATTACAGAAAGTACTGTGCTGAACTCAGTATCGCCGAAATACCGCACAAAAAAGCTATTTTCAAATCACAGTGGACTAGACCAGAGTTAAGCCCGTTATCTTCCTTGACAATAACATGACAAACCTCTCTTGGGAATGATCACAACTTATTAGATTTTTTAGAGGTTAACGTATGCTATGATCAGAAAAAGGCACAATCAGAAGAAATCCCCACTCCAAAATGTATTTCACAACATTTAGTTAGTTGGTTGGTCCTCGTGGTGAATCTCTAAC
Organism: Rugalucina vietnamica; assembly: GCA_964017185.1. Taxonomy (NCBI): domain Eukaryota; kingdom Metazoa; phylum Mollusca; class Bivalvia; order Lucinida; family Lucinidae; genus Rugalucina; species Rugalucina vietnamica. The sequence continues at coordinate 63,683,114 of OZ024872.1, forward strand.
TAGCCAATGAATCATCAAGGACAAACAACTAAACAAATAAATCATGATAACCACAATGATGAATCATAAACGAGAACTCACACATTCAGTAAGCTGCCCGGCGATGGAGATCCATGGGCGCCTGATAACTTTAGGAGCAAATGAAAAACACTAACTGAATACCGATGGGCCAAGCAACAGACAAGATGCTCCAGTCCCAACCAGCTAAAAAGAATAGTTTTAAGTCGGGGCCATCACAGAGTCTGACGCCCGACCCAACGGTGTGCAATTTAAGAAAGCAGCATACTTATTATCCACCAAAAAAAAGGTACAAGTAGGCAAAGATCAGGAAAAGGCGCAATCAGAAAGAGATTCCCACTCAAAAAACCGAGGTGAAAAAAAAAACCAAACTAACAATCAGGCACTTATACCATGAAACATATCGTAAGCCGAATGAGCAGCTATTTTCCCAATAGGTGGCCACTCAGTTACCTTAATTTAATTACAAATATGAAAACATACATAAGGCGCCAACAGCACAAAATTTTTTTTAGAACGATCAGTTACACAAAGTTACTGGCGGGATTAAACCGGTTTTACAGGATCCTAACCTCACCCTCAGCTTCTGCAGTGGTTCATAACATTTAGTAAGTTCTTCGGTCCTCGTGGTGAAGCATATTTATCAACTAAGCATGCAGACTGTCGAATAACATTTAAGTTACATGTATGTCCTATACGTCTGTAACGTGTTATGATTTTTCTAAAAAAAAAAAAAAATAATTCCTTCTTTTAAATTTCTTACATTTGTAAACCAAGTCAACATAAAATTCTGGTTTCGAAAAGCCCTCGCGTTAAAACGTCTTTAACCTTACATTAAATTTGGAAATCAATTCATAGTGTCTACGATAAAATTTAGAAAATGCTTTTTTTTTCTTTTTTATTTTTTTTTTCTTCAAATTTTATGATACCGATAGCCCTGTCGGAGACGTTTGGCCGTTCACCATTTATTTCGAGCGCTTTAATTTGATTTGTGAATTATGATAGAATAATCATTTTTGAACTAAGGCTGAAAATTTTGTGTCTTTCCGAGCACTATTTGGAAAGTTACACCCTGATTTTCACTCATTGTGCATTTTAGAATTTCGTTGTAAAGCGGTTGTTACAATAAAAATAAGCATATCAGTGTTATTTTGCAAGAACACTAATACTCTACCAGACGGTACTTTGTATGGTAAGCATGACTTAAAGCACTGTGGTGTCACCCATGGCTTTGTATTTTGCCAGAACAATGGTTGACATTTCATCATACAATTCATAGTTTGTTTTCCCGACTTCTATAGGGGACTACGACGTTTACAAAGAGGCCTTTTATTGTTAGGCCCTCTCTCACAGCTCATCTTCGGGATATTTCAGTCCTTTTTATGTGCTTTAGGTCAAAGGATCACTAAGACATTCAAAGACAGACATCTTCTAATATCAATGTGTTTTGCGGATTTTGGATAAATACGAAGAAAATTGCCTTGCATAAATACATATTTTTATTTGCATGTTAATTTCCATGACTTAAACACTATAAAAGAGGTTTGGAATACTAGTATCACGAAGAGAAGATGTGAGTCATTGCCTAACAATAAATGTAGCCCACTATAGTATTAGGTGCGGAGGAACAAATCATGAAACTGTATGATGAAATGCCAACCCACATTCTGGCAGAATACAAAGCCATTGGTGACTCCACAGTGCTTTAAATTGTGCTTACCTCATAAAGGAACCCACTAGCCAGCGTTGGTAGTAACACCAAAATGACACTGGCATGCTTAGTTTTTTTTTATTGTAACAACCACTTTACCATAAAATTCTAAAATGAACAATGAATAAATATCTGGTTGTAACTTTTGTAAATAGTGATCATAAAGACACAAAATTTTAAGCCTTTCTACAAAAATGGTTATTCGTTCATAATTTACAAATTAAACTACAAACAATTGACCATTAATCGTTCCTTGTGGAATCTTTGAAACTTGAATATAAGAAAAAATGTTGTTAAAAATTAGCCACATATGTGTAATCAATTTAGGCATACACCATCACAGGATCTGGAAGTTTTATATACAGAGTATATACTTAAACTAATACTTAACATATTGTATAAACAAATTCATCTTGCCGGTGATGATTATTCAAAAACAAGAAGAATTGTCCATTAATTTCTGAATATTGCAGGGGTACATCAATAACTGAACGCAGCTTTATATGCCATTAACGACATGTAAGCGAACAACTACGTTTAATTGTAGGAAAAGGTACAAGTAGGCAAAGATCAGGAAAAGGCGCAATCAGCAAAAGATTCCCACTACAAAACCCCGAGGTCGGAAAAAAACCAAACTAACAATCAGATACCTATACCATGAAAACATTTCGTAAGCCGAATGAGCAGCTATTTTCCCAATAGGTGGCCAATCAGTTACTTTAACTTAACTAAAATATGATAACATACATAAGGCGCCAACAGCACAAAATATTAAACACCAAGACATAAAACAAAAAGAACCACCACAGAAGTATCGACTTGGAACGATCAGTAACAAAAAGTTACTGGCGGGCTTAAATCGATTTTACGCGGCCGTAACCATACCCTCAGCTTCTGCAGTGGTTCATAACATTTAGTTACTTCTTCGGTCCTCGTGGTGAATCTCTAACTAGTCAATGAATCATCAAGAACAAACAAATAAATCATGATTAACAGCCTGATGAATAAAAAACCAGGACTCACAGATTGAGTAAGCTGCCCGACGATGGAGATTCCTGGGCGCCGAATAACTTACTAACTCCGGAGCAAAAGAAAAACATCAGTTGGACCCTGGTGGGCCAAGCAACAGACAAGAAGCTCCGGCTCCAACCAACAAAAATGAATAGCTTTAAGTCGGGGCCATCAAAGAGTCTGACGCCCGACCCACCGGCGTGCAATTAAAGAAGGCAGCGTAGTTATCAACCATGATTGGGTTAAAAACTAAGCATGCTGACTGTCGCATAACATTCAAGTTATAACCTATATGTCTGTAACGTGTTATGATTTTTCTAAACTGAAAAGAAAAATCATTACTTCCTATAAGTTTCTTGAATTTGTAAACCAAGTCACCATAAAGTTCTGGTTCCGAAAGGCCCCCATTTAAAAGCGTCTTCAACCCAACATTATATTTGGAAATCAATTCATAGTGTCTACGATAAAATTTAGAAAAGGTTTTTCGAAGTTTATGATACCGATAGCCCTGTTGGAGAAGAAGTTTGGCCGTTAAACATTTATATCGAGCGTTGAAGTCTGTAACATGATTGCAGACTCTAGCAAACCTAATAAGTTGCGAAATGTATACGCCATAAGAAGCACGGCGAGGAACGTCACCATCCAAAAACGAAAAGTTTACTATATCAAAATCAAAGTCATCGCGCTTATCATAAATTTTAGAAGAAACAAATCCATTTGCAACAGAAATATGTAGATCTAAAAAGGGGGCTTCGGTATCAGAAATATTGGCTTTGTTCAACTGTATTTCAGGTGGATAAATTTGATTGACCATACCTTCAAAATAAGGGTTGTCAATGTTCAGAAGGTCATCGAGGTACCTAGAAGTGGAATTAAAAGCCTCGATAACGTCAGCTTGATTATCATGGTTAAGAGAATCCATGAAATCTATTTCGTAGCAGTATAAAAATAGAAGCCAATTAGAAGCCCAGACTATTTACCAAAAATAGCTTATGGACAACGGTTTGAAAGTTTATAGATAATTTGTGAAATAATAACTATTATTGTACTTAGGCTAAACACTGATGTCTTTATTGGCGCTATTTGTCTAGCTACAACATGATTTTCGTTCAATGTGTTGTTTAGAATTTCCTGGTAAAGTGATTGCTACAATTTAAAACGAAACAAGCAAGGGTGATTTTGAAGGACAAAATGATAATCCACTAGTCCACTTGCACAACAAAACCTTGCTAGTGCGTTCGGTCTGGATGTATGTGTATCTTAAACACATCTAGCTTCATAGTATACCAAAAACTCGGGAGTGTATGTCAACATACAGTTTTATGATTCCCCTCTTCATGGTATTTTAAATCTCTTATATAGACTTTAAGTCAGGTCAACCACTTATTTTTCGAATATGTATCCAATATATATTACTAAAATTATGACTGTAAATCATTAATTAAATGCAATAATATTTAAATTCCCTATGATTGAAATTAACATTAATCAATTTCAAGCGGACACAGTTTCGTCACTGGTCTAATTAAAATCCCCTCTCTGACCTGGATCTTCACAACATGCACGTGCCCATCTTGTCCTCGATAAACCTTGAGTACACTTCTAGCGCCAGTTTCCTCTCGTTGTGTCCGGTGAGATGACCGACATGACGTCACTGATTTGGACATCACGTTGCGTCTGGCACCATTTCCATCGCACGTTGACCCCCCTGTAACCATTTAGAAAATAGGCGGTAGGTTTGGGTGTCAAAACATCTCAAAGTGATCGAAAATTAAAATGAAGTTTGACTTTACTCGTTTTTTCCAATATTTATGTTTTTTTTTGTTGTTGTTGTTTTCTTTTTTTTTTTCCAAAAATTACAATTTTGCAATTTTGTAAGAAAAACAAAAAGCATTTTTACCCAAACTTTGAGAATTTGTTTTATTTTTATTTTTTGCTTAATCATTTTCTTTGGAGTTGTTGTGTGTAAATTTGGAAAGAAAATTGTGTTCTTAACACTGTGGCATTTTTTGTTTGAACTTTTTTGATTTTCCAATTTTCAGTATTTACAGAAAATGGGATTTTTCATTTTTTAATTAAATCGTTTCCGCAACGTTTTTTGGTCTCATCACACACATTATCGAACTCTTTCAGACTGTGCAAATTGACAAACGTAGGTTTAAAATTTGTTAGTCAAAATATTTAAAAAATATGAAAAATTCTAAGTGGTGCAAATCTCCTTTTCAGGAGTATAGTATAAACCGTCAGCATGAATTAACACCACTTGTCTGTTAAATCGGTCGACTTTTCCCACACGTAGACTCAAACGGGGACTAACTGTGGAAGCATAAACAAAAACTCCCAAAATTCCATCTTATTCCAGCCTCTACTGACAACCTCAATAACCCCAATTAGGCGGTCAATTTCTAAATCAATTTATATACTGCGTTTTTTATTTGAAACAAACATACATTAAAGAATAATCGGCGAAAGATTAATGTATGTATATATGATTCTGGAAATATAATAGCTAGTTTTTCGGTAATCTATAACTTGAATGTATAATTGTTATTTCCCTTTTAATACTGGTTGGATCAGAGTCAGAAGAGGCCTTCTTGAAGTAAAAGTTAAAACATCTGTTCATTTAAAGGTTCAAGTAGGCAAAGATCAGGAAAAGGCGCAATCAGCAAAAGATTCCCACTCCAAAAACCGAGGTGGGAAAAAACCAAACTAGCAATCAGGTACTTATACCATGAAACTTATCATAAGCCGAATGAGAAGCTATTTTCCCAATAAGTGACCACTCAGTTACCTTAACTTAATTAAAAATATGAAAACATACATAAGGCGCCAACAGCACAAAAACAATTTTTAAACACCAAGACATAAAACAAAAAGAACCACCACAGAAGTATCGCCTTGGAACGATCAGTAACACAAAGTTACTGGCGGGCTTAAACCGGTTTTACAGGATCCTAACCTCACCCTCAGCTTCTGCAGTGGTTCATAACATTTAGTTAGTTCTTCGGTCCTCGTGGTGAATCTCTAACTAGTCAATGAATCATCAAGAACAAACAAATCATGATAAACATCCTGATGAATCAAAAACAAGGACTCACAGATTAGGTAAGCTGCCCGACGATGGAGATCTCTGGGCGCCAAATAATAGCTTTAAGTCATGGCCATCATAGAGTCCGACGCCCGACTCACCGGCGTGCAATTAAAGAAGGCAGCATAGTTATCAACCATGATTGGGTTAAAAACTAAGCATGCAGACTGTCGCATAACATTCAAGTTATAACCTATACGTCTGTAACGTGTTATGATTTTTCTGAGCTGAAAAGAAAAATCATTAATTCCTATAAGTTTCTTACATTTGTAAACTAAGTCACCATAAAATTCAGATTCCGAAAGGCCCTCATTTAAAAGCGTCTTTAACCCAACATTATATTTGGAAATCAATTCATAGTGTCTACGATAAAATTTAGAAAAGGTTTTTCGAAGTTTATGATACCGATAGCCCTGTTCAAGAAGTTTTGCCGTTAAACATTTATTTCGAGCGATGTAGTCTGTAACATGATTGCAGACTCTAGCAAACCTAATAGGTTGCGAAATGTATACACCATAATAAGCACGACGAGGAACGTCACCATCCAAAAAAGGAAAATTGAATATATCAAAATCAAAGTCATCGCGCTTATCATAAATTTTAGAAGAAACAAATCCATTTGCAACAGAAAGATGTAGATCTTAAAAGGAGGCTTCGGTATCTGAGATATTGGCTTTGTTCAACTGAGGTGGATAAATTTGATTGACCATACCTTCAAAATAAGGGTTGTCAATGTTCAAAAGGTCATCGAGGTACCTAGATGTGGAATTAAAAGCCTCGATAACATCAGCTTGATTATCATGGTTAAGAGAATCCATGAAATCTCTTTCGTAGCAGTATAAAAATAAATCAGCTACGAGAGGTGCGCAATTTGTACCCATCGAGATTCAAACAATTTGTCTGTATAACTTGGTCCCAAATCTAATATAAATATTATCAAGGAGATAGGACAAGGCGTCGCACACATTCTGACATGACCAAAGTGTATACCGACTTTGGTAAGAGGAAGTGAAAAAAGCCTTTCTGTCATTACATGCCAATAAAGTGAACCATAGTTTTTTAATGCCCTTTTGAAGGTCCACTCTATCAAATCCAGAAGTTTTTCATTTATTAGATTATATGGTAATGTTGTATACAGAGTAGAAAAATCACACGTGGACAAGCTTGTCGCACGAAACCCTCTACACTTCAATTTACTGAGCACCTCACCAGATTTTTTTATTGACCAAAACAAATTTTTATTATTATTTTTTAATTTTTATTTTATACACTGTCTCACAGTATCTTATAACATGAGATTTGATAGCAGTAAGACAGGAAGTTAATAATTTAGAAAGTTCAGTAGTAGTACAAGAGCTAGAATTTGCAATAAATCTAGCTTTGTATGGTCTTTTGTGAAGCTTAGGTAACCAATACATCGTAGGAAGTAGTAATAATGTTTTTCAAATCAAAAAGTACAAAGCAAGCAGTTCGATTCGTTTTCATTTTTCAATTCTTTTTCTTCTTCTATTGGTGAAATATGCAAATTTCTCCCGTCATTTGATTTTCATCTCAATATATGTTGGCTATATAAGATTATACAAACGTTTTTCTTGCCAAATAATCACATCCCTTGTTTGCCTTGTTTTTTTAGCTCATTGTCTTTTGATCAAGACAACTTAATATTGATTTACAAGTGCTAATACATTGCAACTTGTTAATCAAGGAAACTTAGGGTTTGATTTCCAATAATTTGTAATTAAGAAACGTATGATCTAGACCCAGGTATCAAATATTCATTTTAATGTCTAGTAACGCGAAAAACCGCCACCTTTGTTGGTCAAAATAATAAAGCATGTATTTGAACTTGTGATATTGAAAAACTGACATCGCAAAGTGAACTTGAAGCTATTTAAGACAAGGGGTTGAAGCGTTTGATTTACGTATTTATAGTCCCTAGATAACAGTTTTTAGCTCACCTAAGCCGAGGGCTCAAAAAGGTACAAATATGCAATGATCAGGAAATGGCGTAATCAGAAAGAAATTTCCACTCCATATACCGAGGGAATCGGAAAAACTAAAATGACAATTAGATACATATACCAAGAAAACATAGAATAAGCCGAGTGAGCAGCTATTCCTCAATAGGCGGCCATTGAGTCACCTGAACTGAACTAAAATATAAAAACGTACATAAGTCTTAAACAGCACAAAACATCGACTCCAAAACACAAAACAATTAGAACCACAACAGAAGTATCGCCTTGGAACGATCAGTTGCAAAAGGTTACTGGGGGCTTTAACCGATTTTTCAAAGGTGAACTTATAGGATAGGCAGGCGACTGACGTCCGTCGTCGTCGGTCCGAAAGTCATCATTGGTTTTGATGACTGACTGCATTAGACTTAAGAGCAGATTGTATCATTATTGTGGTTTTCAATGTCAACAGATAGCTCCCATAGACCAACAATGGGGGCGTCAAAATCAGTCATAATCGAAAAAAAAGAACAATAGATAGTATATCTAGTTTGTAATAAGGTACAAGTAGGCAAAGATCAGGAAAAGGCGCAATCAGCAAAAGATTCCCACTCCAAAACCCGAGGTGGGAAAAAAAACAAACTAACAATCAGGTAGCAATACCATGAAAACATTTTGTAAGCCGAATGAGCAGCTATTTTCCCAATAGGTGGCCACTCATGTACTTTAACTTAACTAAAAATATGAAAACATACATAAGGCGCCAACAGCACAAAAGTATTAATCACCAAACCATACAACAAAAAGAACCATCACAGAAGTATCGACTTGGAACGATCAGTAACAAAAAGTCACTGGCGGGCTTAAATCGATTTTACACGGCCGTTACCCCACCCTCAGCTTCTGCAGTGGTTCATAACATTTAGTTAGAATGTTTAGTGCTTCCCAATAAAATTCTGCCAATGCTACCCCTGACGTCTACATTTGCCCCACCTTGGGGGTAATCATCCCCTATATTATCCTCTTTGCCTTCTTTCATTGCACGCCGATGTGTCGGGCGTCACACACTATGATAGCCCTGATATGAAGCTATTCATTTTAGCTGGTGGGGGCTGAAACTTCTTATCTGTTGCTTAGCCAACCGGTGTTCAACTGGTGTTTTTCTCTTGCTACGGGTTTATTTGGCGCCCAGGAATCTCCATCGTTGGGCAGCTTACTGAATCTATTGAGTCCTCGTTTTTGATTCAACAGGATGGTTATCATGATTTGTTTGTTTGTCCTTGATGATTCATTGACTAGTTAGAGATTCACCACGAGGACCAAACAATTAACTAAATGTTGTGAACCACTGCGGAAGATGAGGGAGGGCTTCCACTTGCTTTATGTTTTGTAGTCGAATTTTTCTGCTGTTTGAATCTTTTGTACGTTAACATGTTTTTAACATAGTCCGAGTAACTGAGTTGCCGCCTTTTTGGAAATAGCTGCAAACTCAACTTACGATATGTTTTTTAAGTATAAGTACCTTATTGTCATTTTTTCTCACTTTGGTTTTTTGAGTGAGAATTTCTTTCTGATTGCGCCTTTTTTTCTTATCGTTGCCGTTTTGTACCTTTGAGATCGCGAAATAAATGTGTTACAACCAAACTTCTCCAGCAGGAGTATCAGTATCACGGCTAACAAACCTTTAAATAAGCTTTAACTGTAAGATAAGCTTTAACTGTAAAACCACCATGTTGTACTTTGTTTGGACTCTCTTGGATATTGCACAAAATAAATGTTTCTAGTGATGAAAAATTCTACTTTTTTGGATATAGTTATTGATTTGTATATGGGGAATATATTCTGAAAATTTCAAAGAAATTCTTCCTGGAATAGTGGAGATACATGAATAAATTGAGAAAAAAAATGAAATTTTTACTTCAAAGAAAATAGAAATTGAATGGTGATATTTTTCTACATGTATTGTGTAACAATACAAAGGATTAATCAGTGACACAAAGATCAGAGGTTGGAGTGCTGTACAGAGATTATTCCCCAAGTCACCTGAACTGTATTATTGAACAATGAGCGCACAGGACAAAGTAAGATCTGAACTAGTCATGGACATATCTGCCTCAGGGGGAAAGAAGCTAGTGTCCACGGCTGCGGTGTATACGCGCCCCATAACTATCGTGCACAACGCTAAATGTCGTGGGTTTCAGAGGACTAGAAAGCCTGTAAATATATGGTACAACAACATATATTTTCTGATCTACATCGTGACAATAATAAACAGGTGGATGATAATGGCGGATGATAATATGCCAAGTGTCAATTACAATCAAAGACAATCAAATACAATCAAAGCATTAAGACAATCCTAATGCAAAAAGTAAACAAATGTAAACGATACACATGACCCAATTATCGATGCGTCATTCTATCTTGCCTCTGAATAATCCTAATTTAAAGTGATTAAAGCTTCTTCACAATACATATAAAAGCTTTTGTCTAATGTTTTAATGACTAAAATGAATAATAGCATCACTAACCTGTAAATATATGGTACAACAACATATATTTTCTGATCTACATCGTGACAATAATAAACAGGTGGATAATAATGGCGGATGATAATATGCCAAGTGTACCGAAGCGATACAAGGTAACACCAGATAGCGAACAGTACCAAAATAAAGCTATGCCTACCTAAAATGGGTAACACTACAGAAGCAAAGGACGGCTATGGGAAGGGAGTTTATAGGAAACTGAAAATGTTGTGGGAAATAAATAACAACAAAGACAGTGGGAAATAAATAATAACAATACATTTATTTCGCCCTATGACATTCTTCCCCGCTTTGTTAAATGGCGTCCCGACATTTACAGAATCATATCTAACTCTTAAGTTGGAACTGTTCATAATTCAAAACAATGCGATCGATGTCTTGAAACATGTTTAAAAAACATGTTTAATTTTTGAAACGAATGATGCTATAAAAAGAAAACGATGATGATGGTGCTGATGGCAGTGATGATGATGATGATGATGATGATGATGATGATGATGATACATAGGCATCTTCTCAAATCTCCGTCAGCAGTCCTGCATATGCCTAAATCGATGAGTTGAAACATGAATATGATGAACAATGACTAGTCATGCCACACAATATCTGAAAGATTAAGTTTCACCTGTAAAAGTAAAACGAAAAGCGTGTCGACTCAACAGTTTTTATGACACTGGTACAGCATATGAGTATAAATTTGACAAAGAGTCAATATAGAATGGAATGACAGAATTAATTCGCAATAACATCAATGCGAAATGTCAGTCCATTAACATACTTACTTGCATGAAAATCTGAAATGAAAAGTAGTGTGGCATGATGAGGTTAGCATAACATGTTGTTATGATAACTCTGTGTAAAACTATATACACTTTCACTGTAATGTTGCTTTGCCCCAGCTTCAACCAACCATTGTTTATAACACAACAACATCCCCTTGATTCACACAGAATTCAAAAACAGGTGCCTGTGAAACGACCCAGTTAGGTGACCTTAGTTTTGCTGGCAACCTTCGTGTGCGCTGCGGCCTCACAGGTGTTTGAGGTTCTGTGTTGACTGTTTCCGGAGATGTTGAACGGGGAAACAATGCTATTTCCCCACGATTCCTTCTCATGGGAATTCTGTATCTGGGGACTGGAGTATCACTGTTGTCGTTAGTGCAAAATCCATTATCTCTTCCCTCAGTGTCTGATTCCTCTGCTGAGGACTCTGGTTCTGGTACCAGATTATCTTCCTGCACTGGAAGACTTGGGTTATCTGGTGTTACCAAATCGTCTGCATCATGGACAGTCTTGGGAGCAACTCTACCACGTGGTAATCCCACGCTAGAAAATGGTAACAAAAGGTTACGGTGTAGAGTCCTCGTTTTCCTGACCCTTTGGTTCTCTGATTGCACCTCGTAAACCGGAATGTCAGGATTTGGCTGAGACTTGATGATATACGGGGTACGTTCCCAGCGATCGGCCAATTTCTGCTTTCCCCGTAGTCCGACATTCTTTACCAGAACCCTGTCGCCTACACGAAGAGTTGAATGCCGTGCCTTAAGGTCATAAGTGGCCTTGTGTTTGGCAGCACTCTTCTGTGTGGCTTTCAGTGCTGTACGGTACGCGAACTGCAAACGCTCTCGAAGCTTTCTCGCGTACTCTGTCTGGTGCTTCGCTGATAATGGATCAGGTGACAGGCCGAGGAAAGCATCAATTGCCAAACGGGGATGTCTGCCAAACATTAGGAAGTAGGGTGAGTAACCAGTAGAGTCGTGCCTGGTGGCATTGTACGCATGTACCAAAGTTTGTACGTGTGCCTTCCAGTCTGACTTCTGGTACTCCTCTAACGTTCCTAACATCTGCAGAAGCGTTTGGTTGAAGCGCTCAACCTGCCATTGCCCATCGCATGGTATGGCGTTGTGCGGGATTTCTCTACACCGGCAATATCACACAGCTCCTTGATAAGCTTACTCTCGAAGTTTTGACCCTGATCACTGTGCAGTCTGGCTGGAAAGCCATAGTGCACAATGAACTGGTCAATAAGAATGCGCGCTGTCGTCCGAGCGGTCTGGTTTCGAGTCGGAAATGCCTGGGCGTAGCGGCTGAAATGATCGGTTATTACCAAAACATTTTCAATGCCGCCCTTTGATCTTTCCAGTGAGAGAAAATCAACGCACACGATCTCCATGGGTGTAGTGGATACAATGTTCACCAATTCAGCACTGATGCCAGGATTTGACTTTCGCATGATACACCTGTGACACTGTCTCACCTATTCAGCTACGAACGAGTCTATACCAGGCCAGAAGAAGCGATGTTTTATCAAGGACGTCGTTCGATCCCGTCCTTGATGTCCAAGGTCTGAATGTAGGGCTTCAAATATATCGTCCCGATATGAAAGAGGTACAACCAATTGCTGGAACTCCTGGTGGTTAACACTCCCTGTCCTGTACAGAATGCCATTGCGGAGATAAAGTCTGTCCCAGTCCTTCAGATATCTCGTGTCATAAGAAGGGTTTGCTAGAATCTGCGAAGCAGGCTTTCCAGCACCTGACTTGAGATACTGAATAGCAAGATTGAGTGTCGGATCTTGCTGCTGGGCTTTGCGCCAGTCTTTGTCTGATAATGCGGACGCCTGAAGTACATTCTCCGCAATTTCCACCTGAGAGTCGATGGGGTCTGCCGTAAGTGCGACGCATTCGACTAAAGGACTGTTCTCAGTAGTGACATGCACAGCTTGAGAAACTGCCTTGAGCACCTCAGGGAAAATGACATTATTGTCTGTTTCCTCCTCTTTCATTCGGGACAGCCCATCGGCATCTGCGTTCTTCTTGCCGCTCCTGTACTTTATGTCAAAATTGTAGTTTGACAAGGCAGCGATCCATCTTTACCCGGTTGCGTCTAACTTGGCTGTCGTGAGAATGTAGGTCAACGGGTTATTATCTGTAATGGCCTCGAACTTAGTTCCATACAGATAATCGTGGAACTTCTCACTGACAGCCCACTTTAAAGCCAGGAATTCCAGCTTATGAGCCGGATAGTTTTTCTCGGCTGGCTTCAGACTGCGACTGGCATAGGCGATCACCCTGTTTGTACCATCTTGTTGCTGATATAATGCGGCGCCTAAGCCAGTCCCGGATGCGTCTGTGTGGAGCGAGAATGGCAACCGATAATCGGCATATCCAAGTACAGGAGGGCTGATGAGCTTTGTGATGATGCTATCAAAACTCTGCCGCTGTTCTTTACCCCAGGTGAATGGGGTAGGCTTCGTAGATTCCTGTAACTTGACCTTGGAGTTGGTCGGATGACCAATAAGCAGGTCGTTCAAAGGCCTGGCAATGGCGGCATATCCTTTCACGAACCGGCGGCAATATCCGGTGAATCCCAGGAGAGAACTTCCTAACGTCCTTAGTTGACTTAGGAATGGGCCAGTTCCTCACTGCCTCAGTCTTTGCTGGATCAACGTGAATGCCTTCGGCCGAAACTACGTGTCCGAGATACGTGACGCTTTTCTTGAAAAATTCGCACTTAGTGGGCTTCAGTTTGAGGTTATGCTTCTCGAGGTTCAGGAATACAGCCTGAAGACGCTCGAGGTGTTCCTCAAAGGTAGATGAAAAGACGATGATGTCGTCAAGATATATGAGACAATCTCGTAGGTTAAGATCACCCATACATCTTTCCATCAACCTTTGGAACGTGGCTGGCGAATTACATAACCCAAACGGCATTCTATTACACTCATAGAAGCCAAGGGAGCCCACTTGAAAAGCAGTTTTGGCCTTGTCAGTCTCTCGCAGCTCCACTTGCCAGTATCCGCTCTTCAAGTCGAGAGTAGTAAAGTACATGGATCCGGCAAGTGAATGTAGCGTGTCATCAATGCGTGGGATGGGATAGGCGTCCTTTTCAGTGCGTTGGTTAAGCTTTCTGTAATCAATACAGAAGCGTATGGTCCCATCCTTCTTTCTGACTATGACTACATTCGAGCTGAAGGGACTGGTGGATTCACGTATGACTCCGATCTCCAGCATTTCCTTAAGGTGTTCCCGGACTTCTTCCACTAAGGCAGGTGGGATTTTCCGGAACGGTTCTTTGAAAGGATGCTCGTCCGTAAGGTGAATCTCATGCTCAACTATGTTTGTCCTTCCGATGTCCGTAGGACCTTGGGAGAAGACATGTTTCCATTTAGCGAGGAAATCCAGAACATGCTCCTTTTGCTCAGATGTCAAAGATGCTCCATCCAGGTTGAAATTCATCTGAGATTTTGCAGTCTTAGTTTCATCCTGTTTTTGTTTCGTCTCTGCATCAGCCGCTGTCATCTCCTTTATTGGATCTCGGTTGAGGACCTTAACCTCTTCCAAGTTACAGATGCTTGTCTTTAGCTGAAATTTCAAAATCTTAGCAGACATATTGCAGAGACGAACAGGTATTCTGGCTGTGCTCCCAGGCTTGTCAGTTCTTACAACTCTTGGACAGACCGTGACCCGTGAAACCTTTTCATCATCGACTGGTTCGGTTAATGCTGCTTCTGCATTTAAGTTCTTGCGAACGAGACCAGTAACTGTCCTAGTTTCATACGGCTGCAATGTAACTTTGGCTGTTGTCTTAACAACACCAACTCTTTTGCTGCATATCGCCTTGAAAGCAGTTTGCCATGCTAGTGGCACCGTTTCCGTGTCCGATGATGCCATCTTGCATTCACGGATGATGTTTGTACCGAGTTTGATCGGAATCTTATGATTGTATTCAGTCATAGGTACAACAAGAAACAATTCAGGAACGGTAGTGTCCTTTAGAAAAGGTACACACACATTAGCCTCAATGCAGCCTAAGAAATTTAATGTCTCTCCATTTGCGACATTTACTTGCAGTCCCAGTTCAGTAACATCATGAACAATAGGTTCGGGGTCTAGCAACTTGACAAAATCCTCCGAAATAGTACTGATAGAACACCAGTATCTACGAGACAGTTTACTTTAACTCCTTCTATAGATATTTCCGATACATTATCGTTACCGACAAGCCTGTTCAGCAATACTGTATTAGGGCACATTTTAGGTTTGTCCGTGTCCCTCATCTGCCCTTCGATGGGGGCACCTAACGGTTTAAAGGTGACTGCTTAGATGGATTTCTATCCTGTTTATTCTGTACATTTGCCTGTTGATCCTTTCCTTGAGATTGCGGCATGGTGTTCACTAGAGTTTGAATAGTTTTCTCTAACGACTGTAACCTTTTTGCTAGATCGTCGATAGCCTTTTTATTTGGATCATGGATAACAGTTTGGTGTTGAAGCTTAGGGGCTCTCTCATGCACTATGGGGAGTGTCTTTGTCTCTACTTCAGGGCCTATATTCTTTCCTGTGGCTACTTTATCTGTTGCCATTTCTTTCTCCTCCGCTCTAACCTTTGTGCGGAAAGATTCAAATGGCTCATCAGATAAGAAATGCAATCTCGTTGCATTCTTCAGTTCCACACTATACAGAGATCTCCAAAATCTCTCTCTCAACATCTTATCTTTCTGACTGGGTACTGCTGAACCTTTTGCAACAGCCCTTTCAAAAATATCCTCCAGTCTGATACCCCAATCTGCCACACTTTCATCTTTTCTCTGAGTGGCCGTATAAAATTCCTGTATGACACTCTCACCACTTGCTACGTTCCCAAAAACGCTTTCCATTTTATCTATTATGTCCTGAATTGTCGATTCAGGATCCATGTTGATGAATACTTTCCTTGCCTGTCCCCTAAATGAATTTCTGATTGCATGCTCAATGCTCGAATCAGGATACTGTTTACCCCTTCTTAATTTCTCTACCTCTTTCTTCCAATCCTCAAAGGAACTTTCATTTTTTGGAAGTGGATCAGCACCTGAAAAAGAATTGACGTATGCCTTCAAAAGGTGCGTCACATCTCCTTTCGCTGATTCTGTTTCAGTGCCTTGACTCATAAGCTCTCTGACTTCTCTGATGTTATCATCATCTGCTATTGTCTGTTCTGATTTCTGTCTGATTCTGTCTTCTCTTTCCTGAATCTCATATTCCAGTCGTTTTAGATATGCTTCCTTTCTATCTAGATCAATAGCTCTTCTGTTAAGTTGGGTTTCTACGTCAGATATTTCTCTCTGTGTATATGACATTCTGTTTCTTTCATCTATCTGATTTGAGACTATTTCTCTCTGTTGCCGATCTCTTTCTGTCTTTATGCTGTAGGGCGGGTCTGTATGAACATTAGTTTCCATCTCAAATGGTACAGCTTCATTCATGTTTGATGAAAGAATGCTGGTAAGTCTATTCTCCTCCTCAATGAGCGCTCTCAACCTCTGTTCAGTCGCTATCCGTTCATGTACCTTTCTCTGTAAGCTTTGCTCTATCTTGCGTTCTTCTTCTTCTAGAGCTAGTACTCTTGCTCTCTGTCTCTCTCTGTTTTGCTCTGCGAGTTTATTCTGCAAAATGATGAGCCTTTCTCGTCCTTGTGCTTCTTCTTCAGCGGCGTATCTATTTTCCTCCTCTATGAGTTTATCCTGCTCCTTCAGCCTATCCAGAGTTTCTCTTACTTTATCTTCTTCGACTGTCAAAACTTCTCTTGCATAATAGTCATCTTTTGGCTCATCTTCGCGTGCCCTCGTCAAATCTATCCTTTGTTGGTTTCTATCACCTTCGGCATTTCTAGTATCGAACTCTTGAAATTTCCGATTTATCGCTGTAGTAACAGTCTGGTCTTGTGGCAACAGTTGTGTTCTAGTTAAACTATATCTATCTTTCTTATCTCTATTCTCCATTAGATAAGGTTTCAAGCTGAGCCTATCATCTGCATAGCCTTGTGATCTAGTCACAGGCTGCTTTGGATCCTTTGTTTTGCTTGCATCTGACTTTGTAGCCATTGTACCTTGATCCTCTTTGCCACTTTCTTTCTTTACAGACGAAGCTAGACTTTGTCTCAATGCTGCTATTCTAGAACTGAGGCCTTCCTTTGCCTGAAGTGTCCTGTTCTGTACATGTTCTTTTCTTGCCAAGTTTTCATCTTCTGAGATGCTTTCATCATCCGAGAACATGGCAAGCTTTTAATACTACCAGGCGATCGAAGAAGCATAGGCGATCCCTGAGTATTTTCATCCTGTGACGAAGTCTTGCTATGCAACCATCTGTATAACTCTGCTTGCAAACTTTCTGGTTTCCTAGGCCTTGTTGGCGATTCAGCAGCTTGCTTTTGTAATCTCTCTGCTCCTTCCGCCTGCTTACTAGCGGCTCCGTTTGCCTCTTGCAAAGGGCCTTGAGTCTGCCTAACTGTAGTCTCATTCTTAGATCTATTCTCTTCCTTTTTCTCTAGCGAATCTATTCGCGTCTTCTGTCTTGCCACTCTCTCTAACAGCTCTTTTCTCTCCTGCTCGAGAACAGCTTGCTGCCTCTTCAAAGCTCTGACATCTCTGTCTGACATTTTGTCCACTTTGTCCATTTTAGACAGTCAATAATTCACTCAGTTCTTCAGTATACACTGTATACTACAATACAGTGTTATGTTATGTTTGCATATTTTTAGTTAAGTTAAGGTAACTGAGTGGCCACCTATTGGGAAAATAGCTGCTCATTCGGCTTACGAAATGTTTTCATGGTATATGTACCTGATTGTTAGTTTGGTTTTTTCCCACCTCGGTTTTTGGAGTGGGAGTCTTTTTCTGATTGCGCCTTTTCCTGATCTTTGCCTACTTGTACTTTATTATAACGTATTGATTTTTCTATGTCCAACACCGTCCACATTCACTCCAATGTCCAAGTCCGTCAGGTCCTGAAAGATTCTCAAGCGTGCGCAAGAATTGGGCATAGGTTTACGACACTTTCTTGTATAGAAATCTAACTGTGATGTTTAACTTTACAGTAGATTTTATACGTTAGCGTGTGTTCTACACACTGAATAGAATTGCGTTTTTCGAGAAAAAAATAATAGCGCGTCGGTACTAACGCCAAATAACCGATATCCCGCGGTTCCTTGACCAAAGCGCAAATAAATAGCAAAATGTCGAAAACAAACGAAAATTCGACTAAACAAAACCGCAAGAAAATATCTCAAAAGCACACGAAAAATCGCCGAAAATAGCGCGTTCAAAATGTGAAAATCCGTCGCAAATCGCGATTTCAAAAATGTGAAAATTAACCGCAAATTGCGCGTTCAAAATTAGAAAATCCGAATAGTCAAACCGTACGAAAAAATCTCCAAAATACGCAAAATACCGAAAGTTTATTGCGCAAAACCCGGAATTCCATTGTTAAAACGCTGCTTTAACGATGTGTATATTGCACTGAACTAATGCACAACGGTTGACAGATATCAAAACTTTGAAACGCCTAAAAAGATCAAAATCGCTTCACAATATTCCTTTCTTCCATTGTATTGAAGAAAAAGAATAAAAATAATGACAAAAAAATTTCTCGAACACACGACCTACGGATCCAAAGTGCAGAGTACTAAGACAGACACTCTATCAGTTGCGCTATCCGGCTACTTGACCGATTAGGTGTATATTTAATATTTATTTACTATTGCGGCTTCGTTCCGTATCGGTTATTTTCGAAATTCGGAAATTTTCTAAGTCGGAAATTCACACAGAAACACCCATTTTGTCTCAAAATTCGGCAAATTCACAAAATTGCTAAGTTCCTATGAGAAATTTGGTTCTCAAATTCTTGGGAAGGGAATTAACACTTCATTTTGAGAAATAACAGGGATTTTCTTTGAAATTGCGGAGAAAGCCGGAAAATGAGGGATATGCGGGTGGCTATTTATAGGATATTGATTATAGGATGCGCGCAAATCTACCGGGTCGGGACTAGGACTTGGGCCTGGGTTTTCTAAGCCGTTCCTACTCTACACTACCCAAACGGAAGAGCAACCAAAATTGAAAAGCTGACAAAGCCCAAATGAAAATGAATGAAGATAAATGACTTATGAAAACAAAACATCTTGGCAGTTACACATATGCAGAAAATATGTAAACAAACTCTATGCACAGATATTGTTTTGTTGCGTAGATAGTCAGTTAACCTAACAAGTCATTAAATTTGCTGAAATGAATAGCAACCACATTGCTTTAAATATTGGCAAGATAGAAATGACTAAATGTTACCTCTAAATCCATCGATAATCCAAAAATACAAATATCCAAAGCACATGTTTAAACAAAACACAAAAACAAAGTATATGATCACGATAAAAATGATCACAAGTCATAGTTTATTCCAGTTGAATTGAAACACTCGTTGATGTCCGCTGGCTCACTCTTGAAGTCGATGATCGCGAGAAGCTTCACAGTCAACGAAAATGTTGGGCCCAAAACACGTGTTCAATGTCAACAAACAGTAGGCTTCCGGAAGTTCCGAAAATGGATTTGATCCAATCACAAGAGAGTTGTGACGTCACTAGTGTATAAATAGAGGCGTCCTCGTAAACATATGTATGCTACACATGTTTGTTATGAATCGATGTATCAATGAAAGGGACGGGGTTTTGAATCCCTTCTCAGCAATCAGGCTTGGTCCATTCGTTACTGGCCATCAATGTCCACGGCTGCGGTGTATACGCGCCCCATAACTATCGTGCACAACGCTAAATGTCGTGGGTTTCAAAGGACTAGAAAGCCTGTAAATATATGGTACAACAACATATATTTTCTGATCTACATCGCGACAATAATAAACAGGTGGATGATAATGGCGGATGATAATATGCCAAGTGTCAATTACAATCAAAGACAATCAAATACAATCAAAGCATTAAGAAAATCCTAATGCAAAAAGTAAACAAATGTAAACAATACACATGACCCAATTATCGATGCGTCATTCTATCTTGCCTCTGAATAATCCTAATTTAAAGTGATTAAAGCTTCTTCACAATACATATAAAAGCTTTTGTCTAATGTATTAATGACTAAAATGAATAATAGCATCACTAACCTGTAAATATATGGTACAACAACATATATTTTCTGATCTACATCGTGACAATAATAAACAGGTGGATGATAATGGCGGATGATAATATGCCAAGTGTACCGAAGCGATACAAGGTAACACCAGATAGCGAACAGTACCAAAATAAAGCTATGCCTACCTAAAATGGGTAACACTACAGAAGCAAAGGACGGCTATGGGAAGGGAGTTTATAGGAAACTGAAAATGTTGTGGGAAATAAATAACAACAAAGACAGTGGGAAATAAATAGTAACAATACATTTATTTCGCCCTATGACACTAGAAGAAAATAAAGACAGCTCAGCTAGAGGGGCGATCTAAAAAGTGATGTTGACTGGAGATGGAGAACCGCTGGGTAAAACACAGAAGAGAACACACTCAGAAGTATCAGAGACTAGCTTAGTAGAGTTAGCTTTCATACGAACACAGCTCGACACAGTCACTGCAGAGCTGAAAGAAACAAAAGACAGTATGAAAAATCTCATGACAAAGAGTGACATTGCTGACTTCATTACAAAGACAGAAGAAAGTGTTTTGAAGGGTATAGATACAGAAAGGTTCACAGAACATATACAATATATTAAACCAAAATAATGATGAACCAACAGGTAAAATCAAATGGAATGAGCTATATAATATTGATTACAAAACATGGAAAAACATCTTTGATGCACCCTTCATGATAACAAAATGCACTAAACTAAGATGGTTCCAAACTACTATCAACCATAAGATTATGATTACAAATAAATTTTTATTCAAGATCAACTTAATAAACAGCCCTAACTGTTCCTTTTGTGGAAATTCTGAAGAAACAATTGAACATTTGCTTTGGAAATGCCCCAAAACACAAACCTTTATTAAAGAATTGATTAAACACTTCAAAGAAATGTCAACAGATTTAAACCTGACAGAAGAAACATTAATATTTATATTAGGGAATTTCTCTAAGAGTACATCAGAAACAGTCCAATTTTTATTGCTAATAGCTAAATATTTCATCAGTATGTGTTGAAACACTTATAAACCATTAATGTTTTTATTATACAAGATTAATGTAAGGTCTCTTTACCTTAGTCACAGAGAAATAGCTTTGAAGAGCAATAAAAATGACAGAATTTATGCAATCATGGAGACCTTTTGAGAAACTTCTAGATATTGGCTAAGATTCTGTAGCTTTGGTCACGGGAAGGCATGTATTTACTTTTTATCAACTCTTTTTACTATATGAACAACATTGTTGAGTCTTGGAATCTAGACTGTATAAAAAATACTATGACATTGTGAGATGGAAATTACTACAATTATACTGCCTGGGTTCTAAGTTTCAAAATAGTACAAAGAACATGGTTTTCTGTGGTGCAAAGGAAATATAATGCAAAATTGGTACCCATTTTTAACTGTTTCTACAAATATATAAAATTATTGCCACCCTGTGATAGAGGTATTTTATATTATTGAATGAACAGGGAATAACTAGGCCGCGTTGTATGACTGATGACAACATCCCCTTTACGCTGTTTTTTTCCGCCACCCCTGTTTTATTTCTCCTTACACTGTGGATAATTCAAATATTTAGAAAACAAACTATAATGCATGAAATATGTAAATATTGCAGTTAATATGTATGAGAGAGTGTGCAAGTGACTGTATATATACATGTACTTATTGTAGTTTGTAAGGTATAGAGTGGAATGGTCCATCCCGACCCACTCTGTGCCGTTTGACGGGGAGAATAAACGGGGGCCTCTTCTGGTACCTCAAAAAAAAAAAAAAATAAAAAAAATAAAAAAAAAAAAAATAAAAAAAAAAAAAAAAAAAAAAATAAATAAAAAAAAAGAAACACCTTTAAATGCGTAACCGCGGTCAAGAAAAGAAATCCGATTTACGCCCTTCCGGTTTCGCAATACACGACTAAAAAGGTAAACAAACTTTCGTTGCTAGGGTTTGCAGGTAAAATATTTTTATCTGATAATAGAAATCAAAAATATTTTTTATGCTATTTCATCAGTAATTAATTGCTCTATTCATACCCCAAAGGATTTCCAGAATCGTTTCCGTTTAATCGTGATTTTTATTCCCTCCTAAAATTTGCGTGTTGAGATTTCATTGTACATGAAGAAAATGTGGGTCATTCACAAGGAAATGTTAGATCGCCATCCATTGCGTCTTTATTAACAGAAAGCAAGACAGCGTACGGATGGTTTTTAACATTATGTGAGGTATGTTGATACTTTCCTTGCCTCTGATTACTGCATTCAATGCATATGTGGTCAAAATCTGTGTCAGCAATTTGGTTACGCATTTAACCATTAGAATGATAGCAAAATAATCGACATAAAAAGCACCAGTTTTTTTATTTTTTTTAAATCAATTTTAAGCTTAAATTCTTTTTGTCACAATCTCGAATGTCCTGTCTGGATGGTTTTGTACCACAAGCACTTAGTTTTATTTGAAAAAAAAAATGAATGAAAGTAGTGAGCAATCTGCAAATCCAAATGCCTTAAATACCTCTAGGTATTAGATTCTTACTTAATATGCACAACATTTTACTGATGGCGATAATGTAGGCGTCATGCTTAGCCGATGTTCACGCACCCACACAACATTTTTCTAAGAAGCCTCAAGTGGAATACTGTTAAATCATGTCATATTTCGAAGAAAAAACTCCTACAGGAGCAACACCATCTCTTACAGGTATTTGGTTTGTTTATTACTCTGTCTTTCAAGCAGCGCCCGGTTTTTCTTTCTAGAAGACTAGTGCCCATTGCAGAATTCGACAAACGAGCATTTTAGCTGGTGACTCAAGAACAGTTTTGTGGCAGTTTCTTGCGAAAGATGGATTTAAAGTACTATCAAACTATCACCATGAAGCTTGAACAGTGTTGTAAAGTAACAGATATTAAGTAACTTACTACTATGGACGTCATAGCTTTTTCTAAAGATACCATGTTTGCATGCAAATGAAAGTGGGGCTCGTTCAAACACCAGCCTACAGTATATGTAGGTACCGTGTATTTTATGGACTGGAGTATTTGGAGCCATGGATGAAGTGGAACCTCGGAGTGGAGCAGACAACTTTCCTTTTAAAAATGTTTTAAAAAATCTAAAATTGGTTTGTTTGTTTTTTTGCAGTGTGATATTGTTTTATTGTGATATTTGCAGAGAAAATGTTTGATTTTTATCAAAAATACAAATATTCTATTCAATAATCATGCAATACAGTGATTCATGTGTATGATATTTCTAATTATGATTAAACAAACACTAAACGACATTCTGTATACATTATTTTGCTTCTTCCTGACTTGCTTTCATTTAACACGCTGGACTGAGAAAATATGATATCATTAAACTGACAAAGGGTTTCAAATATATCTTCAAACATATTCTTAATATTTTAATGATTAAATGCTTTACCATTTTTTCTTCCCTTCAAATCGGTAATGATGGACACTGAGAAAATAGAATACTGGCAAAGACATCAGATGTAGTTTATTTCACCTTTATATGTAAAATTTGTCGTGGAACATTCACTAAAATTTGATATTTACCAGCAAAATGTCCAATTTTAAGATCAAGATCTATTTCGTCGACCTTGACCGTGTTGAAACACCCGTGTTGACGGACGGAATAAATAACACAAAAACCTTAAAATTATCTTGCATGCTACTTTGGTGCTGACTTATATAGTTAATAATTGATAAAATAATTTTTTTAGAAAACTGAAATACCGTATTCATTCTAATTAGCGCACAGGGCGCTTAACATTTCAAAATAATTTAAAGTTATGGTAACAAAATATCGTTCTAATAAGCGCACACTACGAACCAAAACACCACATTAACTGATAAAATAAACATGTCAAAATAATGAATGAAGTTCAAATCGATTCAAAATAGCGTTTGACCATTTTAAATAAAGTTTTAATGAAGTTAATACGGTATTACTTGTGTAAAAGATGTGTAAAATACCAATATGCCAGTCGAGCAGTGTGCGCTTATGCACGTGCTTTTCGGAAACGACCAGGGTGTGCGCTTATTGGAGCATGTGCGCTAATTAGAACGATTACGGTATTCATGTACAAGAATATAATCATCAATCGATCCGAGTTGTGCATTTTTTGTTTACCTTTTTTTGGTCGTGTATTGCAAAACCGGAAGGGCGTGAATCGGATTTCATTTCTTAACCGGTGGTTACGCATTTAAAGAATGTTAGCCGTGAGTATCATAAACTTTAAAACAAACATGTTCTAAATTTCATCGCTTACGATTTGTCTTGATTTCGTTCCAAATTTAATGCTTATGTGACAAATAACCTTTGTCAAAGAAACATTGTCCGTGGAAACCCGGCCATACTGTAATGAAAATATGTTTTTTTGTCGTACCTGCCAATAAAACTATAATGGCAGTCGCATGTTGTCAGTTGCAGTTGTCTTTCTTTAATTTTTATCGGCGGAAACCTTTTTGAAAACTACTATTGGCAGAAAGCTTGATTTCCTTGTCTGAAACACGCAAAATAAGTCGCTTCATGATTTTATTTTCCTCTAATTCCGGCAAACGTGTAAACAAGACACGAAATTCGTTGAAGAGAAAGAAAAATCATTCTGAGTTTCAAATCCGAAGTATCTTGACTCTAACCATCATCTGTGGTTGTACGATTTGATTGTAGACTTGCTGTATGACCCATTGGGAGGTTTTCTTGCAACGAGGTTCATATCTTAGCTTTCCGTGACATGAAATGGATAGATTGAGAGGAACGGTAAAATGCATTTGTTTGGTAAGGTATTCGTTTTTATTTTGTTTCCACGTCTTTTTGTTTAAATTTTGCGGTAATGTTTCTCTACACACTTTTTATTTTATATTTTACTTCCACTTCTGTAAATGGCTGTCATAGCTTACGATGCAAAAATATTGAAAGTACTATCAAAACCCATTTAATATGAAAAGCTACAAGAAGGCGATGATCGGGAAAAGGCGCATTCTATAGGAATGGTCAAAGCCACATGATCAAAATGACCGCCGTGTCCATATATTTTAAATGCCCTTCCAAATCTCTGGAACCGCTGGAACATTGCGTGTAGTATTTTTGATTGGTTGGTTGGACGATTGGGGTTTAACGTCCCACCAAGTTATATGGTCATGGAGACGGGACCTTGGTTCATAGTCCCATCCGACGGACTGGTGAAACCCGGGATCGGACCTGCGACCCCTGGTTTATAAGGCGAGTGACATAACCACTGCACCACAGAGGCTTCTAGTATTGTTGAGGCTGTGTAGAGCTTAGGATAGTAATTCCAGCTAATTCTTATTTTATACAGTTTATTCGACTAGAAAACTATTATTTAAATTGATACGTTGATGTTCAAATAAAGAATTATACTGTTTTGCGTTATTCCTTGTTGTGAATATGTTGTTAACATTGCTCAATAAAACGCACATAATACACTGCTTACAATTCAAAAGTAAACAAGATCGTGATTCAAAAGTTCTTGGCCACATAGTAAATATGCCTAACGCATTATTTGCATGACAACTGGTGATGAATATTCCAACCGAGACACAATGCTATTTTTTTCGTGCATTGCTAGCTTTAAGCTCTGCAAATGCCCCTTATGTATTTTTATTACAGTGCGAGTAGGTTGAGCATTTTTGCAATACAAATTGGGTTTCCTTTGCGAAAAAAGCACACTGATTATGAGGGTAGATGTGCGAAATATCTTATAACCGACGTACACAGATCACAATAAATTGCCTATAGCCGTCCAAACTATGGGGGTATTTATCTAAAATGAATGATAAAAGTGACAACTGACCTTTTTGTTTTATATTATATTGCCTAGCAATAAAATAATAATTTTGGAAAGTACTTTTAGTAAAAAATCATAAAGTAAAGTAATTGCTAGGCAACCTGATCACTCACGGTAGACCCAAATCGAGAGGTGAGTTTACACAAACAATACTCAATTATGATAAGATCCTGATTTTTCTTTAATTTGTGACATAGCTTGATTTCCACAGGCTATTTTTGCTCAAAGGACAATCATGCACAAGCCGTACTTATTTCAAACAAAGCTGTTGAGCAGATTTGATACGTGATCTGTAGAGAGATTTGATAAAAAAAAAAAAAAAAAAAAAAAAAAAAAAACACTGGTTGCAATTGACGTTTATCAAACATTAATATTCGGCTTACAATATGTTTTCATGGAATAAGTCCCTGTTTTTTAATTTAGTTTTTCCCACCTCGGTTTTTGGAGTGGGAATCTTTTTCGGATTTCGCCTTTTCCTGATCTTTGCCTGCTTTTTCGTTTCAATATTTCAGGACCTAGACGACGAAGCTTGTGCGCTAAGGTTGGAAAAGTTGTTCTTGGCAGTGTATTCGTCTGGCTTGTTTACATCGGCCAAGGGTCTATCGAAAAACATCTCCATGGTTTATCTCAGGATGTTACAATCGTTACTACTGCTATTAACCCATATACGACGAATGAACTTGCCCATCATTATCATTTGGGTGAGTCAATTTTTGTAACATTACGAAAACATGTCCATGCGATAAACGGAGATTTTTAAAGTTGTAAATAAGAGCTGTAACAGGACAGCGTAGCTCGCCTGACTTGTGCTTTGCCACTAAATTTATAAAAATCTATGACCCATGACCTTGACCTCAAGGTCGCTCAGGTGGGTCGTAAAAGCATAAAATTTCAGACCAATATCTACAAAGCTACAAAGTATCAACTTGATCCATCAACATGTTCAAGAGATATAGGCTTCTAACAACTTTAACGAAAAACTTCAACAAAAAAAATCTAAACCTGTGACCTTGACATCACGGTCACCCAGGGTAGGTCATGATGGTACTCCTTAAAACTTCAGACCAATATCTTCAAACATGCAAAATATCAACTTGATCCATCAACATGTTCAAGAGATATAGACTTCTTAAATCTTTAATGAAAAACTTTAACATAAAATTTCCAAGTCCGTGACCTTGACCTCAAGGTCACCCAGGGTAGACCACGATGGTACAGCATAAAACTTCAGACCAATATCTACCAACATGCAAAGTATCAACTTGATCCATCAATATATTCAAGAGATATAGACTTCTAAAAACTTTAATGAAAAAACTTTAACATAAAACCTCAAGGTCACCCAGGATGAGTCATGATGTTACTGCATAAAACTTCAGACAAATATCTACAAATATGCAAAGTATCAACTTGATACATCTACATGTTCAAGAGATATAGACTTCTAAAAACTTTAACCGAAAGTGTGACGCGGACGTACACGTAAACGTAAACGCGGACGACCGAGGTGACAACAATAGCTATTGGCGCTTCGTGCAGGTGAGCTAAAATTGAACATTTCAGTAGAAAAAATGAGATATTTTTCTTATTTTTGCTCAAAACATAGATTTTGGGTACACGTTAGAACCGCCTCGCCGAGGCGGTTCTAACGAATACCCACAATCAATGGTTTGGAGCAAAAATACGAAAAATAGGTATACCCCTGCATACACCAGTTTTGCTATATATAATGGGGATAAGGGGGTTAGAATTTCACGGACATGTTTTCTTGATGGGACGGCTTATATGAGTTAAAAGTCTGCTGGTCTCAGTGAATCGAATACGACCATACGATTATCTAATCAAGACTATACTTGAAAGATATTTAAGATGTTTTCCAACGTGTTTCTGCTTTCTTAATTTGCAATTTGCAAAGGCATTTCGAATACTGTCTTTATTTAAATCAACGTCATTAATGTTTCCAAGCGGTTCTGCTTGACTGTCAAGCTCTCTATTGTACTCGTCGAATTTGACGGTATATAAACGTGAGTATTTGCGGTGTTTTTCTCTTTTATAGAGGCTACAGTGAACCGATCAGGTCCTCGGCCACACTTCACGTACAGCCACAGTAGCAAAGACATTGACATGAAACCATTGTTGGTTGATATAACTGAGCATTTACTTGCTGGACCACATACTCATGAACTTTCTCAGGCAGCTACAAACAGATGGAATTCACATGAACTATCTCAGTCAGATAGAAATACCAGTCACATAATTTTGTGGTATAATCGGCCTCATTGGCTCTCTCTTACACGAATCAACGCCTGCCTTCCAACATGTTTCTACAAGAATTGCGTTTTCAGTGGTGACGCGAAACTAGCTGGAAAAAGTTCCGCTATTATATTCAGCATGACTAATAAAGGGATTGGAAAGAATCCGCCATTACTGCCAGCAGAGAGGCCCGCTGAGCAGGCTTGGATATTTCTAAGCTATGAATCACCAACTGTGTTACAGAAATTATACTCGAAGTTTTTGCCTAAATGGAAAAACAGTTTTAATTGGTCAATGTCTTACAGGTTAGATTCAGATATTGTTTCTCCGTATGGTTATTTGAGACATAAGATAAACATTACTGAACGTAATTACACGAAATTGTTCAGAACCAAAACAAAATTTGCAGCCTGGATTGTGAGTAATTGCAATGCATTAAGTCAACGTGACAAGTTTGTAAAGAAACTGAAAGATTATGGCATAGCCGTTGATATATATGGTCGTTGTGGGACAAAATTAACAGATGATCCCAGAGAAATGATAAAAACACAGTATAAATTTTACTTAAGTTTTGAAAATTCGTTTTGCTCTGATTATGTAACAGAGAAGTTTTTCAAGTATTTTTCGTCCGATACAGTATTAATTGTAAGGGGCGGAGCTGATTACAGAAAATTAATACCGGACAGTTTATACATTAACACAGCAGACTTTCACAGTTTTTCAGAATTAGTTGAATATCTTAAATTTGTTGGATCCAATGAAACAGTTTATACTGCTTACCTTAAAAGAATGGACCGTTATGAAGCAGTTTCTCGCGACGAAACTAGGTGTCTTTCGTTTTGTGCTTTATGCAGAAAACTGAATTATTTAACAACACACAGAAAAACCTATAGAATTGTTCCAAAATATCTTGATACGTGTCATAATCCGGAAGACATTTCAAATTGGACTTAGCTGTTCCCTATGAAAACATCAAAGACAACGACGCTATTCCGTGCATGTGAATAAGAGCACATTTTATTACATTTGTATATGCTTAGACCATGACGTATAGAAACTATCTATCAAATTTCATAAACGTGTAATGAAACTTTTGTTATTTTTTTCATTCTCCCCCCTCCACCCCAACCCCTACAATGGGGTTTGTCGTACGCAACGCCTCAAAATCATAACGACAGAATCAGCTAAATTTTTGATCATTTTACATGTACATGTGTGTATACATGTACTAGGGTCATTTATAAGTCCTTCGAATTGACGCTTAACAATGATCGTGTAAAGGCTAGCCATTAAACATGTAAAATGTAAAATGAAAGAGTAATATTTTGTCTTCAATTTGTGTAATTTGGGAAGACTGACATGTACTTCTTAAAATGCGAAATTAGCACACACGTGATCACGCTGTGGATTTTGTAATTGGACACTGAAAATTAAGAAATTGTTTTCAACGTTACATGTTTTGTGAAAGTATCTGGAATGGCATTTCTATTAGACATTTTTCACTTTTGAACGTAAATGTTGCTGGCGCGTGCGGTTACAACTTTCTGTGTGATAGGGGACGACCCGTGAGGGCATATTTGAGACAAAGACGAGGGGCAATATGAAGAATTACACAGTCAAAACTACCAACAGCACAACGGAGACGAATTAAATAAGACAATAAATGTATTAGTGTAGGACGTCTAGCCATGTAGCTCAGTGGGTAGCGTGCTAGAATTCAAAACGAAAGGGTCTGGTTTCGAGTCCTGGTCGGACCACTTTTTTTCTTTTCTTTATTTGTTTCCCCTGTAACAATAAAGCTAAGGAAATATAAAATGTATTATCAGCTGATTATATTTATTGGCGATTGCAAGAATCAGGAAATGCCCTTGTGCATAAAATACTTAAATCGTAAAGGAATTGAAGTGCGAGACGAAAGCTCAAAAAAAAAAAAAAAAAAAAAAAAAAAAACTCGATCAAATTTTTTTGGTAGCAGAGCTGATCTTCGAGCGATCTTCACGTCAATATTTCTTTCTTGGAGACATAAAAATATATTCTGAATGCTTGTACAGGAATAATGTGGTTAAGATAAGTTTGCCACCCTGAATGACTTAAAATGTTTTCCGCGGACGTAAGGCACTAACTCAAATAGTATAGTGTACATGTACAGATATATGTATATTTATAAGGTGTAAAAACTACAGTTTCACGTGCTGTCTAGACACGTGCGCAAACATAATTCATTTGGCATGTTTATACATGTATTTCAAACAGACACTCGAAAGCTTGTTGGGGTTTATTTGGTTGATGGCACGTTTTGATTCCATTCAACAGCCATCTGCATGCCATAAGTACGATATCCTAGCTACATTATGCATAGCCATACAAATAATTTGAGGTTTTTTTAGACCTTCAACAGTATTTCAGCCATATCGAGTGCGATAATTACGAATTTTAGATTATTTTGCAAGCCACAGGCTGTCTTTCTAATCCTCATTTATTCACTTGTAGTATGCGTGCTGTTTGTCTGGTTGAATTCAAATAAATATAATCAAACTTCAAACTAACACAATGTTATTTTCAAGTAAATAAATGATTATAAAATAGAGAAACATCAAGTCCTTTTTTTTCATTACGTGCTGCTAGACGGAATATTTCCATCGGTATTCCGTTAGACCTCGGAAGGGTGATGATTCGCAGTGTATCGGAGTGCAGGTTAGCCAGCTGATCAAACGTGCTTTGAACCTTGCTTGACCCTAAAACAGGACAACACTATTCTGAATTTTAAACGCGCATACACACTCAAACTCACAAACAAACACTCTCTCAACCACGTTCCGTGGAGGACATTGTCTCATAGTGGCTCAGTAAGTAGCCTCGTAAAATCACATGACGAGAATATATACGTAGTTGATATACATGTAAGACAGGTACAAATGAAATTACGGAGAGCTGACTCGTTTGCTCAGCAGGTTGAGCGCAAGAACTAAACGCCTAAAAGGATAATTGTTGTCTTTCTGCTAAGGGTAAACATTACTTAATAAGAAATAGATCAGCTCTAGCAGTGAATTGTTGAGTAATAATTCACTGTTTGGAGGTCAGTTGTAAAGAAGATCAAATCACGAGCGCGCAGCGCGAGTGATTTATCTTCTTTCAACTGACCGACAAACAGTGAATTATTACTCAACAATTCACGCACTTGAGCTGATCTATTTCGATTCTAACACACAAAAACGGAATAAATGTTGCTGAAACCGTCGATATCGTTCAGCTTTCCGCCATTGCATTGCAGATATCCCGCCAAATATTTGACTGTATTGCTGTTATTTACACACACTTATTACGTTTGTTGTGCGCTAAAACGACGTTTCACCGTCTAACGCTGCTTTGTGGGATAGATGACGTCACAAATGCCGCAAAGTAACGTCACGCTTATTCGCCCAGTGAAATCGTTGTACAATATAACACGTTTTTAACCATTGACTATATAGGCGAGGTGTGTCAGAATATTGTTTATGAGCACACTGATTGCGCAACGTCGGACGTTGCAAGCTGTAGAATCTTATTCTGATTGTTTCTGCATAATTAAGTCCTAAAGCGGCTTTACATATTTGTTCATTTTTATTTTAAAAGAAGTGCTGTGGCAAATGGTATACACATATTCGTGTATAAGGTTTATTATATGTGAAAGCGTTTATTTCGCTGTTGATGACGTCGCATAAATATACGCGGCGTCAGTGCAACGTTTGGCATTAAAACCAAAAAAGGCGGGAATAGTGAACGTTTTTTCTCTATATCTTCCAATGCAATCCGGTGACCCCCACTTTTTATTGAACTTTTAAATGGTTACCATGTTTCCTAACTGTTGGTGTAATTTAATCAAAATCATATGCGTAGTTTAGGAGATATCGCAAAAATATGTACTTTTTCCAGCTTTGAAAAGATGGCGGGAAAGTTGATTTTGCATGTAATCTCCTCAGTTTAATAGCAAATAGTATCAAAATGTAAGAAAGTAACACTCATTGTATGTTTTAGTTGTTTTTGCAGTCATAACGGGCTTATGTATATACGTACATTGGTTCTGCTAAGCTACACTTTCACGTGTTTTTCATGAAGGCACAGAAAACTTTATACATGTATACATGTCATGATTTACGATTTGAAACATTAAGTTGATCTTTAATTTTATTCTACGCCATACAACGTTTTGACATAGTTCAAATCATATCGAGCATGGTCGGTTATCCATATCAGGATAACATGTCCGTGACATGTATACCCCTTGAACAACACCTTTATACAGCTAAACTGGGGTATGCAGGGGTATACATGTACCTATTTTTGGCTCACATGGGCCCTTCGGCTCAAAACGCGAGCTTATAGGATGGCCATGCCCTGTCGTCCGTCCGACGTCGTCTGCCAACAATTTCCATGATCTCCTCTGAAACCAAACGGCAAATCAAAGTTTAAACTGCTTGCGGTGCATTCTTAGGAAGGGGGAACGAAAGTTTGCATAAATGACCCAGGTCACATGACTAAGATGGCCGCCATGGCTATAAATAGTAAAAACCTTTAAATCAATTTCTTCCCAGAACCAGAAGTCCTATGATTTTGAAACTTGGTATGAAGCATCAGACAATATAGTTCTTCAAAGTTGGTATGCATCATGTTGCTGGGGTGACCTTGACCTACTTTACGGCAATGTCAACTTAGGTCGCCAATGCCTTTAAATGGGGAAAATTGATTAAATGTAATTAAATGGGTGGAAACTTGCGATGAACATACAAAGTTACAGAATATTTATTTTCATGAAAACATTTAGTCCCCAGGGGTTTGTCTGCTCCTGCCCGGTGGCTATATACATGCATATGGCCAAAATATTCAAACATCTCTGCAACTGTATGGCCGATTTAAGCCAAACTTAATCACGGGAAGAGGAACGAAAGTTTGTATAAATTTTCAAGGTGACTTGACCAAAATGGCAGCCATAACTATAAACTGCAAAAACCTTTAAAAATGTTCCTCAGAACCAGAAGGCATATGATATTGAAACTTGGCATTAAGCATCTACAAAGTTTAAACATGGCCTAAATCATGACTCAGGGATGATATTGACCTATTTTACGGCAATGTTAACTTAGGATGCCCATGCATCTAAAAACACAGATTGTGAGTACTCTAGCGTGTACCAACAACCTATATTTTGAGCAAAATAAAAAGATAAAAATGTTGAACTGAAAATTTTCATTTTTTACAATTTAAAAAACACTGTATAGTTTTGTTAAGCTAGCGTCATGATACAGGGCACCATTTTAGTGCACATGTATTACACATGCTGACGACATAGCTACATGTACAACACCTTGATCATTCTTAACCTTACTCATACGGGCATTTGTTTGTGTCCGGAACCGGGCGAGCATAAATGCACATAAGCTTCTTACTCAATCTGAATTTACGTAAATAATATTTAATTGGTTTGTTGATTTAAGGTTTAACGTTAATCCAACACGCGGCAAAGGTCATATGGAAACGAAACATCAGTTTATAGTATCATCCGACAGACTTAAGGATCTAGGGATCAAACATGCAATCCCTGGTTTAAAAGGACGAAAGAACACATGCCCTTAACACCAACTGCTTTCGGCTTGTCAAGCAGCAATGTGGATTGATAACTGATCCTGCTTGATAAAATCTTTGTTTGTCGATGGGTCGTTGGACAAAAATTCAACAGCCAAACACAGCACAATTAGATTTCCCTGTTATATACATATATTAGGTTCATGGATGTATTTTCGTTTGTTTACATATACAAAGTCGGTAAATTGAGCACGTGAAATGTCTGCTTGGTAAACTGTACATGAATATGTGTATTCAGGAATTGTTTATCAGTGTCAGCACCATCGTAAATGTCTGCGATACAACAAAAGTCCTTACAGCAAAGATTGATGCAACATCACACAACATGTGATAAAATGGAGTAATTGAAAAAAGCAATATCGCTTTGGCAACAATCAACACCACGACAATGAACTCTTCGTCGTAGGTTGCTGCCCAATTGACCAGTCTTACAATCACAGGTAACAACCATGTTGTGCTTGTGGGTGTGCCAAGTTTTCTCAGGGTTCTCCGCGCACTTAACCGCTCGGCCACAGGGGCCGCTTTCGTAAATTTTAAATTATTAGAGGCGGTCAACTTATCCTGTACCAGCCTTCAGAAAATAAATGTTGACGTGAGGATCGGTCGCGAGTCCACTCTTCTGCCGATAGTTACGATCAAGCTCCCGGCTTCAATCGGTGAAAAATCAGCAAGTGAAAGACATATACATGCGGACTCCCTTCTCACTACACACTTTAATTCACAAATGTACGATTTTAGTATTAAATGCAGC
Organism: Rugalucina vietnamica; assembly: GCA_964017185.1. NCBI lineage: Eukaryota > Metazoa > Mollusca > Bivalvia > Lucinida > Lucinidae > Rugalucina > Rugalucina vietnamica. Next base: position 63,717,823 of record OZ024872.1, read on the forward strand.
AGTGCATTTTGTGAGTCCTGCATTTTTAAGCTATATTGTCACAGGGGCGAAAAAAGGAAGCAATTATGAATAGAAAAAAAGAATTTTTGTCCTAGCCGGACTCGAACCCAGGACCCCTCGGTTTTATTCTTTACATGCTACCTACTGAGCTACAGAGCAAGACGTCCTGTTCTATTTCTTTTTTGCCTGTCTTGTTTAATTCGTCTCCGTTGGGCTATTGATGGTTTTGACCAAGTAATTCTTCATATCGCCCCTCATCTTCATCTCAAATGTGCCCTCACGAGTCGTCCCCAATCACACCGAAAGTCGCAACTGCACGCGCCAGCAACATTTACGTTCAAAAGTGAAAAATGTCTAATTATTACTGCTCCTGTCTTGTGTATAGAAGTTAAACAGGTGTATATTTTTGTTAGAGTGGAATGTTTAAATAGAATTGCACTGGTAATTTGAAGCCCATTAGATAAAAGAATTTTGTTATTTAAAGCTTGTTGACACATGGTCATATTCAATGTTAATTTTACAAATTTGCTTGTATAATGTCATGCATCTTTGATACCATTTTCAAGCTTAAGCATAACAAATGGCTGCAATGTGGTTGAAATAAATTGGTTGATTCTTCATTTGGGAACAACATTGAATATTTTAGCATCATGATTCTTAGATGACACGGGCGTGATTTTAGGTCGAACCCCAAATTTTCAGAAGTGGGTTGGGTAAATTTGACCCTTTATAAAAGTACAAATTATGATGTGAAGTATATCTTACTTGACCCGAAATACGACATTCAGGCGATATGTGCATTCGTTCTATACCTGACACCTAAAATGATTTCTTTCTTCAAATACTCATTTTGCTTCATATGCAGGCATTTTTCGGGATACCATTTATAGATTCCTACCCCTGACATCGGTACTTAATTAGCGAAATCTAACGTCGGACATGTCCATATTATCAGTCAATAAAAGGTGTTACATTTAGTTGCATAAAACATTAATTTTATGTGCATTTAGTTATGCCAAATATTATATGTTATAATAATGGTTGCTTTAAACAAGTTACTTGAATTAAGCATATTGAAAACGCACACAAAGTTTTTAGATAGCTAAAAGATCACTAGCACTACCTGTTTTATTTGTATGGCTATTTCTGTTATTTCCAATGCCAAAAACAGTGGGTGTTTTTGAGGGAGATGATTCTGATACGTAAAGTTTTGCGCTATATTTGCGTTTGTGTTCGCATAGGTGAAAGACAGTACTTAAAAATGTGTAAACATGTTTGCACTTTAATTCAAATAAAGTCAGGCTTCGGTAAATTTCATGGCCTAATGAATATCCCTAGTATGTATATTAATTTCGAATGTCAAATCATGGAGTTAGCAATCATGGTGTTAAAATGTTCCAACTGCTTTTCATCAGGACACCATGTGCGTGTAATATATACCCCCTTATACCCCTCTTTTATATAGCAAAACTGGGGTATGCAGGGGTATACCTAATTGTCTTATTTTTGCTCCAAAACATTGATTGTGGGTACTCGTTAGAACCTGAAAATTTTCAATTTTACAACCGAAAACATTTCTGTCGATTGCATGGGCATGTTGTCGTAATGTGACTAGTTAGAGATTCAACACCAGGACAGAACGATAACGTAAACGTTGTGCATCAAGAGGTTGGTGTTGAGGCTAAGCGCTTGTTAAACCGGTCTAGGCTCCCCCGTCTTAGTAAGTTTACACATCCAAGGCTTTACGTCTGTGGTTCTAATACTAGTAGTTTTGTGCAGTTTGCACGTTTTCTTTGTTTTGGAAATAGCTGTTCACTCGGCTATGTTTTCTAATTAGCTCACCTAATATTCAAACATATTCTCCTCTGAAACCACTGGGCCAATCAAAGCCAAACGTCATGTGGCGAATCCTTAGGAAAGGGGAACGACAGTTTGTATAAATGGTCCAGGTCACATGACTAAGATGCCCTCATGGCTATTAAAAGCAAAATCCTCCAAAAGTTTTTTTTTCTCCAGAACCGGAGGACCTAAGATTTTGACACTTGGCATGAGTATCAGGAGGAGGAACTTTACAAATATTATTCAATTCATGACCTTGGGGTGACCTTGACCTATGTTACAACAAGGTCGACATAGGTGGCCCATGCATTTGAATTGGGAAGATTGTTAAAATGTGATTTAAAGGGCAAAACGGGCAGGAATAGGGCAAATGGATAGAATATTTATGTTGACTAATCTAACATGTTCACTGGGCCCATTAAGTCCATTGAGGAACTTAAGGCTCTTATCTAAATAACAAGCCCAGAAACATGCGTTTTAGATTGCCTCTGAGCTTTCTATTAGTTATTGTATACACGACTCGAATGCTTTCCTATCCTGCTTAAATTCTAAATTTAGCCACCGACCCACATCTGAGGTGATGATCCGAAATTGATCTTGAATGATGGAATCTGACGGAAATTGTCATTTCAAAAACAGAAAAAAATATTTTTACTGGCGTTTGCACTAGGCAATCGATCAACATCAAAAGATGAAGGTTCCCACCGGGGTCCAACTGATGTTTTTTCTTTTGCTCCGGAGTTAGTAAGTTATTCGGCGCCCAGGGATCTCCATCGTCGGGCAGCTCTCTCAATCTGTGAGTCCTGGTTTTTGATTAATCAGGATGTTTATCATGATTTATTTGTTTGTTCTTGATGATTCATTGACTAGTTAGAGATTCACCACCAGGACCGAACAACTAACTAAATGTTGTGAAGCATTGCAGAAGATGAGGGTGAGGTTATGGCCATGTAAAATCGATTTAAACCCGCCAGTAACTTTGTGTTACTGATCGTTCCAAGTCGATACTTCTGTGGTGGTTCTTTTTGTTTTATGTCTTGGTGTATAGATTGTTAGTTTGGTTTTTTCCCACCTCGGTTTTTGGAGTGGGAATCTTTTTCTGATTGCGCCTTTTCCTGATCTTTGCCTACTTGTACCTTTTTCGTCTTTGGACATTACACGCACACGCTCCTTCTCAGGAAAGGCCATCCTGAAATAAAAATAACGTTTCTGCCATGTCGACCCATCGTATTAAGCTCACTTTGTGAGCCCGGCTCAGGTGAGTAAAAGCATTCAACATATTTCGGATCCGCTAGAACGAAGCTTGCAATGTCACATCGGGTAGGGTTTGATTGAGACCTATTCTTGGCAAGGTCAAATTTGGTCGCATAGGCTTTTCTAGATCAGCTGGCTAACTGTCACTCCGCTCCACTTCGGCACCTCGTTCCACTTCCCGGACAGTTTAGCATAGGTTGCACTTAAACCAACGTCGAACTGATTGCGGATGTCGTAAGCGACTTGCAGCTATTTTATTTTGCTAGTATTAATCGTATTATTTAGTTATGTATTTGTACCAGTGCCGAATATATTCCAGTAAACACATGAAATGCATAAAACGTTTAAATCAATGTAGAAAAACAAACGATTTTCGACTTTAAGTCGCTAATTCTACAGTAGTCTCCCCTGATCTTTTTATAGACATCTTTGAAATTTTCCATAGAAAAAATGACGTATTGTATTATTGTGTGTATTTCAACAACTTAAACATACACATGGAAATAAGTTAAGGAACACCTATGTTAATGTGACTATCAACTTTGGACTGTATATATCTTTCTTTGTAAAAAATATGGGGAATGTTTCAACAACTTGTCAGCATCTGTAGTCTCCAAAGTTGCTTAAACTACGGCGTAGAGCGGCCATCTTTGATTCAGAAAATGTATGCTAATTTTAAGCAACGCACCGCTTATCTTTGCGAACACTTCATTATTATAACTCACGTTGTCGTAATCTTTCGTAAGCATAAAGCTGAGACATTGCTTGTGGAACTTTAATCATAAATTCTTAAATGTTATGAACCACTGCAGAAGCTGAGGGTGAGGTTATGGCCATGTAAAATCGATTTAAACCCGCCAGTAACTTTGTGTTACTGATCGTTCCAAGTCGATACTTCTGTGGTGGTTCTTTTTGTTTTATGTCTTGGTGTATATAATATTTTTTGCTGTTGGTGCCTTATGTATGTTTTCATATTTTTAGTTAAGTTAAGGTAACTGAGTGGCCACCTACTGGGAAAATAGCTGCTCATTCGGCTTACGAAATGTTTTCATGGTATAAGTACCTGATTGTTAGTTTGGTTTTTTCTCACCTCGGTTTTTGGAGTGGGAATCTTTTTCTGATTGCGCCTTTTCCTGATCTTTGCCTACTTGTACCTTTTTATTACCTGACCGACTGCCCGCGGTAGGATCCAAACTTTCCCGGGGTTAGGTTTCATGTCCACGTTTTGTTCTTTGGGCATACTTTTTGCAGGTTGTAAATGTTTGGCCAGATGTTCGATATGACCCTTTAGGAATCTAAACATGTACGTTCTGGTTATAGTGTCCTAGCGCAATTATTCTTTTACGTCTTTATTTGCAAAATATCCAAGAATTTCCATAGAAATTATTGCAAACTGTAGATTTTGTATGATTAGTTGGTTTTGATATGAAGCATGAGGTTTTACGTCCAAAGTCATTTCTTCATTCAGAACGATCAGATTCAACATTTTATTCCTGTTTTGATTTCAAAAATTGAGTTTTGCGGAGTGCAGAAGCAAAAAGGCAAGCTTGTATTCAGTACAAGTGGAGTTTTTCACAAATGGCATATTGTATCCTCCGTAGCACAAAGACAACCTGTAACAGTTGTGAATTTCCATAAAAAGGTACAAGTAGGCAAAGATCAGGAAAAGGATAATTTGTCTTTAGTCAGGCAAAAGTATGAAATTTTGAGATAAAAATTTCAGTATCGCCAGAAAAAAAGGATTTTTTTTCCAAACATTTTCCAAGGACTTAAAGTTTTGATGAATTTTTATTTTCGACCAAGGCCTGAATATATCCCATTTCCGTCGGTATGGAGAGGTTTAACGGAATAGCGAGGGAAATATTTTGTCTAAGGCTTTTCATCAAACTAGACAAGCCGTTAAATCAGAACGTAAAAAACACATTTTCATTATTATCAAATGTAAATGAATAGGAGTAGGCTTTTTGTTATTATTAAAAGAAACTCCAATACTTTAAAAGGTGTCAATTTTAATGTACAACAGATTTGGTGTCATACAACAACGGCTCTTTGAAGGCCTCTCTATTGCCTGATTCATTCATATAATAGTTCCCTAATATGCACAAGTCATTTCATCAGGAAAACATGTCCGTGTATTGAATACCCCCTTAAATCCCACTTTTATATAGTAAAACTGGGGTATGAAGGGGTATACCTATGTTTCTTATTTTTGCTCCAAAGCAAAAATAAGAAAAATATCAAAATTTTTCAGCTGAAAATTTTCAATTTTTATAGCTCAAAAAATCTCTGAACATTGCACATGGGCATGTTTTCGTAATGATAACCACAGTCCCAGCCCCGAGTTATAGTAGAGAGTTTGACTTTTGGTCCAGCACATTACCGCTAAAAGCCTCACCATATGTGGGCTGCTCGTTTGTTTCCCCCTCAGCCTGCTATTTTGTCTTTTTACGGCCCCTGTTTTCCTATATAAAGAAAATCCCGGATATTTTCTCCGCAAAACATTGGTCAAAGCCCCGCTTATGTCCACGACTATCCACCGCCCTCACCCGGGGGTGGGGGCCGTGGTGACAAATGACTAGTGCATAATGACGGTCCTATTTTTTATTGTTGTTGTTGTTTGTTTTGTTTGAACAGATGTTTTACGTTGCCTCTATTTTATGGATTAGTATGACAACTGTGTTTGAATAGTTTTACGAACCTTTTTTTTGCTCGGCAAGCTCAGACATGTTCGGTTATCGACACAAGTACAGATGGTCAGTCAGTAGCATTGTATCTTTGCCCTGAGGTACAAGCATTCCAACTTCAATGTATTTCTTTAGGTTCCAATGGGCGAGGACCATATTCCAACCCAACCACCCTTGATGTCTGTTTGTCTGACACATAGTGCACTTGCACGAATCATAAATTCTTAAACATGGGAGCTGTAGAATCAATACCTCTGAAAGTGTTATTGACACTTTGTTTAAAGAACAAAAATAAGAAAGACCAATCCAGCGCACTTTCTGAGACAAAGAAATAATAGGCTCATTGAACTATTTGAAAAGAATTGAAACACATTTAAGCAAAGCAAAATCAGTTCTGTTCTCTCAATTCACATCAAAGTGATTCACCTATCAACGACCATTAAATTATTCATGATTTCTTAAAACTGTGGCACAGCACACGGTAATCAATGCAAAGAGATGCTTAAAAGGCTTAGTGTCTGAATAATACATTTCTATTTCACAGTAAAACTCGCAGTGTGTACAGTATAATGTATGAAAGAGTCCTGCGTTTTGTAGCTCTAGCTCTCCATGTATGGACTGATAGAGTAAAGATTTTTAATGAAAACAGATGCATTATTTTTCTCTTCCCTACATTCAAACAGTATATGTCACTTGCAGTAAGTGGTAGGGTGGTCAAGAGGGAATATGGACCCCGCCCATAGGGACTTAGGAGAAATAGATGGGCTGCTTGTGCCTCCAGGCAAAGCTTCTTATCTTCTGACCGACCATCTGAATATTGGTTAGCCGCTAATGTCTGAGCCTGTCCAGGAAAAGTGGTTTAGTCAAACAATCCATGCATATAAGCCTTATTGGCTTAGTTGGGTGGTTATATTTATGAATAGGTACAAGTAGGCAACGATCAGGAAAAAAGCGCAATCAGTAAAAGATTCCTACTCAAACAACCGAGGTGGGAAAAAAACTTAATTAACAATCACGTACTTATACCATGAAAACACATTGTAAGCCGAAAGAGCAGCTATTTTCCTTATAGGTGGCCACTCAGTTACCTAACCTGAACCGTAAACATACAATAACATCCATAAGGCGCCAACAGTACAAACAAGAATCAGTGACATTCTTAGGGGTTTTATGCCTCGTTTTCAAAATACCATAACAATGTATCAAAGGTTCTGGTGGTGGTATTTCATGATTAGGGCAAAAGCCCAATGTACTCTGAACCTATAACTATTAAAAGTTTTGACTATTTCCTCCATATAGTGTAAAAAAGGCGATTTTAGCGAGGGTGGGGGTCAAAATTTCATATGTGAGAAAATTTAATTTTTTCGCTTTTCCTGGCTTGTAGTCCTTTAATTCCACTATTGTATCATATTTTGTGCATGCAACACTGTGTAAAGTGCGATAAACATGCATAATGCCACTGAAATAAAATTGAAATATTACAACGTCAACATTTTGGGTACAAACCTTTAGCAGTTACCTGTATAATATTATCGTCTAAGTACTACCAAACATTATACAAGGCACTGTTAACTGCTAAGAAAACCTGCTATCTGTTACATGCAAAACCTTATAACCAGATCAGCGATGACCAGCCAGCTACTCAGAATTGCGTCTACTCATTAATTAACAAAACTTCAATCCATCTTCTATGTCTTGCACAGCTTGATTAGAGTTCGATCTTAACCAAAAACATTTTCTCCAGACACGGCCCATTGTGACAAAACTTGGTCACACTGAGCAACCTTGCATGAATATTTATTTACCTGTATAAACCTGTTACAACACGGCCTTCAATGTATTTATTTTTCTTATTCATTTTAATGTCCCTTTCAAGATTATTTCAACTCATGTGAGATTGACCAATCAGTAAGTGGACGAAAACATGAGAACCCAGAGAAAACCAGAGGACCAATGGTCATGTAAACGCTCACCTGAGACCTGAGATTTATACCACTAGATTGGTAATATACATGTACATATAACCCCAGAGCAACCTCTGGGGGCAATTTCTTTTTTAAATCATAAAGATTCAGTTCATTTGCCAATTTACTGCAAGTTTTGCCCTAACAATTTTCTCCATTCAAATGCGTGGGCAACCTAAGTTGACCTTGCTGTAAAAAGATCAAGGTCATCCCAGGGTCATGATTTATACACACTTTGTAGAGCTCCATTGCCCGATGCTTCATGCCAAGTTGCAAAATCATAGGCCTTCTGGTTCTGGAGAAGAAGATTTGCTATTTATAGCCATGGCGGCCATCTTGGTCATGTGACCTGGACCGTTTATACAAACTTTCGTTTCCCGTTCCTAAGGATGCTCCATATGAAGTTTGGCTTTGATTGGCCTAGTGGTTTCAGAGGAGAAGATCTTTGAAATTATGAACGGACGGACGACGGACAACAGAGCATGGGTATACTATAAGTTCACCTGTGAGCCTTCGGCTCAGGTAAGCTAAAAACTCCAGGCACACCCGCAAACAGAACTTGGCTTGTCTTACATGTGTCTCGTTTCAGTATAATGGTTGTGTCGAAGTGATTATAATCATAAAAGTTATTTTTGATTCGATTAGATTATGGCCGAGCATCCTTTAATAGGAACAGTTTTTCAGTCATTTTGGGATTAAGCCACGTATTACTACCTGTACCCAGTACTCTGATGCCTAACGTGATATAATAAGCAAATAGTTTTATGAGAATGAATGGAAAATTGTGTAAACACCCTTAAAGTTGGTGATTTGAAACTTTAGGTCACTGTATTGTACCAATGACAAAGACATTTTAAGTTCCAATGGTACTGGCTAATACCAAGACAGTGGTGGCATCGTACCGACCTGACTGAAAAGTTGTTGATTTGGAAGTTAAATCATTAAAAAAATAGGAAAACAGTCCACCAATGTTACTGTTTGTGGTGCAAGAGGTTATTGGCCGTGTAAACAAGTGGACAATATTAGTATAGAATGATTACAAAAGTTTGTTCCACAGAATGTACAGTACCCTCATTTTCTGGGGAATGGAACATAAAAAGTGGTTATAAATCAGGCAGATTTGGGTTAATTTTGGAAACAAATGTACATATCCATTTTTTGTGCTTTATATATGGCATACATCTTAACTGCTGTTTTGTTTTCTTTTTAATTTTAAGTTAAAAACAATTTCACATACTTGGGCTCTAGTACTGAGATAACATTTTGGGCTGTAGGGTACTGTTCCCCCCCGAGTCCCAGAACGCCATTCACATATATTATGTATAATATGACAATTCATTCATAAGCAAAGGGATTTCTTGGGACTCGGGGGGGAACAATGTTAAATAAATACTTTTCTATTTTTCTATATGTTTTATACAAAATATGCCCATTTTAACCCAAAAATAAAGCAGTACTTCTTTTGAAACAAGAACCTCAATCCAATATCATAAACTATGGACTACCAGCAAACATGTATTCAAAAACAGAAGCATTTGACCAACATTTATTTTTATCAAAATCTGAGGCAGCTATGCATTATGGCCCCCATTACCACCGTCAGAGGTCCTTTAAACACCAAGACATAAAACAATAAGAACCAACACAGAAGTATCGCCTTGGAACGATCAGTAATATAAGATTATCGTCGGGCTTAAACCCTTCAATGAAGCACATTTTGAGTGTCATGACATCCTAATGTGGGGAAAAAAAAAGAGACACCGTCCCGCACCGACCATTACTGTTGACTGGGTCGTAAAACATCGATTCGAACAAACCAAAAACATTTAATGATGTAGATATGTAGCACGTACGTTGAAATAATGTTTTTATCAGTGAAGATGTTCTCCTATTACGGCTGTATAGGACATCTTGGACAATGTTCCTCGTTTCTACTAGTCGCTGTCAAAATACATAAAAAAAATTATAATAACCATTAGTCGCTTAGTTGGGTGGTTTTATTTGAAGCATTTTTGTATGTCATATCATCCTAATTTTGGTTAAAAGTCCCATAACATGGGACAACGTCCCGAAATGAACGTAGCTGTTGATTGGGGCGTTAAGCAATGATTCAAGTAAATTCAAAAAGCACTCAATTGGGTCGATTACAACATAAATAATTATTTCAATTACAAAACATTCAGTTTTTGCAGCATTCGAATGCTGCTTAGCTAGATGACATAATCTCTCATAAATTATAATTGCGGTGGCCTTCATGGACACCCTCCTGTTTCCTTAATATAGGTTTGCGGATCAAATATAAAACAAACAAACAAACAAACAAACAAACAAACAAACAAACAAACCAAGGTGAGGTTATGGCCGTGTAAAATCAATTGAAGCCCGCCAGTAAGTTCACATTACTGATCGTTCAAAGGCGATGCTTCTGTTTTGTTTCTAATTGTTTAGTGTTTTAGTGTTATAAATTTTGTCTTGTTTGCACCTTATGTACGTTTTCATATATTTATGGTAGTAAACTTCGGGTAGATGAGTCACCGCCGATTGGGAAATAGCTGTTCAATAGGCTTACAACGCGTTTACATAGTACCTTTTTGTCAGTTTAGTTTTTCCCCTCCTCGGTGACTGGGGTGGGAATTTCTTTCTGATTAAGCCATTTTCTGCCCATTGCTTAATTTCACCTTTTTTTAATTTAGCCATTATCACCATAAATTGAGCGAATGCAGACCAGGAATTCTGATTGAGTCATAGATTATTGCGGTCGTTCACGGCATATATGGAGTTGTGCTTACACACACCAATTCTGAATTAGACCAAACCGACTGCTTGGCGAAAAACGAGAGAACCACCCTGAATAGTGAACCGACTGTTAGTCTGTTACCACAAGTACATGAAATCGTAATGAACGAATGGTGGAATGGGCATCTCCCCATCCCCAACCACGCCCCGAAGATATATCACTGTATTAACTGAGAGAGTATTATTAAGAGCTTATAACCGTTTGCTTTTAAATGCAAAGGCATATCTAACGCGATCTATCATGTCTCTATCGAGAGAGCCTCCCGAGGACACAGTGGGCCTAATGAGAAGTTTAAATCATCCGGTTTGAGGCAGGTCTATCGGTAGAAACGTGAAGTGTTGGGACGTTCGACCTCAAGACGTGTTGTTGACCGTATGATGCCTTGTTCAGCCGTAAGTACAGATCCGGGCAACATATGTTATGGTTCGACCGAACACACTGCGGACCCAGCTTTCATTCCATAACAAAGGTTAAACGACCGTTAGCTTTTTGAAAAAAGCTAATACTTGTGACCTTATATACTATGATTATGGTGGCAATCTTGGCCACCATCTTTGCTTATTGTTATTATGATAGGAAAAACACTAAATTATTACACTAATCCCAACATTATATTAGCATTACAAGCACATGACATTAGGTATATGCAACATAAATTATAGTGTTTTGATTAGATCAGAGAACATGTTCTTAATAATTATAAGTATGGCGGTCATTTTTGTCATTATCTTTATTTTCGATATGATTTAGGGTCACGAGAAATGTACACGTCTAACAAGAAAATTATTATGTGCAGTACTTGAGTGTTATTTTAATCAGATAACACCCACTTATACTAAGATTACGGCAGATCTTGACCGCCGACGTGCATTATTATTTTTCTGTTTGTTTGTTAATGGCGACCATTTTAGACGACATCTTGATCTTTCTCAAAACGCTTTTTGATGCCAGGGTGGCATCATGCAGGTTCTGAAGAAGAATGTTCTAGTAACCTGGAAACCATAATAAATATTCATGCGGCCCCATCTTCCATGTTATGTTGATGGCAACTGGACTAAAAGAATAGTTTTAAAATATATTTAATAGAGATATGCATGTGAACTCGGTCCACGGTTTTAACACAAAATTGCTTCTCACGCGCTGAAGCAATCAATGTCAGTCTTAGAAAGAACAAGATAACGTTAGTCTAATATATAATTCATAAGAGTCTTGTTAATACAAAATATCATGAGAAACATTGAATTTAACAATTTCAAAGAACATCATGCAGCATTTGTAACATACAATCTGTGCTAGATGACCACAAAATTTAACTTAAACCATCGGCTTTCTTGGATAATGTCGGACCATTAGGCTATTCTGTTTTAATTATGTATAAAAAGTTTGTCACGAAAGGCTTTCAGCGCTAGAATTGAAAGCATGAGTCACGCGCAACGGCGTATTTATTTTTTTTTCTATAATTAAACTGCAAACACCGCATTTGCTAATGTAATGTTTGCATCACAAAATGAAGGCACGTATCAAGTATTCATTTACGTTTGTTGCAATTTGCGGTGCGGTAGTTTTATTTTGGTTGTATGAACTGAATTCCATACCGACTTTGTCTAACATTCGAGAATATAGGATTTTATATAAGTACCAAACAAAGCAGCCAGCATTCACAAGGTGAGTAACAAGAGGATAGACCATTCTTTTTTCTTTGCATTAACGTTTGTCAGGCCCAAGGGTAATAAGTATTGCCCGAGGGCTTGACAAACGTTAATTCACGTGAAAAAGAATGTAGCATACATACGTTTTATTTATTAATCATTTACTTATCCATTTATTTATTTATTGTGTATGCTACATAAGCATATACCGGTATATATATAAATAGATATAAGTCAGTTACCAGAAATACACAGAAAGTCTTTTGTTGTATTTTTTTTCTTGTTTTCTGTAAGCGCTTCACAGCTTCATGGCTGATCTTCAGTTACGTCTGCATACATGTATTTTCTTAGGCGGACATTTGTAAATGAAATGTATATTTCAAAACAAAACGGTACTATTCTGTTTATTTTTCCCGGAAACTGGACTCGGCTAAAAAACTAGATTCCTGATATCTCTAATCTTTTATAATATACCTATATTATATTGTTTTGCCAAAACAACACATGCTAACCTCGTACATACCCAAATGTTGAAATAGTTGTTGTAATTTGCAAAAGACATACTATTACCAGGGTAAAGTTTTGACATGTAATTGTAAAAACTCAACCTTTTCCCTAAAAACGTTTCGTATGTAGAAGTGATTTAATAGATTGAAAAATTGAAATACATGTACATGTACGTGTAGTACTCCTGAATTGTAAGTTTAGATCTAGAATGTATTTTTAGATTTTTTGTATTGGGCGGTTGGTGAGGGATTTTTAGCGTCAGAAAGGGCATGCTATATATATGTTTTGAATGTTCGTGTATTACACACGTACAGTATTACGCATTTTAGAATGCAGTAAAATTTTGCGATTCGAGTAGGTTATCCAGATTAGGCCTGATGTCTTTATTCTTATATTTAACAAACACATATTAATTGTATGAGAAAGGTTTGTTTAGATAGAAGAACAGTGATCATATGTAGAGGATGTTTGCTTTTTTTGAGGTGAATACCAAATATATTTCAGCTCGTAAGTTGAAACCATCAGAATTTTCACGGGTGCGCAGCACGTGTGAAAACTTTTATGTTTTCAACTCACGAGATGAAATATATAAGCAGGTACTTCATACTCCGTGTCCCGAAAAGTGCCCATATCGGCCAAATTACGCATACTTTTTGTCCAGATGTGCTAAGCATGATGAGCCGAGTAAGTTCAGCTGAGCTGAAATGTAACACTGTGCCTTTCCATTGTGTAGATATTCGGGACCGGGAGTATGAAGTATAAGCCAATATTTGGTATTCACCGAAAAAAAGCAAATTTTCTTTTTATTTTATACAACACACGGGCATTTTCCAATTCACAAGGCAGGCAATTAAAATGTATATAAAAAAAAAAAAAACAATAATTTTTAAAAACACAAATAATTTTAGTACCACATTGTTCCTTACGTTCTAAGAAAATGAATACCCGCACTTTATGCTTTCGTACATAAATAAAGAAGTTATAGGCGTTTGAATTTCTGAAATAAGACGCATTTAATGACGTCAAGTAAATGGAAACGTCAGAAGTAATCCAAAATCTACAGTGAAGATATTAAGAGATTATCATATGGCAATTTTCATATCATACCCCGTATCAACCTGAGACTTCCGTATCAGCCCGAGACTCCCATATCAGCCTGAGGGCCGAAGGCCCGAGGGCTGATATGGGAGTCGAGGGCTGATACGGAAGTCGAGGGTTGATACGGGGAATGATATGAAAATTGCCATATCATGATCTCTTTATCATATATTTTTATTGAAAAAAAAAGTGTTTGATACAGTTCAATGCACAAAATGTTTCCCAACATAATTTCAAGTGGAAAAAAGAAAGAATGAAAAAAAAAATTCTGGTCACAAATTTTATTCAATAACATTTAACCATTAATACAGAAAATTCAAATACAAAAATTTGATTTATAAATTGAGAACAATTTACAACGTACTATTGAATAGAACAGAGCGCTCCGAATGTGGGGGTCACGTGAGATGTGATATGAGGTTTGGGGTGTGATATGGGGGTGTGATATGAGTCCATATCTCCCTAGGGAGATATGGATTTTGACAAATTTTGAACTGATACAGCTTTCGAGATTTGGGGTGTGATATGGGGGTGTGATATGAGTCCATATCTCCCTAGGGAGATATGGATTTTGACAAATTTTGAACTGATACAGCTTTCGAGATATGGTGTCCCGATACGTGCATAGGACTTGCGCCTGTATCGCATATGTAAAAAGAATGTATTTTACAGTAAATATATGATAAAGGCTGATATCAGTCACTAGTGACTTTTGATATCAGTGAGATTTGATCTAAGTGAAATTTCATATCACTGAAGTTTTCATATACGTACTTTGGTTTTCACTGTAAAGTATAAAATAAACACTTCTTTCTTCAGGGATGCTTGCGTTACTGATAAAACTAAGGTACTCTCTATTTAGTATAAACTCAGTTGACTATGCATAAGTAATATTTAACAGTAGGGCACAACCGTTAAATCGATATATTATATCTAGAAGGAGATATGCCTACTTACCATATATTTCGAACGAAATATACCCTATTATAATATATCTAAATTGACATATAATATGTCAATCTAAATATCATTATATATTTCGATCGAGATAAATTATTTCCTTCATCTGAACACGTGATCATTTTGCGTCATGCGCAGTCTCTCATCGAGTTTCGCATAGCGGGAAGGTTTGAATTTTGTGCAAAAACAAATTTCCAACAAAAAATCCAGCGTCATCGTTAAGTTCACCGGGGAAGTTATGTACAGTTTGGATTTGAATATGCTCGTCGCCCGATTTACACGAGTAAACACTATTTTACCTGCTGAACATAACGACATAAAGCGCTAGGGATATTCCAAAAAGTGTTAATTATATCTAAAATGTTGGACTGGTTAGATTATATGACTTAACGTCCATATCAGCAATTATTCAGTCATATTGGGAAGGAGCCAACGCTTTCTGTAAACCAGAAGTCAAGGGATCTTAAAATTTTGCTCCATGGCTCTTCACGACAACAACGTACGATCTCGCCGGGGCCTCTCTGCACGTAAATTCTTCTTCTTCTTCTTCTTCTTCTTCTTCTTCTTCTTTTTTTTTCTTTCTTTCTTCTTTCAAAGAGTGACTCCACCACAATGCCAGGCAACAAATATTTACCTCGATGAACAGGCTGTTCATTGAGAGCATGACTGCAACGGAAACCAGCGATCTCTCAAATTTAACTAAATTAAACGGATAAGGACGGCAAGCCGATGCGACTTTGCCCATCCCCGCCCATAGGGCCGTGAGAAATAGATGGACTGCCAGACAGAGCTTGTAACTGAGTGATCGACCACACGATTACTGGTTAACCACTTAGGTCTGAAACTGCATAGGAAAAGTTATAAGCTTTAGTTGTTGTGTGGTTATATTTCTTCAGCATATTTCTAAGCATGTCACGACATCCCAAATATTGGGTAGAAGTCCCATTGAAAGGAGGCAACATCCCAGTATGACCATAGATGTTGAATCGGGTCTCACAAATGCTCGGCGCGGTGCTCGAATCAACACTGGCCAGAGCGGTATTATGATGCAACTCGGCAAGGGACCGTCAAACTCGGTTGCAGTTAAGCTACATGAATTTGCACGGCTCCTCGTCCTCCGGGGAGTTAATATGCCTTGCTCTAGGACAACAGGGTGCTGCCAGTGCCACGGTGATCGATTGCATGACCTCTCAATTCGGATTACGATGCTTTACCACTACGTCACCACGCTCCCTATTTATTTTATTTTATGTTTGTTTGTTTGTTTGTTTGTTTGAATTGATGTTTAACGCCCCAGTCAAAAGCTAATGGTCATGACTTTTAAACAAAAAATAGGACATGATGACATCCAAAAAGCTTTAAATACGTATATCCGACCAACTATACCAACAAGGCTTGTATGTGTGGATAGATTGACATGAACCACCTTTCCTGGGCAGGCTCAGACATGAGCGGTTAACCAGTAATCAGATGGTCAGTCAGTAGCGAAGAAGCTTTGCTTGGAGGCAAAAGCAGCCGATCTATTTCTTTTAGCTCCCAATGAAAGGACAGTAAATGAGGTCTCAACACACAGGAAACGAGGAAAATAGCTGACACACATTAGCATATAAGCCAAACGCGCGCCGGGTGTGTTGCCAAAAATGTAAAATTCAACATACGTCAGGAGCGCAATGGAGACACGTTAGGAACGCGTTACTTGCGCGCTTTGTACGCTTGGTGTACGCCTCGGTGTATGTTGATATACGTCACTGTAGGTCGATGCGCGCTCCACGCGCGTATGGGCTCAAAAGACTTTTTAAGCATGTTTAAAAATTTTCTCGAAGCTCGGCGTGAATCGGTCGTGTGTCTAAGCTGGAAATCACCGTCACTCGTGTGTTACAGGCGCGTTGAATACGCTTTGAACGCGTTTGGCGCACATATTAGACACGCCAGTGTAAGTAACATACGCGTTCCGATTTAAAATAAGAAATAGTGCTTCAGTAACGTGCCCCAAACGTGTATGAGACGCGCGTTTAACGTTTGCTGCGCGCCTAAAGCGCCTGCTTAGTGTTTGTTTGTTTGTTTGTTTGTTTGTTTGTTTGAATCGATGCTTTACGTCCCAGTCAACAGCTAAGGTTATGTCGGGACGTTGCCTCCACTTTTTGGGATATTTAACAAAAATTAGGATGCCATGACATCCAACAAGTCCAACAAAGCCTCAAAGGCTAATATGTGTGGACGGTTTTGACTTGAAACCACTTTTCCTGGGCAAGCTCAGACCTGAGCGGTTAACCAGTAATCAGATGGTCAGTCAGCAGCGAACAAGCTTTGGGCACAAGCAGCCCATCTATTTCTCTAGGCCCCAACGGGCGAGACTTCCTGCTTAGTGTGTCTGGGACGTAACACAAAACGTACTTTTTTTCAGCGTTTTGAGATTTTTTTTCATACGTCTGGTAAACGCTTTAGTCACGCGCTAATGTGTGACTGCTAAAACGAGTTTAAGAAACAAATTTTCTTTATACGTCCAAAATCTTCAGTGTGTTGAGATTTTTCATACGCCCGGTGCGCTTTTGAGTTCGCTAATGTACTATCTGCAGGAAACCACGGATTTATAAATTATAATGTTGAATCTCCCGAGACCGCCCGGTGCTTGCAAAACCATGCATTTTGTATCAGACCGAGAAGGAAAGCTTATCTTGTGGCTCTAGTTCAACAAAGATAATGGAAAATATATACAACTGTTTATACCACCCAGTAAATTTATATTACTGACCGCTCCGAGGCGGTACTTCTGTTGTAGTCCTACTTGTTTTATGTTTTGCACCTTTTATGTACGTTTTCAAAGCGTTGTTGAACTGCAGATTTCACACGTGTGAAATCGGCGGCACTTAATCATAAAATCTGCGAATATCTGGTATTATTCTCATGTGTGAAAAAAAATGTACCAAATTTTCACATGCTAGACGGGACAAGTCAGTGTTTTGACGTGTGAAGAATTGGTTTGGATTCATCACATCTTTGAACAACTGGTATCAGTTTTACTAAATGTTCACATACAGTTGTATAATGCTATACATTGAAGAACTGGAATCGAAGGCAAAACCACTTCAGATGGGTGGTTTTCGTGAGTGTAAAGAATACGTACGAATAGTACATGAAATTTTATTACATGCGCATATCTCACATGCGTGTGAAATGGAATGAAATTTCGTTACCAATTCTTCGCCGGCTTGGAGGATTTGGTACCAATAATTCTTATAAGAACTTTGCGAAATGTGAAATTTGTGGTTGAAGAACGTGTTTTCGTGCGTTAGAAGATTTAGTACCGATTTGTGTCAATTCTACACATTCTCCACAGACGTTATATAAATTCGTACCGTCAGAAACAGAAAACGTTTGAAATTTTAGTATTAATTTCACCGCCTCCACCCCGCCATCGAAATTTAACATACACAAATGTTACACTTCCAAAATGTGCCATGTTGGTACCTATTTTTACACAGATGTGAAATTGAAAAATGCGGCTCAACAAGGCTATCATCCATGTCGAGACATCAACGTGTTATTGGAATGGTGCTGGTACCGGTGAACCGATTTGAATTTATGCTTCCTGTGTCTGGATGCCTCAATTTTTTAATATCCCGGAACATCTCTGACATATTGAAAGGAGAGAAGGAAAATATATAAGAATGATTGCTGGAAAACAAGTAGGTCATGAACCATCATTGTTAACGGACCGGGTACTTGTTTACCGATGGTAAAGCTTCATACGATGAGATGGTTCATGTACGAGCGTATCTTGGCGAAATCTAGCACATTCGAGTTTTCAAAAATAAGCTACTCGATGATCGTGTTCGCGTGACGGCTATGCTGCACTAGACTGCAGATACCTAGATGCATTGTACCAATAAATCGCTTAATACAGTCCTCTAAGGCACAGTGGATAAGCTAAATATACTGTGAAAAAGGAGTAATGAGTTCGATCCCATGCTTCTCCACTCCTCCGGGTGAGACTTAAAGCCGAGGTCCCACGACGACAAAGACGTATTGTGACTAGGCCACAGACTTTGTGACCTTTTGTTAAGTCTAAGTCTTCAGAACTGTCAGATAAAACCTGAACACACGGAATCGTTTAAACACCACCAAGATGATATTTAAGATGTTTGTCCGTCGCCAGGTTGAACTGGGCCATGTTAGTTGCAGACTAAGTTGCGGGCATATTCCAGTCGACAGAATATCTTGATCAACAAATTACGTAGATCAGCTAGATAAGCAGCAATCCATTTCACTTCGTCACCTCGCTCTACCTCCGCGTGGTGTGGAGAGTTATCAAGGCATCCTGACTACAAATTACGTATACATGTTGCTAAGAGGCGAAATATTTTGAAAATATATGTCAATTGAGACATAATATGTCAAACGAAATATATATTTTAACCGGATGTAGAGCTATATATCTCGAAGTAGATATTATATTTAAATTCAAATATTTTGAGTTTATATCTAGATTTAGATATGATATCTAGTTTTAGATACTATATTAAAAAGGAGATATTTTAACAATATATGTCAATTTAGATATAATATGTAAAACAAAGTATAGATAAACCGGATGTAGAGTTATATATCTAGAAGGAGATACTATATGTAAATTCAAATAGTTTGTGTTTATATCTAGATTTAGATATGATATCTAGTTTTAGATACTATATGAAAAAGGAAATATTATATATCGATTTAACGGTTGTGCCCTACTGTTTAATTGTACATGTATATGTTTTCTATGTTGTTTCATTGGAATCAATTAAACCAGAAGAAAGTTAAAAAAATGGGTTCCGACCAGGTTCGACACGAATCGGGCTGACCTGTCACAGAAGCATGCTAGATTCTTGAAATGTTGGAATTAAGAAGAAGAGGAATTGTACTACATGCATGTTGCGGAAACAAAGGCGCTGAGGAGCTTCGCGGTTACCGCGAAGCTGGTCTGCGTCTTTGGTTTCGCACTGCAAATTTTAGGTTTTTCCATGCGGCGGCTCAAATGTAATTTAAACACTATATATATATATATATATATATATATATATATATATATATATATATATATGTTCTTGTATGTCATATAATTTTACAGACAAATGGATGGTTATAATCTATCATTGGAGACGGCGATTGCAAGACATACGCTGACTAGAGACGTGCAAGAGTTGTGGAACTTTCTTGCTGCTCAGTTACAACTTCATTCGGGTTACCGTATACAGCGACTTGCAACAATAGAAGATATGATATATTCATTGCACGAATATAGAAGGTGAATGTATATTAAATAAAAAATAAACTTGACAAATTTAGGTACAAACGTTTCACCTTATCAGACCAATATATTGTGAATATGTATGCATAAAAGATGACCATCCTTTCTTTAAGATGACTGCGTGACAAACTTTGAAAATTTATTGACTGGAACACTAGTGTCAGTGGCGCTTGGTTTCGTTGACTGGTGTTGCTTGACTAACTATAATCTCATACACACAGTGGAAACACTGACAACGAATGATTTATGTTGACGGAAGTTACCACTAACGAGACGTGAACCTAAGCACACCATGACACATTTACGCTAGCAGTCAATGACGGATGACTTACAGACCTCGTAATGTTACAATCTAAATTTAGAAAATTCATTTGAAACCCGTGATTTCAAGATGGCACGGGATATGTACAATGTAATATTGGTTTTTTGACCTCTCTATCACGCGTTGTATCTCGAACATGAAAAATACATCTGTGTTTTGATTAAACCAATTACGACAATATATATATCTATATATATATATATATGGTGAAAATACAAACGCCGGAACAAATAAACTAATATAGAAAAAATAATGACATCTGGATTTTTACATTATTTAATTACCGCGACCGGTTTCGTTATACTCATCAGGCGGATTTAACATAGTAACATAGCAACGTTAGTAACGTTTACACATAATAACGCGACGTAAAACGTCGCAACGTTCATGACATCAGCAAGTTCTGTTAAGTTTAGGGTTGAATATATTTAAGAAATATTTTTCTTTTGACAACCTAGCTGAAACATCATTGACGTGAAATTTATAGAAAGGAAAAATAGAATATTTAGGATCAGTAGAACAACAGCGATCTACATGCGCAGAGACGGGTAGTTGTCTTGTTGAAGGGATTCTAATTTGCTGGTCGTGAACTGTCCGTCTATTTCTCAGTTTGTCGCCCGTCTGTCCAATGTAAAATTCTTTGCAGCCGTTGCAGATTAAAACATAAAGAACATTTTGCACGGCACAGTCCATGTCTTCTTTGACGTGAAAAGTTTTGTTCTGCAAAGTTATGGTTGATCCCTCAATTAAGTGTTTACAAAGCCCACACCGGGGCTCATTACATCGGGTGACCTTCGCAGACGTTCTTGATTCATTAAATTCAGATTTTGTTAGGAGGCGCTTAAGGTTTGGGAGTTGTCTTTTGCATTTAACGATTTTTGTTTCACTTAAGATTTTTGACATGGTTTCGTCTGAAGTCAGAACATCCATGTTGTTTTTGATAATACCGAATACCTCTTTGTTTTTAGGATTGTGGGTAGAAATAAAAGGCAGTATATCTTCCCTTTCCTTACTTTTCACTTCTAAGAGTTTGTATCTTGGGATAGACATCGCTTTTTGGATGCCTGCCTTAATAACTTCAGTTGGATATTTTCTTTGAATAAGTGTATGAGACAATTCTTTCAGGCGTGTTAGTAGTACACTTTTATCAGATACAATGGTACATGTTCGGGGCAAGTGTTTGAGTTTCTAATGGAACTATGGCAAAGAAATATTAAAAGAAATGAAGAAATTTCACACAAAAGGTGGGAAAGCACTGAAAGTTGGTTAAGAAAATATGAAGAAGATTTTGTTAGAGAATATGGCGACAGGTGCCCATTTTTCAAAAAAGGCAATAACCGACAAAACTTCCACACATACCAGCAACAACAGCAACAACACCAGCGACAACAACAACAACGGCAGCAGCAACCGCAACAACACCAGCAACAACCGCACGCCTATCGATCGAGAGGAACGTATGCTGATGCGGTTCGAAGGCCTACGCAAAACGATGGTAATCTTCAACAACTGATATACCAGTTGATTTCAACATTTAATAATCAAGAACCGGCCAGAAGAGGGGGATCAAGAAGAAATCGGCAAAATGTTAGAAGACAAAACAATCTTTCTAACAATTCATTGATGGACGAAAACGAGTCAACTACCGACCATGTGCCTCCTTTTCTGCAGGAGGATCACAATTGGGACAGTCAATTTTAACGGAGGACAACATAGCTGAGACATCATCTAAAACTTTCACAAAAATTTACAACCTCTCTGATCGAAAACTTAATAATACCGAAAAAAGTGTCTTATTGAAGGGTCTTAAGTTTACACCAACACCAGAAAAAAGTAATTGCAATCAAACAGAAAATGACGTTAACGACTTCTGTCGGAAACTTAGACTTAAAGAATATTTTGATAGTAAGGATAATACCGATACCTCTATTGTTAGAAATAAATCTTTCTTTACACCTGAAACGGGCCGAAACAAAAAACTTGATTCTTATATTTCCCTTACAAAAGAAATGTGCGAATCCATTCAAAACGAAAACAAACACATTAAGCATAACATAACACTGGAACAAAGAAATGCAATTAAAAGTTTAGCAGAAGATTCTTCTATCATAATCAAAGAAGCTGACAAGGGAGGAGGCATTGTTCTGATGAACACTGAGTTTTATAAAAGAAAAATCCTGGAAATGCTTGTGGATGAATCATACTATTCCCAAATTCAAGATAATTGCAGAAAAGAAACATTTAACAAAATTAAAAATCTTATAGGTACAAACGGAAATTTAACAAATAAGGAAAAAGATTTTTTACTCAATTTTGAGTGCAAGACCAGTACATTTTATGGTTTACCTAAAATTCATAAAAGCAAAACGATAAAAAATGCATGCAAAGAAAATGAGAATATGGAATACATTGAAGTAAAAGATCCCCAAGACCTCACATTTCGTCCAATTGTAGCAGGTCCTAATTGTGAAACTAGCCATTTAAGCCATCTCCTGGACATACTTTTAAAGCCTTTCTTAAAACATGTAAAGAGTTACTTAAGGGATGATATTGACTTTCTAAACTACCTCCCAAAACATGTTAACGAACAGGCATTACTAGTCACATTTGATGTTGTAAGTTTATACACAAATATACCCCATGATCTAGGTCGAAAAGCAATAGAATTTTGGTTAGATAGACACCCAGATCTTATACTCAGTCGGTTTTCAAAGGAATTTATTCTTGAAGGCTTAAGTATTATTCTTGAAAACAACAATTTTTCATTCAATGATTCGTTCTTTAACCAGCGGAAAGGCTGTACAATGGGGGCAAAGGTATCACCAACTTACGCTACTCTGGTTTTAGGCTACTTAGAAGAGCTCATGTATGAAAGAATTACAATAGAAAAGGGTCACAATTTTGGACAATATATAATGGAAAACTGGAAAAGATTTTTAGATGATTGTTTTTCAATTTGGCCTTTTT
This sequence comes from Rugalucina vietnamica, assembly GCA_964017185.1. Lineage (NCBI taxonomy): Eukaryota > Metazoa > Mollusca > Bivalvia > Lucinida > Lucinidae > Rugalucina > Rugalucina vietnamica. The sequence goes on from OZ024872.1 coordinate 63,741,154, forward strand.
CTGGTCAGGATCTTAATTACTTCGAAAATGTACTGAATAGCTTACACAAAGACATCCAATTCAAACCTCTGATCAAATCTACACAAATACCTTTTCTAGATGTACTGGTGTTGAAATCTGGAACATTAATTTCTACGGATATTTTTCATAAAGTAACTGATTCCCAGCAATATCTCATTTTTAATTCTTGTCACCCAAAACACACCAAAATCAACATACCGTTTTCTTTAGCTAGAAGACTATGTACCATTGTATCTGATAAAAGTGTACTACTAACACGCCTGAAAGAATTGTCTCATACACTTATTCAAAGAAAATATCCAACTGAAGTTATTAAGGCAGGCATCCAAAAAGCGATGTCTATCCCAAGATACAAACTCTTAGAAGTGAAAAGTAAGGAAAGGGAAGATATACTGCCTTTTATTTCTACCCACAATCCTAAAAACAAAGAGGTATTCGGTATTATCAAAAACAACATGGATGTTCTGACTTCAGACGAAACCATGTCAAAAATCTTAAGTGAAACAAAAATCGTTAAATGCAAAAGACAACTCCCAAACCTTAAGCGCCTCCTAACAAAATCTGAATTTAATGAATCAAGAACGTCTGCGAAGGTCACCCGATGTAATGAGCCCCGGTGTGGGCTTTGTAAACACTTAATTGAGGGATCAACCATAACTTTGCAGAACAAAACTTTTCACGTCAAAGAAGACATGGACTGTGCCGTGCAAAATGTTCTTTATGTTTTAATCTGCAACGGCTGCAAAGAATTTTACATTGGACAGACGGGCGACAAACTGAGAAATAGACGGACAGTTCACGACCAGCAAATTAGAATCCCTTCAACAAGACAACTACCCGTCTCTGCGCATGTAGATCGCTGTTGTTCTACTGATCCTAAATATTCTATTTTTCCTTTCTATAAATTTCACGTCAATGATGTTTCAGCTAGGTTGTCAAAAGAAAAATATTTCTTAAATATATTCAACCCTAAACTTAACAGAACTTGCTGATGTCATGAACGTTGCGACGTTTTACGTCGCGTTATTATGTGTAAACGTTACTAACGTTGCTATGTTACTATGTTAAATCCGCCTGATGAGTATAACGAAACCGGTCGCGGTAATTAAATAATGTAAAAATCCAGATGTCATTATTTTTTCTATATATATATATATATATATATATATATATATATATATATATATATATATATATATATATATATATATATATATATATATATATATATAAATTTGCTATAAAGACAAAATTTGCTAGAAAAAAAAATATTGAAATTCTGATTTTGTTTTGGTTAGGATTTGGTTTCTTTTTAATTCTCATAAATAGACATAACAGTACACTAGCATAACTAGTTTAATAATTTCGTGATTTGTTCCACTAGCCTACAGCTATTGCAGGGTGATTATGTACACTTTTAAATCAGGCTCGAAATACGGAGGAGAGTTTCTGAGTTTAGAATGTTGTTTTTACATGTACACGCCTATATTTCTGTTATAGTTCTGTTCCGCTATTAATTGGCACACACTGGTGAAAACGTGTGACTGTAATAAGTTTTGCTAAACGATATCTGACTGGAAATGTGTAACCAAGATCAGTGTTGCTTGAATAATGCACCAGTCATTGCTAACCACGACTCCCACACCGTCGTCGTAGGGTGGGGTTTATAACGTTCCAGTTTTCAATGGCATGCTATAGACACCACCCCCAGGGGACAAATTGGAGGTCAAAACTATGCTCTTCGCACTGTCCTTCATAATAAAAAGCCCCCCCCCCCTAGGGTAAAGAACCCCGTTATTTCCTCTGCACTGCCGGGACAATAAAACACCACGCACCCTTCTCCATAAGTTCGGGCCGTGGATAAAAATTACTGGCGTTTAACGACACGTACGAACGAGGCCTACAAGAGGTAAACATAGGCACTGATCAGGAAATGACACAACCAGAAAGAAATTCCCACTTCAAATACCACGTGGGATAACTAATTTGACAATTAGGTACTTAACCTAGCCTACGGAAAGCTCAATGTAAGCCGAAGAAACAGCTATAACATGTACCCAATATGCGGCCGTTCAGTTATCCGAACATAACTAAAATTATAATCAAGCACATAATGTGTGTGCAAACAACACATACATATTCCACACCAAAGCATAAAACAATTAGAACCACAAACGAAATATCGCCTTGACCCGAACAGTTATGCAAAATTATCAGGGATCGGGGAGCTTGAACCGGAGTTAAAGGACCCTAACCTCACCATCAGCTTCTTCAGTGGCTCTTAATCTTTTAAAATGTGAACACTTATCATTAAAATAAGCACAGACAAACATAACACATTTATTTTCAGAGTGTTATTGAACGATGTTGCTCTTTACAAGACTCGACTGGAAAATGAAACAAGCGTCACAGCAACACCTCTTCTGCGTATCCTGCCTCAATTTAACACAACCATAGGAAGACAGTTTGATTACATACTGCATGAAATGAACCAGGACAGGAATAGAAGTCGAAAACTACCTTCTCATTTAACGAACGAGAACAAGGAAAAGCTTAGACATCTAAACATGTGAGTAAATATAAGGGAACACATGAAAGTGTTAGTGTTAAAATAATTATAAAATAACGTGATCCGTTGGAAACAGTGAACATGAAGGGAGGTGGTATTGCGCAATTTCGTGTACTGAACCCTCATCGAGGATTCTTTATAAACCGGCGACCATAAGCAGATGAATACACTGCAATTTCAAAAATTTAAACAAATCTGTTTCAGAAACACACAAAAACCGTTTATTATTATTATTACTATTATTATTATTTTCATTATTATTATTAATATTATTATTATTATTATTATTATTATTATTATTATTATTATTAGTAGTAGTAGTAGTAGTAGTAGTAGTAGTAGTAGTAGTAGTCTAAGGCTGAAAGCGTGCTGTCTCTGTGGGCAATATTAACAAAGTTTTTCCTTCAATGTGACCTTCTTGTCTGTTGCGTAGCCCATCCGGATTTAACTGTTGTTTTTCGTTTGCTCCGGAATTTTCTGTAAGTTATTTGGCGCCAAGGAATCTCCATCGTCGGGCAGCTTACTGAATCTGTTAGTATGTGTTTTTTATTCATCATGGTCGTTTTCATGATGAATTTGTTTGTCTTCACTGACTAGTTCGAGATTCACCAGAAGGACCGAACAACTAACTAAATGTCGTTAACCACATAAGATGCTGGGGGTGTAGCCTGTAAATTTGTTTTAAGCCCGCCAGTAATTTTATATTACTGATCTTTCTATGGTGATACTTCTGTTGTGGTACTTATTATCTTATGCCTGGGTGTTGAATTTCTGTGCTGTTTGTATCTTATTAAAGTTTGGGTGACTGATTGACCACCTATTGGGAAAAGAGATGCTCACTCGGCTTGCTATATATTTTCTTCGTATTAGTACCAGATTGTTAGTTTGTTTTTCCCACGTCGGTTATTGGAGTGGGAATTTGCGTCAATTCCTGATCATTTCCTTCTTTTACTGTTGTTTCATGCTTTGTTTCCTCGGCACAAAAAGGCAAAACTAACTGGAACTTTCTCGGTGCAAATGTTTTTATTGTTAAATATTGCCTCACATCTCCTGTCCATAATATTCCAAACCTATTCTTTACCATCCAAGTCAGTAGAATTACCAGGTCAATCAACGACGTACAAAGAATTTGTATTTATGCAAGAAAATGTTGTTTTTACTTCAAAATCTACAAAACCCATTCCAGATATCAGCCGAAAGGTACAAGTAGGCAATGATCAGGAAAAAGTGAAATCATAAAGAAATTTCCACTCCATTAAACGAGGAAGGAAGACCAAATTGCCACTTAGGTACTTATACTAAACATATCGTTAGCCGAGTGAGCAGCTTTTTGCCAATAAGCGGCCACTCAATTACCCGAACTTAACTAAAATATGAAAATGTACACAAGGTTCAAACAGCTTAAACAATCGACTCCAAAACATTAAACATGTAGAACCACAACAGAAGTATTTGCTTGGAAGGATCAGTAACACAAAATAATTGGGGTGCTCAAACCAATTATACAGGTGCCTAACCGTACCTTCTTCTACAGTGGTTCAGATACAGTTTGCTGTCCGACGATGGAGATCTCTGGGTGCCAAATAACTTACTGAAATCAGGAGCAAACGATAACACTCGATGTCACATGTATGACCGGAGTTGTGAAATAAAAGATTTGTTCGTTCGTTCGATAAAAACAACAGTTGAACCCCGGTGGGCCAAGCAACAAACAAGCAGCTCCGGCCAAAACCAACTTAAATTAATAGCTTTAAGTGGGGGGTGGGGGCATCTTAGAGTCTGACGCCCCCACCCACCGTCGTGCAATTAAAGAAGGCAGCATAGTTATCAATCAATATTGGGTTAAAAACAAATCATGAAGACTATCACATAATGTTTGTAAAAAAGTAGGGATGTCATTCGGTGTCAGATTTAGGGTTCGGACGTTCGGAAACAAACATCCGGATGGTTCGAACGTTCGCATTTTTTCGGATCAGTTCATTATATTACATGTACATTTACATGTATGTTAATTGAGTGTTGCCTTCTGAATCTGAATAGTTTACTGGTGACACGCCAAATGACATTATTTCACCAGGGGGTTCGGATGGGGGAGAGATTAGTCCATTGAACGCACGAGTGAAGCGAACTTGGACACACAGTCATCAGAAATTTCAGCAGAGGAGATAAGTGAATCAGGGAGGTCGATCATTCCAGTCCCTGATAGTCTGTGGAAAGAAACTACTTTTGTATGCTTACTCAATCTGTGAGTCCTGGTTTTTGATTCATCAGGATGTTTATCATGATTTATTTGTTTGTTCTTGATGATTCATTGACTAGTTAGAGATTCACCACGAGGACCGAAGAACTAACTAAATGTTGTGAACCACTGCAGAAGCTGAGGGTGAGGTTAGGTACCTGTAAAACCGGTTTAAGCCCGCCAGTAACTTTGTGTTACTGATCGTTCCAAGTCGATACTTCTGTAGTGGTTCTTTTTGTTTTATGTCTTGGTGTTTAAAATTTTTTGTGCTGTTGGCGCCTTATGTATGTTTTCGTGTTTTTAGTTAAGTTAAGGTAACTGAGTGGCCACCTATTGGGAAAATAGCTGCTCATTCGGCTTACGATGTGTTTCATGGTATAAGTACCTGATTGTTAGTTTGGTTTTTTCCCACCTCGGTTTTTGGAGTGGGAATCTTTTTCTGATTGCGCCTTTTCCTGATCTTTGCCTACTTGTACCTTTTTCTTTGCTAGCTGAAGGTATCTGAAAAGCCAAAGAGTGTTGATTTCTACAACGCCTATTCTTTGGGATAAGGTCATCTGTGGGTATTCTGGCTTTACTCTTTAGACCTTTGTATAGCAATATAAGACTACTATCCTTCCTCCTTTTCTTAAGAGATTCCCATTTCAGTTGACCTAAAATGCCAGTCATGCTCCCAGTTTCAAAAACATAATTTCCCGTCACAAACCTTGCCGCACGATTTTGGACCTTTTCCAGTTCGTCCTGGAGGCCTTGAACAAACATTCATAATCAAGAGTTACTACGCTTGACGTTGTTACCATGTAGATGTCACTGACGCAGTAACGAAACGCCATGCAATTTAGTAAACTTCATTTTCATTCACAAAAATAAGCAAACAAATTCAATTCAGTCACATTATATCCGTACAGGTAGAAAATCTTATGGTATTCTGGATTTGTTTCTTCATTGCATAAACGGGTCATCTTAAGACTCCGCATATTTGATTTGTCAAATTAAGATCATAGTAAGAATAGTAATTGTTTTGTTTAATCCCCAAACATATCTGTTGATTATCTGATATGTTGTTTTATAATTATTATTTTTAAAACTTGATAAGTGTGAATCATGTCGTTTTCAAAAGGAAACAAAAGAGGCCAATTATCATCTTTAATCCTTTCTTTGTATATTGTCACTTCCCCTTGACCTGTATTGTCCCGTTAATCTGCTACACCTTAGTGACCTTTAACACTACATATTTAATAGCAATTCGTATTAAATACATGTACCTTGTTTCCTATTCTGCTAAGTAGATTTGTATTTTTGTGATATATTAATGGGAATTTACCTAAATATTGGACACATTAAATTTTTAGCGAACGTCCGGATGCTAAAATTTGGTTCCGAACTTCGGTACGGGATCCGAAGTCCGAACGTTCGGACTCCGGTTGACATCCCTAGAAAAAAGGTACACGTAGGCAACGATGAGAAAAAGGCGCAATCAGAACGAGAATCCCTCTCCAAAAACCAAGGTGCGAAAAAGCTTAACAAACAACCAGGCATTTATACCATGAAAACATATCGTAAGCAAAATGAGCAGCTATTTTTCCAATAGGTGGCCACTCAGTTACCTAATCTTAACTACAAATATGAAGATAAACATAAGGCGCAAACAGCACAAAGTTAACACTGATAAATAAAGCAATAAGAACCACCACAGAAGTATCGCCTGGGAACAAGCAGTAATATAAAATTACTGGCGGGCTTAATTCGATTTTACAGGTACATGTACCTAACCTCACCCTCAGCTTCTGCTGTGATTCACAACATTTACTTAGTTGTTCGGTCCTCGTGGTTAATCACTAACTAGTCAATGTATCATCAAGCACAAACAAATAAAGCATGATAACCACCATGATGAATCGAAAACGAGGACTCACAGATTAAGTAAGCTGCCCGACGATGGAGATCTCTGGGCGCCAAATAAGGTACTAACTCCAGAGCAAACGAAAAATACCAGTTGAACCCCGGTGGGCAAAGCAATAGACAAGAAGCTCCGGCCCCAACCAACTAAAATGAATCCTTTAAGAGCAGTGAGCATATAAATGAGAAAGGGGATGGGCCATACCGCGATTTCGGCTACTCAAGCCTCTTCAAAGACCCTGTAGATTTGGCAACATGGAGCCATATGAGCCGCCTCGTGGGAAAACCAACAATGTAGTTTACGAACAGGTCCGACACAAACCGGCCTGTACAAGCACAGAAAAGAGCTAGACGCTTGAAAATTTGGATTTAAGTAGAAGAAGAATTGTACTATCCAAGTAGCGAAAACAAAGGCGCTGATCAGCTTCGCGGTTACCGCGAAGCTGATCTGCGCCTTTGTTTTCGCCTATGCAGATTGTTGGTTTTCCCGTGGGGCGGCTCATATAGAATACGGTAATTTTGCACATTTCAATATGGTAGTCGTTACAAAGACTAGTAAAATCCGAATGAGGCCAAAACTATTAAGTAAAGTTTTGAAAAAATTAAGTTGGAGACATCATAGTGTCAGACGCCCGACCCACTGAAGTGCAATTAAAGAAGGCAGCATAGTTATCAACCGTGATTTGATTAAAAACTAAGCATACAGACTGTCGCATAACATTTAAATTATATCCTATACTCGTACGTCTGTAACGTGTAATGATTGTTTTCTGAACTGAAAAGAAAACTCCTTCCTTCCTATAAGTTTCTTAAATTTGTAAACCAAGTCACCATAAAAGTCTGGTTCAGAAAGGTTCTCGCGTAAAAGGGTCTTTTTAGCCCAACACTAAATTTGGAATTTAATTAACAGTTTCTGCGATAAAATTTAGAAAATGATTTGGAATATCATGTATAGGAGTTGTGAGGGGCTTTAGATTGTCTAACAATTTCAAAGCCTTTCTGTGAAAGTTTTAGCCACAATGGTATACTGAGCCAAACTTATAACGCAACACGGTTACGATATGTTTTTCGCATTTTAATGTAATGCAAGACGGTCTACCAGACATATGATGGTCAGCAATCGCCAGTGAATAAACTGGGTGCAAAAAAAATTGGTTTTCAGAGCATGGGTCACTGAGCTTGAATTTGATTGGTCAAAACGGTTATTTGGGTGGCATGCGCCTCCTGAGAGATTCTGGAAGTCAGTTTTAACACAAATTGCTTCTTTATGGATCGTCCAGTGTAGCTGGATGCGGTTATTGCAAAATGCCGACCATTTGTACCCAAAATTTTAAATCAAAGTTTGCATCATTGAAAACTGAACGTTTAATACTGTGTATTCCATTGAATGCAATAGAAAATGGAATTGGTGAAAAATTCTAACGGCGAATAATTTATTTTAATGTAATCTTTGTGGAAACATGTTCATTCTGTCATTCAGCATTGTTAGAAAGCGCAATGGCATCCAATTGTTGGGTCAGGACCGTCTGTAACAAATGTTAAAATGTGAGTAATTTTGAATGGTTGGGGGCGAAAATGAGTCTTCAAATCTGTCCAAAATTGAGCAAAATTGATCTTTTGACAGTAAAATTATTCATTGTCTAAAGTGGAGCAGCAGGGATAACCCTGAAAACCGACATTAATTTCTAGGGTACGAATACACGTCACATGACGCGTTCTGGAAAATCACAATGCATTGATTTTTTGACAAGACCCTACCTCTGAAAAATGATTAATTTCTTGAGACGCATAACACAGAATGTTACAACCAAGGTGTTGTGAGGTGTGTCGATCATCCGGCAGTCTAATTCAGTAGAGACAAAGTTTATTTGATAATGTTCCGAAGTATAACATTAAAAACAAACCAATGTTGCGTTATAAGTTTGGCTCAGTATATTTGTGCTGAGGAAACAAATAAGAAACTTTATGATCAAATTCCAGCCGTCGTGTAGGCAGTATACAAAGTCAGGTCAGGTCAGGTCAGGTCAGTTTAACTGCTACTGTAACATGTAATCAGTACTACCTGTTGTCATGCGGTGCAGATGGGGCTCGTTAGCCTTGGAAGGCAACTCATCTAGGAGTTAAGCTAGTTCTCTACACAAAAATCTAGCTGGGCAGGGGGAACTCATTAGTCTTGGTTGACAGTCCTCCTAGGAGTTTACAGGTCTCAAAACAAAACCTAAGGAAGGGTAGATGGAGCTCTTCAGCTGTGGCCAGCAATTCATCTAGGAGAAGGAAACTCCAAAATCAAACCTGTGTGTCTGGATATGCCTTGTCCAGATATGCAAAGGCTGTTTCGGTAGATGGAGCGGAAGAAATCACCTGATTCAACGGTTCAGAAAGCGATACAGCAACATGTTGTGGAACATGCAGAGCGTGACAAGGCACTAAAGATGTTACGGTCATCCACTGCATCCAAACCCAACTCCAGACGTCTTGACCTGCCTCTGGGCGCAGCTGGGCGAGGACTAGAGAGTGAGGTTGACGTTGCGCACCTCTTCCTCACTATAATCCAATTTCATAGCGCATGTCATCTTATTTCTCAACACACAAGCACTTGCATACACAACAATTTCATCACACTTGCACCCTCATACCTACAAAGTCCTGTGGCGATGGGCGAGTGGCGAAGCAGCAGGTGTAGGACACACTGGGAGCTGTAGTTGCAGACCTGCACACAGGCGGCTCAGTTCTAATGGTCGCTTTCTGTGAGGAGAAGCAGTAAGCAGAATTCGGCAGTCGGCTGAGCGACTGAGCAGACCTATTTAGGACCGCACTGCTCACCCCCGTAGCATGGGGAAGGGGCTAGAAAAGGTGCCATAAACAATTGCCTGCTTCAAACCCCCTGGCTGGTTAACCGCGATCAGCGGGGATCCCCTTAAGCGGTCGAAATACAAAGAAAAAAGCTAGAGTAATTCCCTTACGGATTGGCGCATGGAATGTGCGTACTTTAATGGACAATGCTGGGTCAGATAGACCACAGCGTAGAACGGCCCTTGTGGGCAGAGAACTTGGGAGGTATGATATACAGATAGCTGCATTGAGTGAGACTCGGTTCGCAGATGTTGGGGAGATCAAAGAAGTTGGTGCTGGATACACCTTCTTCTGGAGTGGACGCAAAAGTGAAGAGAGGCGTGAAGCAGGAGTTGGCTTTGCCATCAAAACAGAACTTGTTGGTAAGCTGTCAGGATTGCCAAAAGGCATTAATGACCGTCTAATGACATTGAGACTTCCTCTGTCTGGCAATAAACATGCAACTATTGTCAGTGCTTATTAGGGATGTCATTCGGTGTCAGATTTAGGGTTCGGACGTTCGGAAACAAACATCCGGATGGTTCGAACGTTCGCATTTTTTCGGATCAGTTCATTATATTACATGTACATTTACATGTATGTTAATTGAGTGTTGCCTTCTGAATCTGAATAGTTTACTGGTGACACGCCAAATGACATTATTTCACCAGGGGGTTCGGATGGGGGAGAGATTAGTCCATTGAACGCACGAGTGAAGCGAACTTGGACACACAGTCATCAGAAATTTCAGCAGAGGAGATAAGTGAATCAGGGAGGTCGATCATTCCAGTCCCTGATAGTCTGTGGAAAGAAACTACTTTTGTATGCTTACTCAATCTGTGAGTCCTAGTTTTTGATTCATCAGGATGTTTATCATGATTTATTTGTTTGTTCTTGATGATTCATTGACTAGTTAGAGATTCACCACGAGGACCGAAGAACTAACTAAATGTTGTGAACCACTGCAGAAGCTGAGGGTGAGGTTAGGTACCTGTAAAACCGGTTTAAGCCCGCCAGTAACTTTGTGTTACTGATCGTTCCAAGTCGATACTTCTGTAGTGGTTCTTTTTGTTTTATGTCTTGGTGTTTAAAATTTTTTGTGCTGTTGGCGCCTTATGTATGTTTTCGTGTTTTTAGTTAAGTTAAGGTAACTGAGTGGCCACCTATTGGGAAAATAGCTGCTCATTCGGCTTACGATGTGTTTCATGGTATAAGTACCTGATTGTTAGTTTGGTTTTTTCCCACCTCGGTTTTTGGAGTGGGAATCTTTTTCTGATTGCGCCTTTTCCTGATCTTTGCCTACTTGTACCTTTTTCTTTGCTAGCTGAAGGTATCTGAAAAGCCAAAGAGTGTTGATTTCTACAACGCCTATTCTTTGGGATAAGGTCATCTGTGGGTATTCTGGCTTTACTCTTTAGACCTTTGTATAGCAATATAAGACTACTATCCTTCCTCCTTTTCTTAAGAGATTCCCATTTCAGTTGACCTAAAATGCCAGTCATGCTCCCAGTTTCAAAAACATAATTTCCCGTCACAAACCTTGCCGCACGATTTTGGACCTTTTCCAGTTCGTCCTGGAGGCCTTGAACAAACATTCATAATCAAGAGTTACTACGCTTGACGTTGTTACCATGTAGATGTCACTGACGCAGTAACGAAACGCCATGCAATTTAGTAAACTTCATTTTCATTCACAAAAATAAGCAAACAAATTCAATTCAGTCACATTATATCCGTACAGGTAGAAAATCTTATGGTATTCTGGATTTGTTTCTTCATTGCATAAACGGGTCATCTTAAGACTCCGCATATTTGATTTGTCAAATTAAGATCATAGTAAGAATAGTAATTGTTTTGTTTAATCCCCAAACATATCTGTTGATTATCTGATATGTTGTTTTATAATTATTATTTTTAAAACTTGATAAGTGTGAATCATGTCGTTTTCAAAAGGAAACAAAAGAGGCCAATTATCATCTTTAATCCTTTCTTTGTATATTGTCACTTCCCCTTGACCTGTATTGTCCCGTTAATCTGCTACACCTTAGTGACCTTTAACACTACATATTTAATAGCAATTCGTATTAAATACATGTACCTTGTTTCCTATTCTGCTAAGTAGATTTGTATTTTTGTGATATATTAATGGGAATTTACCTAAATATTGGACACATTAAATTTTTAGCGAACGTCCGGATGCTAAAATTTGGTTCCGAACTTCGGTACGGGATCCGAAGTCCGAACGTTCGGACTCCGGTTGACATCCCTAGTGCTTATGCACCCACAATGACCAATCCAGATGAGGTCAAGGACAAGTTCTATGATGACCTAGACAATGTTATTTCTGCAACACCCCGCACAGACAAGCTTATCCTTCTTGGCGACTTTAATGCCAGAGTGGGTACAGACCACCAGACCTGGGAAGGAGTTATAGGTCCAGAAGGGGTTGGAAAGTGCAACAGCAATGGTCTCTTGCTTCTCAGGAAGTGTGCTGAACATGACCTTCTAATCACCAACACAGTCTTCCGTCTACCTAATAGGAACAAAACATCCTGGATGCATGCCCGTTCCAAACACTGGCATATCATAGACTATGTCATAGTGCGGAGAACAGACAGGCAGGATGTTAAAGTGACAAAGACTGTGTGTGGTGCAGACTGCTGGACAGATCATAGACTGGTTGTCAGCAAACTCAACCTAAGAATACAGCTTGCGAGGCGACCTCAAGGCAAGAAAGCTCCTAAGAGACTGGATGTCTCAAGCTGAATAAAGACAGCATGAGACAAGATTTCTTAACAGACATTTGCAACCAACTGGATGCAATGAATCTCAGTTCAGAGGACCCCGAAGAAAACTGGACAGTTTTCCATAAAACAGTTCTTTCTTCAGCTGCAAGCACCTTAGGCCATCCATCTCGCAAACATCAATACTGGTTTGATGAGAATGATGACGAAATTCAGAGGCTTCTTGAAGAAAAGCACCGATTGCACAAGGCACATCAAGATGATACTAGCTCAGTATCAAAGAAAGCAGCCTACAGCAACATTTGTAAGACAGTCCAGACCAAGCTTAGGGGCATGCAAGATTCCTGGCAGAGGAAGAAAACAGAAGAAATTCAGTCTTTTGCGGATAGAAAGGACATGAAGAAATTTCATGATGCACTGAAAACAATTTATGGTCCAAAGAGTTCTGGAGCCACCACATTGCTCAGTGCAGATGGAAACACTCTTCTCACAGATAAAGAAGCTATCTTGGAAAGGTGGGCAGAACACTTCAATAGTGTGCTTAATCGACCATCAAGCATCAATGAGGATGCAATCGACAGACTTCCACAGATAGAGTGCAATGTTCTGTTAGATGAATTTCCTACCGTTACGGAAACAAGAAAAGCAGTTCAACAACTATCATCTGGCAAAGCCCCAGGTGCAGATGCAATTCCTGCCGAAGTTTACAAGGCTGGGGGGCTACCCATGGCAGAGAAACTGACAGAGTTGTTTCACTGTATGTGGAGAAAGGAGGCTATCCCACAAGAATTTAAGGATGCATCCATAATCCACCTATACAAGCGGAAAGGAAATCCTCAAGTCTGTGACAATCACAGAGGCATCTCCCTCCTATCAATTGCTGGGAAGATACTTGCAAAAATTCTGTTGAATCGTCTGAATGTTCATCTTGATCAGACGGGACTTATCCCAGAAAGTCAATGTGGATTCAGAAAAGACAGAGGGACAATAGACATGATATTCACAGCAAGACAGCTTCAGAAGAAATGCCAAGAACAGAATGTAGATCTATACATGACGTTTGTTGACCTCACCAAAGCTTTTGACACTGTTAGTCGTGATGGACTCTGGAAAATCATGGCCAAGTTTGGCTATCCACCCAGATTCATAGCAATGGTGCGGCAGTTTCATGATGGCATGCAGGCACGTGTGCAAAATGATGGAGAGTTCTCTGAACCATTTGAAGTAACAAATGGGGTAAAACAAGGCTGTGTTCTGGCACCAACACTGTTCAGCATGATGTTTTCTGCCATGCTTATGGATGCTTTTCAGGACAGTGACACTGGTTTTCCAATCAGGTACCGTTTTGATGGCAACATATTCAACCTCAGAAGGTTGCAAGCCAAAACTTAGGTCCAGACTGATGTGCTAGATGAGCTCCTCTATGCAGATGATATGGATAAGAATGCCAGCACAGAGGCAAAAATGCAAAGAGCCATGGATCAAGTCTCACAGTCATGTGATAACTATGATCTCACAATCAGCACAAAAAAAACAGAGGTTGTACACCAACCAGCATTCACTGTGAATGGGCAAAAACTGAAAGTTGTTGACAAGTTCACCTACCTGGGAAGCACTCTCTCCAGAGCAGTGCATATTGATGATGAGATCACTGCCAGAATTGCAAAGGCTAGTGTGGCATTCGGACGACTCCGTGCAAATGTCTGGGAGCGAAATGGAATCAAGCTTGACACCAAGCTGAAAGTCTACAAGGCTGTGGTACTGCCAACCCTCTTGTATGCATGTGAGACCTGGACAGTATACCAACGCCATGCAAAGAGACTTAACCATTTCCACTTAAGCTGTTTGAGAAAGTTGTTAAAAATCAAGTGGCAGGACAAGATTCCAGACACAGAGGTCCTGACGAAAGCAGGGATGCAAAGCATGCATACAGTCTTAAAGCTAGCACAGCTAAGATGGACTGGCCATGTTATAAGAATGCCTGATGCGCGACTTCCAAAGAAAGTTTTCTATGGAGAACTACAGGAGGGAAAGCGCTCTCAAGGTGGCCAGAAGAAACGCTACAAAGACACCCTCAAAGCCTCTCTGAAGGATTTCGAAATACCAATGGGGTCCTGGGAACAGACTGCACAGGAGCGATCAAAGTGGCGAGGTCTCATCAACAAAGGAGCAGCTCTTTATGAAAAGAAGAGAATCTGTGAAGCTGAAGAAAGCGAAGAGAGCGCAAAGCCAAAACAAATGTGCCACCATCAGACTCTATGACATTGACTTGCTCTACTTGCAACCGACAGTTTAGAGCCAGAATTGGCATAGTCAGCCATCAAAGAACTCACCAACACACATCAGCACTATTCAAGAAATAATGATGGTCTTTCTCATTAGTGAGAGACGAACTATCATACAAAGTCAGATGTGGCTCTACAATGTTCAAGGCATGCTTACCTCGTGTAGAAATCCACTAGCAAGGTTTCTTCATATAAACATCCTGGCAGAGTAGTACTTTACTTGGATAATTACACCGACGTGTTCAATTTAAAACTGTATCCACCACTTAAACAGATCTAAAACACACATTGAATGAAACTCTAGGTGTACAAATGTAACTTTCTTAATAGTGCCCCTAGAGACACAAAATATTCAACCTGAGTACACAAATGATTATTCGTTCACAAATTACAATTAATATTATACACCCTTACCCTTGGTTCCTTTTGGAATCTTATAAAAGTAAGAATAGAGGGACCAGGAATCGATGCAATTAAAGTTAAAGTCCCAACATAGACAGCGGGTGTGAAAGAAAATACATTAAAAAACAACAAAACATTTTTCGACAACACACACGAAGAGCAGAATGACTAGCTCTTTTCCAACAAGGTAGCCATCCGGCTAGGTTTCACCAGGAACGAAAGGGAACGAGTACAACAGAGAGGTAGGCACAATAAACAGTAGTATAATGAAGAAAAAACACCCTTCCCGGGACACCGACCATCGCTCCAACAGGGGACAAGCACGACGAAAACAAACCACCCCACCCGGGAGACAACTCAACGCCTCCAGCGGGCACAACGCCGAAAACCACCCCTCCTGGGGACACCCCCGAAATCTTAAAAAACAAAACCAGACAAAAACAAAAACAGCGCCCAACCGGCGAACACACGCAACAACCCCCCCCCCCCGAAAAAAACCAAACCAAAAATCCCAACCAAACACATCGGAAACACAGCGATTATCCTAATCATTAACAAAAAACATTTTCACTGGGATAGCGAAATTACCATATCTATCAGTATAGCGAAAATGCACCAGCGACTACCAAAAACGGATCAGAATAAAAAACAAACTAAGACCAACACTGGCCAACATATCTATTGCAAACGTTGCCACAAACAAAGCCAAAACCCCCGACCCAAAGATACCAAGCAGGAAGGAGAGCACCACCACCGCCCCATCAAGACGACCACTCACGAAACCAAAAAAGAGCCCAACAAGAAATTCGACCATATTAAGTAAACCAGAGGACCAATGGTCCTGTAAACGCTCACCTGAGACCTACATGTAGTTATCACTTTTTCGATGTAAAAGCCTATGTTTCCAAAATTAACCTTGCAGTAAAATAGATCAAGGTCATCCTAGGGTCATCATATGTACAAACTATATTGGGCTGAAGTCCTAAATGTGGCCAGCCGGTTCTGGAGAAGAAGATTTTTGAGTGGTTTTTACCAGATATGGGCATGGCAGCCGTCTTGGTCAGGTGACCCGGATTTCGCGATCAAACTTTCATTCCCCCTACCCATGGATGCTCCACATAAAATTTCACTTTGATTGGCCAAGGGGTTTCAGAGATGAAATTGTTTGAAAAGTGTGTATGGGCGACAGACCATGGCCATGGTTAAGAGATGACCTTGATCTAAATTAATCACAAACCTTCATATACTCCATTAGTTGTTTGCATCTACCACTTTTCAGGTCTCAGGCTGCAATAGTTTTCAAAAAATCCATAGTTTTTACTTTTTCCCATGTAAAAGCCTATGTTTCCAAAATTGACCTTGCTGTAAAATAGGTTAAGGTCATCCCAGGGTCATCATTTTATCAAACTATGATGGGCTGGAGTCACTGATGCTACATACCAAGTTTCGCGGAAATCAGCCCACCGGTTCTGGACAAGAAAAGTTTTGAATGGTTTTTACCATATGAGCCGCGCCGTGAGAAAACGGGTCTTCGGGGTTTCCGACCAGGTCCGACACAAATCGGCCTGTACAAGCTCAGAAAAGAGCTAGAAGCTTGCAATTTCAGATTTAAGTAGAAGAGGAATTGTACTATCCGAGTAGCGAAAACAAAGGCGCTGATCAGCTTCGCGGTTACCGCGAAGCTGATCTGCGCCTTTGTTTTCGCATAGGCAAAAATCCGGTTTTCTCACGATGCGGCTCATATATGGGCGTGGTGGCCATCTTGGTCATGTGACCTGAATTTCGCAATCAAACTTGAAATGCCGCTTCCCAAGGAGGCTCCACATAAAAATTCAACTTGATCGGCCAAGCGGTTTCAAAGAAGGGCACCTAACTCCACAGTCCATGGTCAAATCTCGTGGAATTCCGACTCATGGCTTTCCTTGTTGCATGGAAGAATGAAGAAAATCTGATCAAAAATAACAAAGTAAATGCGTGGATACCATTTTCCCATTATAAGTCCATGGAGATTTTTTCAAACGCTCAAGGGCAGATAACTCCACGGCCCGTGGTCGGATCTGGTTGAATTTCGAACTCGTCTGAGCTCTTATGAATGTTGTTGTTCCTTGCGAGTATGGAAAAGATCTAAGTGAAAATAGCGGAGATAATGCGTGGACAACATTTTCTCCATACAAAGCTTAAGTCTATGGGGATTTTTTCAAACGCTTAAAGGCAGATAACTCTGCGGCCCATGGTCGGATCTGGCTGAATTTCGAACTCATCCGAGCTCTTATGGATGTTGTTGTACCTGGCAAGCATGGAAAAGATCCAATTGAAAATAGCGGAGATAATGCGTGGACGACATTTTCTCCATACAAAGTCTATGGGGATTTTTTAAAACGCTCAAGGGCAGATAACTCCGCAGCCCGTGGTCGGATCTGGCTGGATTTTGAAATCAACCGAGATCTTGTGTATGTTGTTGTTCCTTGCAAGTATGGAAAAGATCCAATTGAAAATAGCGGAGATAATGTGTGGACACCATTTTCCCATTATACATGTAAGTCTATAGGGATTTTTTCAAACGCTCAAGGGCAGATAACTCCGCAGCCCAAGGTCGGATCTGATTGAATTTCGAACTCATCCGAGCTCTTATGTAAGTTGTTGTTTCTTGCAAGTATGTAAAAAATCCAATTGAAAATAGCGGAGATAATGCGTGGACAACATTTTCTCCATACAAAGTATATGGGAGTTGTCTGTTGCCAT
This sequence comes from Rugalucina vietnamica, assembly GCA_964017185.1. Classification (NCBI taxonomy): domain Eukaryota; kingdom Metazoa; phylum Mollusca; class Bivalvia; order Lucinida; family Lucinidae; genus Rugalucina; species Rugalucina vietnamica. Next base: position 63,758,887 of record OZ024872.1, read on the forward strand.
AGCAACCAGAGTTCTAATTCAATCTGCTTCAAAACCTAATGCAGGCAATGCCCCACCACAATCATGCTGCATATAAAGTTTGATTGTGATCGGCCAACTGGTCTCAGAGATATTCATCAAGACGGACGACGGACGACGGACGGACGACGGACGGAAGCCGGATCATGGTCATCCTATAAGCTCACCTTGTGAGCCTTCGGCTCAGGTGAGCTAAAAAACACACCCAGACGAGCACAACAGACAGACAAACGGACAAAACACGCAACATGAATATAAACATCAACAGAACTGCCCGGAACGGCCAGCAACGAACCACTGGATGGCTCAAATCGATCCTACAGAGCCCCAATCCTCGCCCCTGTTTGTTGATATCCATCACGGAAACAACAATAAGTCGAATATGAGCTGTTGTGACAAAACCTGGGTTTCAAATATAATGTTATTGGATTGGGCAGAAAACAGCACAGGATATTGAGTATTTAAAGTAAATATACAATCAAACATACATGTAAGTTAAGCATCGCTTGAATATTTTTCGGGAATAAACAACACCTTAAGGTAAACTTTGAGGCTCTGTTTATGCAGGAATAACCCTACATAGTCCGTATTCACTGTTTCTTTATTCATTTCACGCTGCGTTGTGCCTTTAACTTTAACATAGAAATGTTTTGTAGTATGGACTTTTTTGTTTCTTTGTCACGTACAGGAGTTATAGAACTAACCTGGCTTGAACGCAACTCTGCCAACGTTTGGCAATTCGTGCAATTTGCATAAATCCAAGATGGTCGCCGGAAATCAATGAAATTTTCAAATCGCAAAACAGTGTAAAATGTTTCTCGTTATTTCATGTTTTGGCAATTCCAACACCACAATTAATCTGAAAAGTTCAGACAGATATCTCGAACACATGAAAGTTATGAAGGTTTAAATAATGGCATGTTACATAGTGAAAACATCGTGTTTAATAAATAAGCAAATAATTTTTACCGTATCTGCCTGTAAGTGCCATTAAAAATGGAGTAGACGAAAACATTTCTGGCACATTTTTAATGTATCTCTAGTTTCTTTCCTTGTCTATACTAACTCAGTGGCGAAAATATGGGGATCGGTTAGACAACTTTTTTTATGACATACCCCTAAATAGGGGGAGGCGTATTCATGACACCACATAACTTGAGTAACAAGGTCAAGCGTCATTCTGAAATGGCTAATAAGTCAGGGATAGACGCGAGTTAAAGACACTTACAAATGAAATTTTGTTTTTGTAAATATTTTACTTGAAAAGCACCTTTAGAAAAAATGAGTGTGATGCTTTACTTATGTCTGACTGTATATATACAACCATACTTTACAAAATATATTAATAAATTGCTCCAGTTATCCAAGTCTTGCAAGTGATAATTGTTCTCAAACAAGAAAAGTTTTCAAAATATTTCTAAATATTGCATGGGTATATAAATTACTGAACGAAGCTGTACGTGCAAATGCATCATCGGTATTCCAAAATACTGAAGAAACAAGCACGTGTTCACTAGCCCAAAATATGTATCTTAATTTGACTGAAAAGTAATAACACCGCCCATGAGATTATGACAATCCTCATAATAATTATTGGCGGCCCCCGTGGCCTAGTGATTAAGAGCGCTGATATTTCGTTACCGCACTAAACCATTCGATCATTTCACCGCTGTGTCCAGTGTGGGTTCGAGCCCCGCTCAAGCCATATGTGAGACAAGTCAAAATCTGCTTGCGGGTATGTCAGGTGGTTTTTATATAGGTTCTCCCGTTTTCGCCCCAGCTACCGATTGGCCCGTTTCATATGAGCTGAAATAATCTTGAAAGGGACGTAAAACTGAATCAATAATAATAATAATAATTATGTGCAACATCTAAAAAGTTATTTACTCAGACAGGTTAAACAAGCAACTGATATCTTAAATTATATTGAATCGGTTCCAAATTAACAATAATTTCATGACGCTTATTTAGATTACAGGGCGGTTCATATTGTCTGATAGCCGCACAAATTGTAGTCTCTCAGTTCTATTTTTAGTAGCTCACTTGATCCGAAGGCTCACAAGGTGAGCTTATAGGATGGTCATGCTCCGTTGTCCGTCCGTCGTCCGTCGTCGTCCGTCCACAATATCAAAGATCTATTCTGAAAGCATTGGGCCAATCAAAGCCAAACTTCATGTGCGGCATCCTAAGGGAGAAAGAAAGTTCATATAAATGGTCCTGACCGCATTACCAAGATGGCTGCCTTGCCCATATATGGTAAATACCATAAAAAAATCTTCTCCTCTGGAAGCGGTGGACCGATTTAACGTAATTTGGTGTGTAGCATCAAGGCCTCTGGCCCATCATAGTTTATATAAATCATGACCTTTGGTTGTCCTTGACCTATTTTACGGCACGGTCAATTTTGGCTTTTCAATGAAAAAAGTGAAAACATTGAATCTTTCAAGAAGTTTTGTAGCCTGTTACCTGAAAGTTGGTAGATACAGACAACATGTTGAGCTTTTGAAGTGTTGTGAGTATTTAAGGTCAAGGTCATTTCTTGACCTTGGCCAAAAGTCATTTACAAATCAAATGTAAAACATAATTTTCTCAGTAACCGCTCGAGCAATCAAAACCAAATTTTTAATATGTAGTATCCTTGGATAGAGGAATGAAGTTAATATAAACAGCCAAGGTCACATGCCCAAGATGGCCGCCATGGCTATAAATAACAAAAACCTTAAAAATATTTTTCTCAAGAACCAGAATGCCTATGATTTTGAAACATGGTATGAAGCATCAGGGTGAGGAGCTCTACGAAGTTTATATAAATCATGGCCCTGGGATAAACTTGACATATATATGTATTATGAAAAGGTTAATATAGAGCGCCCATGCTTTTGAATGGGGAAAATTGTCAAGATGTCATTTGAAGGGAAAACTTTATGGAAATGGGCAAATGGACTGAAGATTTATAATTCTGAAAACAAATGGACCCCATGGACAGGTCTGCCCCCATCCCGGGGCAATATAGATTTATATTACCATAATATTCAAACATCTTTTTCTCTGATACCGCTTTCCCAATCAAAGCCAAACTTCGTGTGGAGCATTCTTAGGAAGGGAGAAGGAAGAAGTTTATATGAATGGTCAAGATCACATGACCAAGATCGCTGCCATGACTATAAAAAGCAAAAACCTTTAAAAATCTTCTTCTCCAGAACCAGAAGGCCTGTGATTTTGAAACTTGGCATGAAACATCACAGAGAGGAGTTCTACAAAGTTGATATAAAACATGACCTTGGGATGACCTTGACCTATTTTATGGCTAGGCCAACATAGGTTGTCCATTCTTTTGATTGGGTAAAATAAGTAAAAGTAATTATATGGGGTGGGGGGGGGGGACTTGCAGGGAGTATGCAAATGGACAGAAGATTTATGTTTTTGAATAAAATGTCCTAAGTTGGGGGCGGCTGTCTGCCCTTGCCCCGGGGCTATATACATGTATATGACCATAACATCTTCTCTGAAACCGCTTGGCCAGTCAAAGCCGAACTTTATGTGGCGCATCATTAGGAAAGGGGAATGAAATTTATTAAATGGTTCCGGTCACGTGACCAAGATGGCCGCCATGGCTATAAATAGCAAAACCCTTTATAAATATTATTCTTCAGAACCGGAAGACCTATGATTTTGAAACTTTGCCTAAAGCATCAGTGAAGGGAGCTCTACAAAGTTTGTGTAACAGGTGAAAAAGATGCTTATCACCTTTTTGCCCCGGCCGAGGATCGAACCGGGATCTCTTGCGTGCTAATTCAACACTCTATTGCGTCGCAAGGCGATACAAGTGTGTATTATACCTAGCACTACTACATATTTCCTCTCCATTTTAGATTCGTCCCCGAATCTCAATTAGACATTCACGAACCTAAATTCGACACGGATGTGCTTCGAGCCTTGGATGGGTCATTTTACGTTGGGCGCCAAATGTAACAGGTGAAAAATATACTAATCACCTTTTTGCCCCGGCCGAGGATCGAACCAGGATCTCTTGCGTGCTAATCAAACACTCTATTGCGTCGCTGTAAAAGCCGGCTTGTACCGCAAGGCGATACAAGTGTGTATTAACACTACAACATTTGTATAAATCAGAAAACACGGGATGACCGTGACCTATTTTATGGCAAGGTTAGCTTAGGTCGTATATCCCAGATCTCAGGTGAGCGTTTATATGACCATTGTTCATGTGGTTTGTTATTACTGCAGTCGATGTTGTGCCGTGTAGCGACCCTAAAAAGTCTCTCCCCGAACATCATCCATATTGCAGATTGTATTTTCATTTTAGTTTGTCGATCCCCACAGGCGTCATCGCGTTGTATCCTTGAGCAAGACACATTAACTCCCTACAGTACTGGTTAAACCCAGGAAGCGTTGGCTCCGTCCCGACATGACTGTAAAATTGTTGACTGGGACGTTAAGCCTCAACACAAAGAAACATTTTAGTTTGTTGCAGTCGGCTAGGGTTTTCTGAGCCATTAAAAATTATTATCGGTTTAGATGCATTTTCTTACCAATATTTAATATAGTTGGCCCCGTTTGAATAATATACTCCTCCTCAAAAAAATCCGGTCACCCAAAGTCGTAAGAATTGAAAATCTTTTTCGCATTCTGCATATTTTGTTATAAACATGTTTGGTGTGCTCATACAATTTACTAACCTACTCCCAACCCACAAATGTAATTAATTTTTGCTTTTACGTCCTTTTAACATGTTATGTTATATGGAGATAGAGCATGCTGAAAATGATTTCCGAAGGGCTGTAGGGTACCAGGATCGATACCACGGCCCCTGAATACAAAATAGCGGCAAGAAGCTTTACGCTAAGACACCACAGAGCCTTCTACACTGTATTTGTACCCTGAGGAAGCTAGCATGGGCTACTCGTTAGAATGGAATGACCTTCCTGATTCCTCACCCTTTTGTACCCTATAACTACCATATAGCATCTACTTTTTAAACTGAACATGCGCAATAGGCATATACTGCATGCAAAATGGCTGTTTATACCTCGATTTTGTCAAGTATTTCAAATTTACAAGCAATGGAACGCAATTTCGTTTATTTGTTGGGTGGTTGCAACACAATTGGGTGACCGGATTTTTTTGAGGAGGAGTATACTAGACATTGTATCGACTCACCTGTTGACAGATGCATTTTAACATAAGTACATGCACCTATCTATTGTACATATGATGGTAAGTTTAAAGTACATTTACTGCTGTGGCAAAGCTTAAGTAGCCCCCATCCCCTTTCTCAGGAACATGTTTACTGCTCTTGAAGGGTCTCAGTTTTATATGTAATAATATTGTTTCGGCAACACATATTAGATTGCAACAATGTATTGCTTGTTTTCTTAGCTTGCTTATTCGTGTGCGAACACCTAAATGAAAATGCATATTCATCTAAACTGAGTTTTGCTTAAAAGTCGAACTCTATTTATTCAAGGGCTTGAAAATTAAGGTCTCATATAATTATCATGTGTCTCAATGATAAGAAGGTACAAGTAGGCAAAGATCAGGAAAAGGCGCAATCAGAAAAAACCGATGTGGGAAAAAACCAAACTAACAATCAGGTATTTATACCATGAAACATATCGTAAGCCGAATGAGCAGCTATTTGCCCAAAAGGTGGCCACTCAGTTACCTTAACTTAACTAAAACTATGAAAACACACATAAGGCGCCAACAGCACAAAAATTTTTAAACACCAAGACATAAAACAAAAAGAACCACCACAGAAGTATCGCCTTGGAACGATCAGTAACTCAAAGTTACGATCAGTAACACAAAGTATTTATACGAGGATTGGAAGTGACGTCGTAACAACATACACTTGACGTAAAATAATGTATCATGCAAAAGCTGTCAAATAGTTTTAACTCTATCATTCAAAACGTTACAATTTAAAGGACTTGATGTAATATACCAAGTTAAGGTTGAATAACCACAGAGCATTGTATTTAAATTCTATACTGGTATGTCTTTGAGGAACAAAATAATTTGTAAGCTTAGCTTGGTATTAGATATTTTGGATTACCCTGCGTTTTATAATAATTGATAGATATGTAGATTTCACTTTTAAATATGATATAATAAACATATACTGTCTGTCTCTAACTGCAAGTTTAAATCTACAAGGTACCATTACGAAGCCTTCACAACATTTCAATAATACGAGGGGGGTTCAGAAAGTTCTGTCACAGGTGTTATAACTTTGTTAATAGACATAATAGGTTGCTGTATTATACCTTGATTGAAAGGGCTACATTTCTCCTTTATAATGATGCCAAAACAATGCACGAAAAGAAATAAATACTTCGAAATAGACGCCTTGAAAGACACCAGGGGTAAACCACTGGCACGTTTTCTTAAATTTGTGAATATTATTTAAAGAAAATCGACTTCGAAAAAATATAATCCATGTAATATATTTTTGAAACATAGATGAATATATCCTGCAAAAATCAAAATCATTCAGCTGAATTTAATTGAGTTATAGTAAAATGAAATATTGAAATTGGCTTGCTGTACATACATTAAAAATACAGTTTAAATTCAAATGGCATTTATTGACATCTACACGTAGTCCAGTGAGCTTAAAATGCATTTAACCATTTAATTGTTTCATCCTAGTGTGATCTATAGTAAACTTATAAAAAAGCAAACACATATAATGGTGCAGCGGTGCCAGAAACGCTATAGGGGTACGTATTTTAATGACGTCATATACATTGCTTTATTATAAAGTCAGCATAGCATCGATAACGGCAATTTTTGTCACATTGCTTTTCTAAATATATTATTACTTATAACTGTAAAGTTGGAGAAAATTTGATCGGAAGTTATAAAGATATAACGCACGAAACGCACACAATAATATTCACAAATTCAAGAAAACGTGCCAGTGGTTTTACCCCAGGTGTCTTTCAAGGCATGTATTTCGAAGTATTTATTTCGTTCGTGCATTGTTTTGGTATCATTATAAAGAAGAAATGTAGCCCTTTCAATCAAGTTATAATACAGCAACCCATCATGTATATTAACAAAGTTATAACACCTATGACAGAACTTTCTGAACCACCCTCGTAATACTTTTACATACATTTAACATTAGCAAGTCACACTGAGCAGTCATCAGTGGCATTACGTTACAACATCCCACTTTTCAAACATCATATGTTCCTGGTATGTCTTTATATTGCAATTGTTTCTTTGTCAGTCAGATTAGAGCTCTGATTGCTTTGCGAACTGTTAGCCGGTTTCCATAGACACTAATAGATCATATTAAGTTTAAATTAATGGCTCTTTGGGATATTTAATTTTGTTTCCGTCAACAGATACCGAAGCCCCCTTTTTGACATCTTTCTATTGCAAATTAATTGGTTTCTTCTAACATTTATGACAAACGCGATGACCTTGATTTTGATATAGTAAACTTTCCGTTTTTGGATGGTGACGTACCTCGCCGTGCTTCTTATGGTGTATACATTTCACAACTTATTACGTTTGCTAGAGTCTGCAATCATGTTGCGGACTTCAGTGCGAGAAATAAATGTTTAACAGCTGAACTTTTCCAGTAGGGCTATCGGTATCATAAACTTTGAAATATGTTTCTAAATTTTATCGCAGACACTATGAATTGATTATCAAATGTTATGTTGGGCTAAATACCATTTTACGCGAGGTCTTTTCGGTACCAGAAATTTATGGAGACTTGGTCTCCAAATTTAAGAAACTTATAGGAAGGAATGCTTTTTCTTTTTACTTCAGAAAAAAAAAAAAACATAACACGTTACAGACGTATATGATATAATTTAAATGTTATGCGACAGTCTGCATGCTTAGGTTTTAACCCAATCATGGTTGATAACTATGCTGGCTTCTTTAATTGCACGCCGGCGGGCGGGCGTCAGACTCTATGATGACCCTGACATAAAGCTATTCATTTTAGTTGGTTAGGGCCGGAGCTTTTTGTCGGTTGGTTGGCCCATCGGGTTTCAATTGCTCCGGACAAAGTTATTTGACGCCCAGGTATCTCTATCGTCGGGCAGCTTACTCAATTTGTGAGTCCTCGTTTTTGATTCATCATGGTATTTATCATGATTTGTTTGTTTGTCAATGATGATTTATTGACTAGCTAAAGAGTCACCACGGGGACCGAACAACTAACTAAATGTTGTTAACCACTGCAGAGGGTGAGGTTAGGTACCTGGAAAATCGATTTAAACCCTCCAGTAATTTTACATTACTGATCGTTCCAATGCGATACTTCTGTAGTTGTTCTTTTTGTTTTTTGTCTTGGCGTTTAAAAGTTTTGTGCTGTTGGTGCCATATGTATGTTATCATATTTTTAGTTAAGTTTAGGTAACTGAGTGACCACCTATAGGGAAAATGGCTGCTCTTTCGGCTTACGATATGTTTTCATGGTATAAGTACCTGATTGTTAATTTTTTTTCCCACCTCGGTATTTGGAGTGGGAATCTTTTTCTGATTGCGCCTGTTCCTGATCGTTGCCTACTTGTACCTTTTTATCAGACGTTTGTCCAAACTTCTTACTTTGAATGGTTTTCGGGGCACACTTTTGGGTTTATTTTCGAAACAATACTCAATGAGTTAAAGCTGTAGCTTCGGTAAGTTTGGTGGCCTATTGACATCTGATTTTGTTGTTGTTTAATTGACAGAAATGTCCAATCATTGTTACGCCGTATGAATATACTGGCAGATCAGGAGGCCAAGTCCAGGGATCTTGGCGACAAGATACAGCAACGGATTCACAAACTGCAGGTATTCTTTCTCTCTCTGTGTCTCTATCTCGCTCTCTTTCTCTCTCTTACATATGCGTACTTTTTAAAATAATTGTGTGGGTGAACCATTATTATTATTATTTTGACGTCAGAATACAGACGTATTTGACGTGATAAAGCCCTAACATAGCAATACTGGAATACGTAAAATTGAAATACTGAAAATCACATGGCGACTTTTCACAAGAACAGAAAAAGACTTAACAAAAACCTGCTACTGCTCGCCTGAAAAGACTTCATAGTATAAAACCATCGGTCTCATCGGTATAAGAGTCCATCTATCTATTTTTGTTATTGTAGCTACAAATCAGTTTGAAGTTGACGTCCCTTATGTTTTCGAATTCTAATGTTTAAACGTTTCAGAAGCGATGTAAAACCGCTCATGCCGCTTAGGTACGTTTCATCAGAAAGTATTTTGTACCTAGCTACATGTACCATTCGCTGAAGTAAGAAGGTACAAGTAAGCAACGATCAGGAAATGGCGCAATCAGAAAGAGACTCCGACTCCCAAAACCGAGCAGGGAAAAAACTTAATTAACAATCAGGTACTTATACCATGAAAACATATCGTAAGCCGAATGAGCACCTATTTTCCCAATAGGTGGCCACTCAATCATCTAAACTTAACTAAAACTATGAAAACATACATAAGATGCAAACAGCACAAACATTATAACACCAAGACATAAAACAATAAGAACAAGTACCTAACCTCACCCACAACGTCTGTAGTGGTTCACAACATTTAGTTATTGGTTCGGTCCTCGTGGTGAATCTCTAACTAGTCTATGAATCATTAAGGATAAACAAATAAATCATGATAATCACCATCATGAATCAAAATCGAAGACTCACAGAATGAGTAAGCTACCCGACGATTGAGATCCCTGCACTCTAGGGTTAGATAACCACCAGTAGAACCCCGTTGGGCCAAGCAACAGTCAAGAACCAACTAAAATGAAAATGGACCCAACCAACTAAAATGGAAACAAAGAAACAAGAGCCTATAGAAACAAAGTTCATCACTGAATTGATGTGAGAGTCTAAGGTCTGGATAAAAAGTAAAAGTAGGCAATGATCAAGAAATGGCACAATCAGAAGGAAATTCCCACTCGTAAAGCCGTAGTGGCAAAACACTTAATTAACAATCAGGTATTTATGCAAAGAAAACATAAAGCAAGCCGATTGAGCAGCTATTTTACCAATAGGTGGCCACTTAGTTACCCAAACATAACCAAAAATATGAAAACGTACATAACTTGTAAGGTGTTAATAGAAAATTCAACACCAAGACATAAATCAATAAGAACCACCGCAGAAGTATCGCCTTGGAACGATCAGTATTATAAACTCATTGGCGGGATATAATCACTTTTACATGGCCATATTCTCATCCTCAGCTTCTGCAGTGGCTCACAACATTTAGTTATGTGTTCGGTACTCTAGTGAATTTCAAACTAGTCAATGAATCATCAAGGACAAACAAATACACCTTGATGAATCTTTGCAACGATGACACACAGATTCAGTAAGCTGTCCGAAGATGGTGATCCCTGGGTGTCGAATAACTGACTGAAATCCGGAGCAAAAGAAAACCACCAGATAAACCCTCTTGCGCCAAGTAACAGACAAGAACGTCCGGTCCCAACCAACTAAAATAAATAGCTTTATGTCGGGGCCATCATAGAGTCTGACGCTCGAGTAAAGATGGTTTTGATAGACACCCGTTATGTGAAAATGTACCATGCCATCAAATGATCAAGCATTTGGCCATCTGGGAATGATTTTACAGGAGATATGCAGCATGGCGGTCTTAATGGTAATTCAAATTAGCTATTTATTACTTATTCGATTTTAATAGGAGATACGATGTGGTAATTACAGTCGACAAGTTGATTGTCATGGTTAAGAGAATCCATAAAATCTCTTTCGTAGCAGTAAAAGAATAAATCGGCTACGAGAGTGGCGCAATTTGCACCCCAGTTGAAGCAAATTCAATTTGCATGTAACAGGTAGCATACTATTTCCGCATTATTATGTTTCATTTTCAATTAATTTATAGCTGTTTGCTTTGTCGGAATAAGTAGAGATAACTGTTTCATGTATTTGGGTTTTTGGCTTTACAGTTTCGTTAGCCTCCAATAGAAAACATCCCACTTTCACTGCGCTCAATCGGCTACCCTATACGTGTTTCATGTATTTTCTTTCCCAGCTGTTGTCCATGTTCGGAAATTAATTGCATCGATTCCTGATCCATCTATTCTTACTTACCCTGTTGAAAGATGCTAAATCAACAGCAATCCCCTTTGGCACCATATTGCCAAATCTGCATGTATATGGTCACTGAAAAGGTTTAAGTAGCTGAAACCGCGGTATGGCCCATCCCCTTTCTCAATTTTATTTGAGTTCACTTGCAGGGTCTTGTGTTGGGTTTTCGTATTGACCGATACCGATATTCTCTAACTATTATGTAGTGTCAGGTAATAAATATCTCGCCGTTTGGCAGCAGAGGGGTCCCTTGTATGCAAAACAAGTCCTGGCGAATTGAAGCATGTAAGTCCAAATGTATAACATGTGCATTAGGAGGTGCACCAGCCAGTTTAAGTTTTACCAAAAATCATAGGCATTTGTTATTAAGGAATAGGTCTACAAAAATTATCCTTCATTTCAAAAGAAAGAGTTCAGCGAAACAAACGTTTTGACATCACATTTATTCAAATCGGATTAGTGGTTTTGAAGATATGAAAGTTTTTAGATTCAACAATGACCGCCTATGGTGGCCGCAATTTTGTTTAGCTAGTCACGTGACCAAAAAGGAAAATGCTTATTTATAGAAGTAGACTTACTTTTATCATGCGAAAACAGATCAGTATGATTCTTTTAATTGAACGAAAAGTATGTCAACAATTTTCATACTTTAATATGCATGGAAATGGCAGATATTTATAATTCCATGATTGAGAGGGAGTGACGTCATAACCGCACAGCCTCATTCTGGATTTGGGCACTCAAAATTTTCAAACCGTTATAATTTTCTTATACCTTGGTTGATTTTCATGAAATGTGTTGCAAACTGTTCAGCTACATGACGGCTTTAAATTTATAAAACTCACACACAATAGTTTATGGGCCTATTCCTTTTATAGAAGCTTTCACTGATCCATGCTATCCTACTTCTGTATGTCCAATTTAATCGAAGTAGTTTCTCACTTATGAGCCAGCAGAAACAAATAACTGTTGAAGCGTACAAGTTGCATTGACAGATAATTAATATAGTAAAATCGTGAAAAAAAGGGACAAATAGGCAATGATCAGGAAATGGCGCAATCAGAAAGAAATCCCACTCCATAATCAGAGGGATGTAAAAAACTAAAATGACACTTACGTACTTATACCATGAAAATATGTCGGAAGCCGAGTGAGCAGCTATTCATCAATAGGCGGCCACACAGTTACCTGACCTGAACTAGAATATGAAAACGTACATAATGCTAAAACAGCACAAAAAATCGACTCCAAAACACAAAACAATTAGAACCACAACAGTAGATTTGAAAATTTAAATATGAATAAAGAATTTGAATGATTCAAATTATTTGTTCTAGAATCCATTGGATTGTTCTTCGGCCAGAAAACTTCTTTGCGGTGTATGTAGTCGGCTGCGACGCTGTGGTATCGGTTGTACATTGTTCTATGTAGGGTTATGTCAAGTTACAGCATACCTCAGCAATAGGACAATGATACTTGACTGTTCCGGGTGGTGTTACTCTCGGCGCGGATGGGAGGCAGCATTTAAACCGATGACAAATTGTACCAAAAAACACATAAAGGATGATTACAAGTCTATACCAGGTGTGTATTTTTGTTTTGTTTTGTTTTTATTTTATGAATAGTATTTATCTATTGTTCAATTAAATACTTTGACAATGTATATTGAATTGTAAACAGTGACCGGGAAATCAGACATTCAAAAGCAATGTCTCTGCCACAAAGCAACCGCGTTTCCACAGAGGTATTATAAAAAATGAAGTGAAATATCATTTCAGGGTGTACAATATAGCTGTTCAATTACTATTATTTAAACTTTGTCCATGGTGTATTTCTTAAAAGGAATGTAAGTTTTGGTTACGAAGAAAAATCGGGGTTCACTTCTATAAAATTTGACGGAATGTCCTCAAAAATTGATCTTTCCCTAAGTCTTAATCAGCAAGCATGATATAAAAGTTCTACCTCAAATACTTTTGAGGTATTTTCCACACAATATTTTAATTTTCGTTCAAACTTCTTTTTCTAAGTTTAAAAGGTAAAAATGAGCATATGAATGTCAAAAAAAACCATTCCAGATTTCTCCAAAAAGTGAAAAACTTTTTTTAATTGCATATTGCACGCCTACCAAACGATCAAATATATTTTTCTCTTTAAGAGTCATTTTCTAACCAATGACTCGTCTTAAAGAGTCATTTTCTAACCAATGTTTAACATATTTGGCCCAATGTTGATAATACTAGTCTTTGTATCGACTACCCTGTTGATAGTTGTAAAATTTCAGTAATTCTCTTTGGCTCCATGTTGCCAAATCTTCAGGGTCTTTGACGAGACTTTAATAGTCGAAACCGCGGTATGGCCCATCCCCTTTCTCATTAATGTGTTCACTGCTCTCAAAAAGGTACAAGTAGGCAAAGACCAGGAAAAGGCGTAATCAGAAAAAGACTCCCACTCCAAAAACCGAGGTGGGAAAAAACCAAACTAACAATCAGGCACCCATACCATGAAACACATCGTAAGCCGAATGAGTAGCTATTTTCCCACTAGGTGGCCACTCAGTTACCTTAACTTAACAAAATATATGAAAACATACATAAGGCGCCAACAGCACAAAAAATTTTAAACACCAAGACATAAAACAAAAAGAACCACCACAGAAGTATCGACTTGGAACGATCAGTAACACAAAGTTACTGGCGGGCTTAACCCGGTTTTACAGGTACCTAACCTCACCCTCAGCTTCTGCAGTGGTTCATAACATTTAGTTAATTATTCGGTCCTCGTGGTGAATCTCTAACTAGTCAATGAATCACCAAGAACAAACAAATAAATCATGATAAACATCCTGATGAATCAAAAACCAGGACTCACAGATTGAGTAAGCTGCCCGACGATGGAGATCCCTGGGCGCCGAATAACCTACTAACTCTAGAGCAAAAGAAAACACCAGTTGGACCCCGGTGGGCCAAGCAACAGACAAAGATCTTAGTTTTAATTTTATTTGCTATTACTGTAGCTGGTGTTTTGCCGTGTGAAGGCCCTAAAAAGTCTCCCCGTACATCATCCATAGTGCAGATTATATTTTCTTTTTGGTCCTTTGAGAACAGCGAGGATATTCTGAGAAATCAGAAATTTATTATCGGTTAAGAGTCATTTTCTAACCAATGTTTAACATATTTGGCCCAATGTAGATAATACTAGTCTTTGTATCGACTACCCAGTGGAAAAATGTACATTTATAGTAATTCTCTTTGGCTCCATGTTGCCAAATCTTCAGGGTCACTGACGAGACTTTAATAGTCGAAACCGCGATATGGCCCATCCCCTTTCTCATTAATGTGTTCACTGCTCTTAAAGGATCTCAGTTTTAATTTAATTTGCTATTACTGCAGCTGGTGTTGTGCCGTGTGGCGGCCCTAAAAAGTCTCCCCGTACATCATCCATAGTGCAGATTATATTTTCTTTTTGGTCCTTTGAGATCAGCGAGGATATTCTGAGAAATCAGCAACTTATTATCGGTTAAGAGTCATTTTCTAACCAATGTTTAACATATTTGGCCAAATTTAGATAATACTAGTCTTTGTATCGACTACCCTGTGGAAAAATGTAAATTTTCAGTAATTCTCTTTGGCTCCATGTTGTCAAATCTTCAGGGTCACTGACGAGACTTTAATAGTCGAAACCTCGGTATGGCCCATCCCCTTTCTCATTAATGTGTTCACTGCTCTTAAAGGATCTCAGTTTTAATTTTATTTGCTATTACTGCAGCTGGTGTTGTGCCGTGTGGCGTCCCTAAAAAGTCTCTCCGTACATCATTTATAGTGCAGATTATATTTTCTTTTTGGTCCTTTGAGATCAGCGAGGATATTCTGAGAAATCAAAAATTTATTATCGGTTAAGAGTCATTTTCTAACCAATGTTTAACATATTTGGCCCAATTTAGATAATACTAGTCTTTGTATCGACAACCCTGTTGAAAGTTGTAAAATTTCTGTAATTCTCTTTGGCTCCATGTTGCCAAATCTAAAGGGTCACTGACGAGACTTTAATAGTCGAAACCGCGGTATGGACTATCCCCTTTCTCATTAATGTGTTCACTGCTCTTAAAGGATCTCAGTTTTAATTTTATTCCCCACCGGTGCATACATGGGTGATCCAAGAAGTAATGCGAATATAACTATATTTTAGTACCCAATGCAGATACATGTAAATAATTTGGCATGTAAATATGTGTATATATGTACAGTAATTCGATGTAATATTTTGAAGTTCGGATGACGAGTTGAGATTTAAGAATTATTTGATTTGTCGACCCAAACTAGACATGGACGCGAAATTGACTGAAAATGACATTTTTGTTAGGTGTACAGGGGAAGATTTTGTGCTCCAACTCATTAAAGTGACATTTATATACACTGAATAATGTTATAAGAGGCCACTTTTCAAACTCATTTCTAATTTATAAGCAATGTTCAAGATTTTATGATTTATTTGCCTTAAGACATGTCTCTCAAGTAAGTAAAGTTGGAAAGTGTTCAGAAATAATTTTCTTTCACTAAACGCGTTTTTCGTGAAAACGTGCAAAAATGTTTTTGAAAAAAATAGGGTATAGCGCAAATTTTAATGAAATGTGAACGGTTGTCAACAAATGGGCCATTCCAGTTTAAAAAAAAAAAAAACATCTAACATTCGAATTTTCTCAAATTGTAGATTTTTTACGCATTTTTTAAAAAAAAGCTATTTTCGAAATTTTTGGAAAAATCGACAATGTGCCTCTTAAATATGTTAATCCCTGTTAAATTCACTTTATAAGGCATGGAAGAGAAATATACCCCGAAACAGCTGTATTATACGATTTTCGAGGACAAACAGGTCACGACTGCCGCACGCTTCCGGATTCAATGCCAAATTTTAACGACCAAAATAACAAAAGCTGTGGACGATTTTGAAAATTTCAAAATCTAACAGAGTCAGGTATCAAACATAAATGATCGCTGAAAATTCCAATGCCGTGCTGTAGCTAATAATGCAACTGGTGAGGAACAAAGTTTGTATGCAAATTGCATACAAAAAGCTTAACTCCTGTTATTCGTGTTCCTGTCTTCTTGCATATACAAAACTGAAACGAAAATTCTTATTGCAACAACACATTCAACATGATTTTATCATACTCCATAGCAGTCAATAACACTTTTGAATAAACTAAAATGTAAAGCACAACGTCGTAATATGACATTTAATTTGGTGTTCATAAAGTGTGATTTTGGCAATGATTAGTGAAATGAGGGTACCTTTACTCATGCTTCGTCTGTGTGAAAAGTATCACACATTTTTGAATGCAGAAACTCACAGAGCCACTGTTAGACATTGGTTTATTTATGTGATCATGAATCGTAATTGATCGGCTTTTACTTCCTTAACTAGAAGGAAAGTAGTAATGGAAGGCGATATAGCGTCATTTTCTGAAAACTTATAGCGTCAATTTTTTGGCGTCATTTCAAATAAGCATAGCACTAGAAATAAAATTGTCGCTATAAGTTTTCAGAAAATGACGATATATCGCGCACTCTGGGACTCAGTTTATGAACTAGCTAAGTTGCATGTGTAGGTAAGTATCCTCGAGTTGAGACAAGTCTGCACATTTGCACATCTGCACATTTGCACATCTGCACTTCTGCACATCTGCACTTCTGCTGGGCTCTATGCAAACTTCTTTGTTAAACCTCTACATTTTGGTCTAAAACGGCAATTTTCCTACTTTTGATCATATTGGCGGCCATTTTCTGTTACCATTGCAATCATAAATGTCAAATTAATATTACATTTAAACACTTGGATCATTCATTTATTAAAACATGCAGGATAAAATGCTGGACAGCAACGTTTATTTTTTCGCTTTTAGGTAGGCCAGAAAACCCTCTTAATGCACGTCCCACTTTAATGCACGTTGAGCCAGGAAAAAATCCCATCGGGCTAGAAATTTCCAGTCTCCACCGAACACCAGTGATGGATTCTATGTTTCGTATCTAATATTATCTTTTATACAGTGTATGCATATATATAAATCTTCTTCAATAAATTCTTATTTCAGAAATTTCGGCAGGAGTTCGACCAAACATTTTTATGTACTGCGAGGCTACATGTAATTCACTCCATAATTTGTTCCAATTTAGCCTTAAGTTACTGTTTCTCCGTATTTTAAATGCCAACGTCAAATATGTAAAATTTTCTTCGCAAAGGCTGAGGTATTTGCCCAATAGTGGAGCTGTTTAGTGAGAAAATTTGAGGAAATACTTCAGTTGATGATACAAGCATGACATTTTCACCATATGTTCTTTACATATAACACATCAAATTCTGATCCCTAGCCACTTGAAATTCCGCCATTTTCAAAAAGGCCGCCAAGATCAAAATGGCCGACAGTTTTGAAAGGAGTCTATGTAGTAAATTGCTCATATCTTAGGTCCTGTTCATCATAGATCAACAATATTGATACCAAAATAAAGCTAAATAATTCTTCTTTCAAACAAATGTCAAATATTCAAATTATCTCATTTGCATATTTATGAATGTTAATGAGATCTTACTTTTTTGGCCCAAAATTTGAAGAAAAACCAATTACATCTCATTTTCTAGACAACGTAAAATGTTAAATGAGGTGGATAACTGTGGCTTTGATATTGCTAGACCATAAATTGTCATGAATCAACACTAGCTAATTAGCATGTTCATGAATATTCATTTTGAAATATTTTAAGACTTTATATGTCCTTATCTATCAGATTAGTTTAGAAAGTTAATACAGTAAATTGTTCATACAAGCCGAATACAACGATACATTCAAACGAAAAGTCTCAGGTGAGCATATCTATATCATTTGTTCTTTGTTTCAGAACTTAAAACAGAATCACACCTCACAAGACTGTTTAACCAAACAGTAGAAACAGTCAAGATAGTCATGCCAGTACTGAACAGAAATATACACATTTTCCCACCAGCTGTTCCAAGGGATATATTTAATAAGTAACGTACTGTACATTCTATTTGTCAACATTCATTATGCTCTTTGGAAAACTTGAAAAAACAACAAAAAAAAACAAAAAAAACAAAAAAAAAAAAAAAAAAAAAAAAAACACCAAATTTCACATTTTCTGGCTGTACATTTTTCTCTTATACTTGCATGTATGTCACCGTCAATGTGTAAATATTCTGTACCATGTTATTTTCAGCAATACTACACATAGAAATAAGTTAGGAAACACCTGTAATAATTTGACTACAAACTTTGGACTGCACATATTCTTCTTTGTAAGAACTATGAAGAATGTTTTGGATCAGCGAGGATATTCTAAGAAATCAGAAATTTATTATCGGTTAAGATTCATTTTCTTACCAATGCTTAATACATTTGGTCCCATTTAGATAAAACTAGACTTTATATCGACTACCCTGTTGAAAGTTGCAAAAATCCAGTAATTCTCTTTGGCTCCATGTTGCCAAATCTAAAGGGTCACTGACGAGAACCGCGGTATGGCCCATCACCTTTCTCATTAATGTGTTCACTGCTCTTAACGGATCTGTTTTAAGTTTTATTTGACAACTTGCCAGAATCTGTAGTATCAAAAAGTTGTTTGTTTGTAAAAATGGTAAGCGTCGAACATAAACTGCGGCGGACAGCGGCCATTTTTATTCAGAAATGTGTCGCTAGATTTACGGAACGCGCTGATATTCTTTACGATAACTTCATTCTTTGAACTCCCATTGTCATAATTTTTCGTAAGCATCAAGCTGAGAACTTACCTGTCGATTGTGTATCCCTTATTCTTTATATTCTGACCGAATGTCGGCGGTAGATCCATACTTTCCCGGAGTTAGGTTTCTTGATCACGTTTTGTTCTTTGGCTATACATTTTGCAGGTTGTAAACGTTGGGCCTGATATTCGGTATGACCCTTTATGAATTCAAACATGCACGTTCTGATCATAGCGCCATAGCGGAATTATTCTTTTATGGCTTTATTTGCAAAAATTCCAACCATTTTGCCTTTCATAGAAATCAATGCAAACTGCAGATTTTGTATGATTTGTTGGATGATTTTGTAGATCGGAAGTCGTGTTTGTATTCATTGAAAACGATCAGATGCAACATTCCATTCCTGTTTTGATTGAGTTTTGTGGAGTGCAGAAGCAAAAAGGCAAACTCGTATTCAGTTAAAGTGGAGTCTTTCGTATATGGCACATAGTTAATGTCCATAAATTGGCATATCGCTAGTCCAAGGTATGAAATACATTTGATAAAAATTTCAGTATCACCAGAAAATAGGAAAATGAATTTTTTGAAACATTTCCCAAGAGTTAAAAGTGTTCCTTAACTTATTTCTATGTGTATATTAGTTAATAGTGTCTGTTGGTCGTTGTTACATCCACACATGTACCCCCGTCTTTTAATTAACTGTTCAAAATAGCCTTAGTTTTATCTAATAACTGGGCTTTTGACCATACATGTATATATGCTTAAGGTCTTTAGCGAAAATTGGGATCGGCTCTATCGTGTACTTCTGCTGAGACAAAATTCTAAGAAACATCTGAGATTCATAGTCTGTTTTGTCATATAAAACAATGCAGGTATTTCTTTCAGAATCCTACGATTTAATAGCGATCCACCATCCTGGTGGTTGGGACAGTTCAAGACATGGGCTATGCGACTAAAGGACGAAGTAGCTCGAAGTGTGAAAGAACATATTCGAAGACATAATGTTAGTGGAACTGTTGTAGGGTAAGGCGTCGCACATTATACTACAAATAACACATGAGCATGTGCGTGAGAAAACCAACAATTTGTGTTTCCGACCAGGTCAGACACTAACCGGCCTGTACAAGCATAAAAGATGACTAGAGGCTGGAACTTTTAGTGGATTTAGAAAGAAGAGGAATTGTACTATCCATGTAGTGAAAATAAAGGCGCTTATCAGCTCAGCAGTAACATTAGAATCAACACACGGTCTGCCCATAAGGTCATGACTTATTAATTTATTTTAATTTACTTTAAACAAGAGTAACCGATATTGTTGCATAAGTAACCGATTTCCACGATATTACCAGGCGTATATTAACGATGAAACAGAGGACCAAAGGTCCTGTATAAGCTCACCTGAGATATGCTGTATATTGGAATAAACATGTTTAACTATTATGGATAATAAAATATAAAGGTCCCAGTAAAGGAACAATTGAAGCCCTGGGACCACTTGTAATCAATATCCTTTCCATTTGCCAATTTCTCGCAAGTTTTTCCCTTCAAATGACATTTTAACTTTCTTACCCTTTCAAATGCACATGCAACCCAAGTTGATCTTGCCCTAAAATAAGTCAATGTCATCATAGGGGCATGATTTATATACACGTTGTAGAACTTTAGTCATCATATGGTTCATGCCAAGTTTTGTTGGAATCGGTAAATCTGTTCCGGAGAAAATTTTTGAAAGGTTCTTACCATATATGGACATGGCAGCCATCATAGTCATGTGGCCTCGATAACATAAAACACGTTGATTTCCCCTTTCTATGGATGCTTCATATAAAATTGGGCTTTGATTTGCCTAGCACTGTGACCACCTAATACCTTCAATAGCTGCTCACTCTGCTTTCCGTTATTCATGTTAAACCTTGGTATCTATGTTTAGTATTTTCTTAATATGATTTCTTATTTCTTGTTTATCACTGAACCACTACAGAAGCTGAGGGTGAGGTTAGGTACCTGTAAAACCGGTTTAAGCCCGCCAGTAACTTTGTGTTACTGATCGTTCCAAGTCGATACTTCTGTAGTGGTTCTTTTTGTTTTATGTCTTGGTGTTTAAAATTTTTGTGCTGTTGGCGCCTTATGTATGTTTTCATATTTTTAGTTAAGTTAAGGTAACTGAGTGGCCACCTATTGGGAAAATAGCTGCTCATTCGGCTTACGATATGTTTCATGGTATAAGTACCTGATTGTTAGTTTGGTTTTTTCCCACCTCGGTTTTTGGAGTGGGAATCTTTTTCTGATTGCGCCTTTTCCTGATCTTTGCCTACTTGTACCTTTTCATGATGATTCATTGACTAGTTAGAGGACCGACCGAAGAACTAACTAAATGAAGAACTAACTAAATGTTATGAAGCTGATGGTGAGGTTAGGCGCCTGTAAAAACCGGTTTAAGCCCGCCAGTAACTTTGTGTTACTGATCGTTCCAAGGCGATACTTCTGTAGTGGTTCTTTTTGTTTTATGTCTTGGTGTTTATTTTTTTATTTTTTTGTTTTTTTGGCTTTGCCAAGTCATCACAGGGTCATGATTTATATATATATATATATATATATATATAAATATATATATATATATATATATATATATATATATATATATATATATATATATATATATATATATATATATATATATATATATATATATATATAAATATATATATATCATTTTAATATTTGAATCATCGATTCTTTATGCCAAGTTTCGTTGAAATCGGTTCACCAGTTCCGGAGAAGAAGATTTTGAAAGTTTTACCATATATGAGCGTGGCGGTCATCTTGGTCATGTGACCTAGATTGTTAATATTCACTTTCGTTCTCCTTTCTATAGAGGCTTTCTATAAAATTTGGCTTTGATTGACCAAGGGATTTCAGAGGGGAAGATCTTTGAAAATGGTGGACGACGACAAGCGGTCGACAGACGCCGGGTGCCTGCCAGTCTTCGGCTCAAGTGAGCTACAAAGCCGTGTATAAATGAGGCAATTCAAGTATGAAAATGTGGGGACGCCGTTAGATATAGTGCGCCATCATTTTTTGTCGCTTGTTTCAGTCAGGCATTGAATTCTATTGATTTGATGGGATATCATTATAATTTATGTTTTAGCATTTTACAGCCTTCATAACCTGGACCAAGGCTGACACTTTATATCATGTCTATAATGTAAAAGTAAAAGTAGGCAACGACCAGGAAATGATTATAAAACTACAACTGTGTGCATAAGGATTTTCCATGTCCTAAGGGGCACACCTGAAAAAAAAAAATCAATTACCATTTAGGTTAATGGTGTTTTATCAAAACAGCGCAAGGGGTAATTATCTTAGCTCATCAGAACGGCGCAAACTATGCTCATCGATACAGCGCAACATAATTGGGCAATTATCCTATTGTTATCATAATTACTGGTGATTTTCTACGTGAGCGCGTCTACCTGAGTGGTGAATAACTAAGCTTGGTGGCTTGATAGCTTGGCGAACCATGATGACATTTGGCTTATATCTTTCACTGAGCATCTAACAGTGACAGCTTGCAGATTTTTATCTTAAATCAGTGAGCTAAAGATGACCCCTCCCATGAACTTGTACACTAAAAGAACAATCTGACATTTTATGTGTACAATCTGACATTTTATGTGTATATGTACATACATGAGATTTTAAAATATCAACAAAAATATCATGCTCAACTTCCACCTCCCCGCGGTGAGTAGGGGGCAATGGATAATACAGAAACATACAGACGGCGTCTATATTTTTCTCTATAATACGGCTAACGGAAGGACTTTATACAGGTATACAGGTAAATATACCTATAATTACAGGTAATTGCCCAATTAATGTGCGCTGTAATGATGAGCACGATTTTACAGGTAGCTATATAGTCCATACGCTGTTTTGATAGCTGTTTTTCGCTGTTTTGATGACCCAATGCGCTGTTTTGATTATGTGCCAGGTTAATTGCAGAAAATATGTTTTCACTCCAAAATTTTATTGGTGCATTAAATCTAAAATGTAAATTGGTACTTATTTTTTTATTAAGTAATAACTTATCAAGCCTTTTCTATAGACAACTCTCCCAAACAGAATGGACGCTCTCCTTTACATTCTATAACCTATAAATGTGTCACTTGTTAGGTTACACGTTCGACGCACAGACAAGCGCAAGGAAGCATCGTATCATTCTCTAGATGAGTATATGGTACATGCAGCTGAGTGGTATGATGCCTACGAACTTACAAACCCAACCGTCCAGAGAAAGATTTACCTTGCTACAGATGAGTCTCGATTAATCGAAGAGGCAACGAAGAGGTTCGTACTCAAAACTGAATGTACAAATTTTAAACTATGCCGAAGAAAACATCCCTTTAGCACGCGAAACAAGTGCATATTCCCCGCCCGCCTTCATGGACACTGTCTTCTAACTTAGTATAGGTAACATAATTTTCCACTGTTAAAAAGCGTGTTTTCTTTTTTGACTGATAGGTCACGCACAACAATTCAGGAAATGATTTTTTTTTTTCAGGTTTCAAATCGTGAAAAAGATTTAAAAGTTTCAAGTGGTAAATGGGGCAAAAATGGCAAAGTTGTTCATCATGTCTCAATCGTTATTTCATTTAAATCTTTCTCGGGGCAATTGAGTATTAAGTGACATAAACTGACAGTAATCTCAATAATGATAGCTAACAAGTTTGAAGATGCTCTAAATCATGTCAAGATTTTGTAATATATGAGCCGCATCGTGAGAAAACCGGATTTTTGCCTATGCGAAAACAAAGGCGCAGATCAGCTTCGCAGTAACTGCGAAGCTGATCAGCGCCTTTGTTTTCGCCACTCGGATAGTACAATTCCTCTTCTTCTTAAATCCGAAATTTCAAGCTGCTAGCCCTTGTCTGTAACTGTACAGGCCGATTTATGTCGGACCTGGTCGGAAACCCCGAAGACCGGTTTTCTCGCGTCGAGGCTCATTATTATTTCTTCATCTTGATTTCGTATTTTTGTTGTAAAATTTAATCACATTATTTTATACAAATGAACAAATGTTTACATGTACCAATAAATTGTGTGTAATGACTCTCTCTCTCTCTCTCTCTCTCTCTCTCTCTCTCTCTCTCTCTCTCTCTCTCTCTCTAATTCTCTCTCGTGGATGTTACCAAATCGTTATTGTATCCGTATTTTAGCTTTCTGTCTAAATCTACGATATTTCATTTGAGTACATTATGGATGCGTCAGTGTTAGGAGCCAAAAGCGGGGTTTTGAATTAGCATATGCTCACAAGATGGAGTGAGCAATAAGCCATAAAATCTCTGGTCTTTAGAGGGTAGTATTTCATGATAAGGAAATTGAATGACCATCTACCACCAAACACAAATAGTTGTATACATGCATAGTGACGACACATGTCCAGTGGAAAGAAATTTCCGACGGTAAAACACAAATTACGCAAGTGTAGTCCCATCTCCCTGCCGTACGTCTGGCATATTAAGTTAGATTTGATGTATTTTGCTTACTATCTAGAATACGTTGAAATTGTTTACAAAGCAGTGTCACTACCAAGAATGGGGTCTCAGATTGACCATGTTTTGAAATGATTTTTTTTAAGATAAACTAATATGTCAAAAGCGCACATTTTGCATGCTCTAGCAACTTATATAACTCACTTCTTGAGAATCACGTGGTATTGTATACATACAAACCGATCCGATCAATGATCGGTGACACACAATGCAATTCTGCTCGAAGTTGATGCGATAAATTCGGGTTTCCTCTAGAGTTTACTCTACTGACTGATTAAATAATAGGTGCAGTCCATGCAGAAATTGAACATTTATTGAATGAAAGTAACTTAAGGAAATCCAGGTTATTTCGTTTTCGTAATCACTTCCGCCCCAAAACATATAGTACTTCCATTATAATAGCATGTTTGTGTTTGCGAAAACGAAATAATTGGAATTCCTTATGTTTTTGCATTGAATAAATGCTGAATTTCTGCTTGGACTGCACTAAGTTATAAGAGCTGTCGCAGGACAGCGTGCTCGACTGCTTCTGACCTTTGTCAAACATAAGGTCAAACCCGACCAGTAACCCAAAGCATTATGCTCATACATCTTTTTGCCTTGATGCAATAAGGCAAATCACTGAACCATGAAAGTTAACTATAACTACCTAAGATTTAGAGGTCTCACTCACATTGTGAAAGAAGTGTGTTCATATACCAACTGAGTGCCAAGACACAAGGCAAAATCACTCAAGCGTGAAATAAGGTCACACTGACCTATTAGTATTTCAGGGTCAAAGGTCTAGTGATACTTACTCATAATGTGAAACAAATATGATCATATACCCATTCAGTGTTAAGATATAAAGCAAAATCACTGAACCATGAAATTAGGTCATAGTGACCTATAAGTATGTTTGGGTTAAAGGTCTGGTCATACTCATTCATAATCAGAAAGAAGTATGGAAAAATACCAACTGAGTGTCGAGATATAAGGCAAAATCACTGAACCATGAAATTAGGTCACAGTGACCCAGTAATACTTTACGGTCAAAGGTCTTGTCATACTCATACATATCGTGAAAGAAGTATGTCCATATACCAATTGAGTGCCGAGATATAAAGGAAAATCACTAAACCGTGAAATTAGGTCATATTTACCTAGGACTACTTTAGGGTCAAAGGTCTTGTCATATGCAAACATAGTGTGAAAGAAGTTTGGTCATAAACCACTTGAGTGTTGAGATATAAGGCAAAGTCCTGAACCGTGAAATTAGGTCACAGTGACCTATAAGTATACTGGGGGCAAAAGTCTGGTCATACTCACTCATAATCTGAAAAAAGTATGAAAATATACTAATTGAGTGTCAAGATATAAGGTAAAATCACTGAACCATGAAATTAGGTCACAGTGACCTGGGACTACTTCAGGGTCAAAGGTCTTGTCATATGCAAACATACTTAGAAAGGAGTTTGTTCATAAACCATTTGAGTACCGAGATATAAGGCAAAATCACTAAACCGTGAAATTAGGTTACAGTGACCTATAAGTATATTGGGGTCAAAGGTCTGGTCATACTCACTCATAATCTGAAAAAAGTATGAAAATATACTAATTGAGTGTCAAGATATAAGGCAAAATCACGGAACCGTGAAATTAGGTCACAGTGACCTATAAGTATATTGGGGTCAAAGGCCTGGTCGTACTCACTCATTATCTGAAAGAAGTAAGAACATATACTAATTGAGTGTCAAGATATAAGGCAAAATCACTGAACCATGGAAAGTAGGTCAACCGACCCTTACCGTCATGACACACAAGTCAGTGTCACAAAGTCAAAAGATGAATGACCAACCATCTTCCTAAGTTGTTTCTTTTAAGAAATAAAAAGAAAAAAAATCGGGGAGTTCTAGATTTTGACCTCTAGCCCCGCCCCCCCCCCCCCCTGACTCCGACCCAGAGGTTCGATGTCATGGAACCTAAAGTGTATGAAGAATGAATGTTTTATGATAAGTTGTTGTCAAGATATGGACTCCGTGTAAAAGTTACACAGCAGTACATCTATTTTTTACAGTGTTCTAGTTTTTAACCTCCAGCCCCACCCCCAGGCATGGACCGAGAGACCCGATGCCATGAAATGAAACTCAACCCTACAGGGTACCTATGGTCCGAGTATGAAAGCCCTCTGATAAAAAGTTTTCAAGATATAGACTTCTAGAATACTATATCACAGAAAAGCCATTATTATTAATGGTGTTCTTGATTTTAACCTCTAGCCCCACCCCCTGGCATGGGCCCAGGGATCTGATGCCATGGAATAAAAGCCGACCCTACAGGGTGTCAATGACCCAAGTATCAATGCTTTCTGATGAGTGGTTGTCAAGATATGGACTTCTAGAAAACTTTAACACAAGAATTGCCATTTTTGAAGGTGTTCTAGATTTTAACCTCCAGCCCCACCCCCTGGCCTGGACCCAGGGGCCCGATGCTATGGAATGAAAGCTAACCCTACAGGGTATCTATGGTCCAAGTATGAATGCTTTCTGATGAGTGGTTGTCAAGATATGGACTTCTAGACAACTTTAACGCAAGTGTGACGCGCACGGGAACGCGCACGCGCACGGGAACGGGAACGTGGACGACCGGGGTGACTGCAATAGCTCTATGCACTTCGTGCAGTCGAGCTAATAAGTCAGTGGATGAAACGCTAGAAGAGAAAACTCGAATTGATAGCCTCAACTGTGGGCAGAATCGCATTGTGTGTCACCGATCATGGATCGGTTTGTTTGTATACAAAACCACGTGATTCTCAGTAGTGTAACTGCAACTTCAAGCTTAAAGGAAAATATAATTTGAATGCCTCGTTACAAATAAATTACTTTTCACCACACAGACTTGCGAAACATTCGTTCCTGTTCTGACGCCTAACAATGATTACGACTCACTACGAAAACACGCCCATGCAATATACAGAAAATGTTTTGGTTGTGAAAATGAAAATTTTCTCTAGAAATGTTTTGATATTTTTCTTATTAGTATTTTTGCTCAAAACAGAGATTGTGGGTACACGTTAGAACCACCTCGCCGAGGCGGTTCTAACGAGTACCCACAATCTATCTTTTGGAGCAAAAATAAGAAAAATAGGTATACCCCTGCATACCCCAGTTTTGCTATATAAAAGTGGGGTTCAAGAGGGTATACATTACACGGAC
The DNA here is from genome assembly GCA_964017185.1 of Rugalucina vietnamica. Lineage (NCBI taxonomy): Eukaryota > Metazoa > Mollusca > Bivalvia > Lucinida > Lucinidae > Rugalucina > Rugalucina vietnamica. The sequence continues at coordinate 63,786,514 of OZ024872.1, forward strand.
ATGTTTTCGTGATGATAACACGCACGCACGCACACACACACACACACACACACACACACACACACACACAAACACACACACAGGTAATTTTACAACTAGTATTAATCGCATATATACTTAAACGCAAAAGAAACGCAACAATTTGTATCCTAGTTTTCTTCTACATTGCCCATGTAAGGATATTTTTGAAAGTATATTTTATGTCCCTTCACAATGTGTAATGATTTGCAATAAACGGAATATGATTGCATGCTTTCGTTCTTACGTTAATGTGGCGTTTTTGTTTTTTAACAATTTGCGTGTAAAGTATGGATGTTTATTTCGATTTAAAAGCAACAGCATCAATCAATAGCTTGGTGTCTGTACAAGCAGAAAACAACGAAAATGTTTGGGAAAAATTGTTTACCAGCACTCTTAGTTGATGCGTTTCTTTGTTGACGTTAGCTTAATTTTTCAAACAGCCATTACATACGCATTATGCTCGGCTGGGATGCGATCTTTCTGTCATCTGTGCAATGTATTGAGGGCCACATAATGTCATTAAAAGATTTCGATTCTTGATAATTGCCTATTAACAGCCGATTACGTCAAAATTTAAAAACGTCACACACGCGTAATAAACGTCGACTGAGGCATAAAATTTCCATGTTTGCGTTTGTTGTCCTTTTTGTTTTTGAAAACAAACATTGGTTTGAAATTTCATTTACGCATACAATGTAAGGTATTGTACCTCTGTGACTTTTGAAAAACGGGTTACCTTGAAATTTTGACGTTTTCTCGGCAAACGTAAGCCGCAGCGGTCTGATTTTCATGTTCTTTACAAGGCAAATGACTGGACTTGTCAATCGTAATATCACCGAAAGAAATTTTTTGAGTCAATAAGAAGAAATTAGCATTTGATAAGTGTTGCGAAACTTTTGCGTTTAAGTATATAACTCGTTCAATGATATTCCCTCAGCAGTGTAAATTAGGAATATAATTGATAATGTTATCAATAATCGTTTACTTTGCGGCACATTATTTTTAAGGTATCCAAAATACGAGTTCATCTATGACCGGAACATCACATCGTCTGCAACACGTTATAATGAACAATCGCTGATTGGAACGTTGAAAGACATCTACAGTTTAATTCGGTGTGATTTCGTCGTGTGTACATTTTCTTCTACGGTAAGACAATTCTAAAAAAAAAAAAAAAAAAAAAAAAAAAAAAAAAAAAAAAAATGAGGCTATGCTTACGAAAAAACTTCCATTCAGTAACTCAATGATTTTTTATTCGTCTCATTGCTAAAACATGTCCATGTAATACATAGAGATTTTTTCAGCTTTAAAAAATAAATATTTCAATTAAAAAAAAAAATATTTTTTGCTTAAAACATTGATTGTGGGTACATGTTAGAACCACCTCGGCGAGGCTGTTCTAACGAGAACTTACAATCTATGTTTTGGATAAAAAATAAGAACAATAGTTATACCCCTTTTACTTTAATATAGTTAAACTGGGGTAAAATGGGGTATACATTTTACGGCATGTTTGCCTGATGTAATAATGACGTCTTCTTGGACAACTTTCTTTAATTACTGATACAGTCAACGAGTTTTTTAAAACCGCGTATCTCCTTTCATCACCAATGTATCCTTTTATTTTGACAATCTATCACAAAAATAGATCTAAAACATTATTATTATTATTATCATGAATTAAGAATCTTATTAATGCGAATGGATGGCTTGTTGGCGACAACGTCCATTTTCAGCTGATTTTTTATGTTGTCATATGAAAGCTGATCATTTTGAATGATTATATAGCTACGCATCGACGTAGGTTGCATTTGGCATACCATGAGTATTGCATATATTATTTGCTTGTTTAAGTTAAGATGTTTTATTTATTTATTTTTTTAGATGTGTCGACTTGTCTATGAGCTTGCACAGGCACAATACGGAGACACTCAAAGATTTAGGTCAATAGACACTACGTATTTTGTTCCAGGGCGACTTCCAGTTTACGGGCGAGTAACGCATGCTCATAATGCAACAAGAAAAACAGAAACAGATATACACAAAGGAAATGTTGTTAAGTTTCTAGAGAACCACTGGGACGGATACGCTGTGATTTCAGATTCTAGTAAAAACAAAACGGGACTTATACCGGCTTTCAAAATTGATGAAATATTTCAAACATACGATTATTCGAGTAACATCAAACCATAACAGATTGTGTCTTTCGATACATCTTACGTTAATACACAGGATGTTCTCATCGGTGTTCCGTGATACCTCTCCACAGCGACGGGACCGGCTTGCATTCATGTCTTTGTCGAAAATCAGAGAGGACGGGAAAAATCACAAAACTTAACTCATTTAAGCCTGGCGTTCCTTTTATGGGACATAGGCAAACAGCATAGCCCCAGATGGGACGTCGCAGAACGCGGCGTCCAATCTAGAGCTATTCTGTTTGCTTAATGAATAAAATTTAAGAATCACTCCTCACAATCCTAAAAATGAAAGTGAACTCATCCAATTGATAATGATGGCTTTGTTTGTTTGTTTGAATTAATGCTTTACATCCCAGTCAACATCCAAGGTCATGTCGGGACGTTGCCTCCACTTTACCTAAAATGAGGATGTCATGACATCCAACAAGTACTTGAATTATCCGTCCAACCAAACCAAAAAGGCTTATAGGTTTGGAGGGTTTGACTGGAAACCACTTTTCCTGGGCAAGCTCAGACAACCAGTAATCAGATAGTCAGTCAGTAGCGAAGAAGCTTTGCCTAGAGACACAAGCAGCCCATCTATTTCTTTAGGCCGGAATGGGCGGGGGCCGTTGATAATGATGGGAGGATCCATTCGACGTATATGGGGTGAACGGAGAAACGGAGTTGGGGCTAGCAAGTTGTAATGTTTTAATTCTGCAAAGTGTCGTCCTGCCGTATTTGCAAATATATCGCGTTATTCAGTGTTTGTTTCTGAGATGTGTTATAACACAAGGGCGTATACATTCCATGTACATTGTGTGTTTCCCATTGGATGAAATCAGACGTCCTGTGAAGACGACAAAATATTATTTCCTAGGAGGAAAATGCAAGTTTAAAGTATATTGCTCTTAAATGAAAGGGCTCATATCTCTCAAGAATATGGTACATTTTTATCGAAAATAGAGTAAAACTTAAAAAAAGATACATGTATGTTGATCTTTATTTCGATTTCCCAGAATATGTATTGACTTTCTAGTTGAAATAAAAACCAGAGGAGCGGTTGCCCTGTAAACGTTCACGTTAGATCTGCTACATATACCAATAGACATGTTTTAATATTATGGAATTTAGCCCCAGTGTAGGCACAGATGAAGCCATTGTGCCATTTGTTTTAGAATAATAAATGAGCCGCCTCGTGGGAAAACCAACAATGTGGTTTCCGAACAGGTTTGACACAAACCGGCCTGTAAAGCTACAGAAGCAGGCTAGAAGATTGAAATTTCGGATTTAGGAAGAAGAGGAAGTGTACTATAGGCAGCCATCCAAGCAATCATTTGAGGCTTATTTTCACTTAAGATGGCAAAATTGAGTAGAACCAATTTGTTGTCATAAACATATAAATTGATGTATGCCTGAAGCCATAGGGGAGGATGTCATGTCCAGATTTGCCTATTAAGGTCAGAAATTAGGTCAAAGTTCAATGAGTGCAAAAGTTAAGAGACGTTATTATATACGAATATACAAGTATAATCATGGCCAAACTTAGTGATTTGAATGCTGAGAGTTGGTATACTAGTGGCTAAATAATAAACTAAGGGGTTGTATATGACACTTTATCAAGCATATTTGTCTGAACCAGGGTATAGAAGGTCGAAAGGTCAATAAGTGCAATTTAGCAACTTTTCAGAGAAATACACCAATGTACACTAGAATGATGGAAAATCTTTGGCTTAAATTCCTTAATTGATGAATTTATATTAAATTTGTTGAAACAAATACATTTAAAACATCACCGAATAGGGAGCGCAGTCTCAGACATTTATTTTTAAATTGCATTTACCATTTTCATAACAACACATTTGCTAAAATGGTAAACTTCTTTTAAATAGTTCGCCATGAACCCAAGATTGCAGTTCAATAGTGTCTAAAGAAATACTACTTTTACAGAAATAAATTCACATGGATATCCTGATTTATAATCTAGATGATGCAGGTTGACATTCATGGGCAATACAAGATGACCGCCAAATTACAAGATGGCTGCCAAAATAAGGGTTTTTGATAGAAATTCATGCATATGTGTGCTAAAATCTAAACACATGGAGCATACATAAAACTAATATTCAAATAATTTTGAAACAAGAAGAAATTGAAGAAACAAATTATATGGCTTAAAAAATCCAAGATGGCTGCATTAAACAAGAGGACCAATGGTCCTGTAGCTCACCTGAGAGATTTGCTCGTTGTAATCTTAAAGGTCAGATGATGATACCCCGGAGCCCTGAGTTCTGATCTGACCTGACCCAAAACATAATGCAACCTTCCCCTACCTCATTGATGCTCTAGTCTAGTATTAATATGATCGTGATAGGCCCAGCGGTCTTAAATACATCAATACTTATAAGTGTTAACGGATGGACGGACGCCGACTTGAGCACCATCCTATAAGCTCATCTTGTGAGCCTTCAACGAGCTGTGAATTTTAGTAAAGACAAATAAACGCAATGGCATGAATTGTTTTATATAATTGTTATCTGCATTTCACTGACACTGAATGTTTTTAAATTTTTACATTATGGAAGGCGCGGATATTGGCGTTCCATTGTCATCCGAGGTGGAGGAAACCGGAGAATCGGGGGAAAACCACAAATCTAATCTAAGATGGGCGACTACTACCCTGCCACATCCCTTTATCCGCGCAAACGAGACATGGACTGTTTTGAAGGTATTAGATAGGGTTTACGGGCAGGGATATCGTAGGATAGGCTCAGATTGGGTAGGCTAGGATAGGGCAAAGTATGAATGGTATGTGGTATGGCACTGGGTTTTAAACCTGTTTGTATTTATAGAGACTACCAACGGTAATATAGGGATGGTGAAGGTTTGGTTTGGTTATGCTTTGATGGAACCAGGCTATGTTTTTTCAGCCATGTTGTAATGAAGCCACAACGTTTTGCTATGAGCTAGGACTTTAAAGTGTCTTGATTGCTCTGGTACTCTACTACCAGGCTACCACACTCCCCTGGTGTATGGTAGGTTAAGGAACAGTGGGTTGGTATATTGTAACAGGTGAAAAAGTTACTGTTTTTACCGTTTGCCTCGAGCAAGTATCGAACCAGGACGTGATAAGCCAACACTCTACTACATGGCTGTAAAGCCAACTTGTACAGCAAACCAGTACAAATGTGCATTTTGCCTGAGACCACTGCATAATATATTCCGCTCCCATTTCAGATCCGTCAACGAATCTCTACTTTACTGTGTGTACATTTTTCGATATCGTATTCGACTGGACATTCTCTGATGTTGATTATTTAACGTTAATCACCTAATGTAACAGGTCAACTTTTGCCTATGATTACAATAGGCGGGGTACAGCAGGGGTGGGTGTGGATGCTAAAGATAAGAATTGCATCTTCTAGTAACTATGTACAAAAGCTTTTGGGCTTAGTTTTGTAGTATTTGGGGATGTTGGGTTTGTGAACAAGTTAATGTTGTTGCTTCAATTTTTGTCTGTTTACCTGTACTGTAGGAGAGTATTCTACATTGGGCCTCACACTATTTCGTGGTTATATGAGTAGGGTTGCACATTTACCATTGCAGAATGGATGTGATATTGGCCGCCTCGGTGATAGGTTTCTGTAATGCTTGTCGGTGGCATCCGACTTTCATCGTCTGGGTATGGTGCACTGCATTGTTTGTAATCAAGGTCAATTTTACTTAACAGTGTTAACGTACATAATGCTAGAGCCCCTTTCCTTCATATGCAAATTGCCGATGGTCTTAAAAAGACGGGACATATTTTGTCTTTCCGGGGTATGCCCTCTGAAATCACAACATCAAGGATTTGACAGCTTAAACTATATATTCTAAATGCAGAGATTTACGCCTGGCTAGAATAGAGCCTGCATTAGAGTTGGTATTTTGTAACACAAAAAACTTGAACCATACTCCCGAGCTAACCTTACATCCAGTTATCTAAAGATAACCAATATAAAAAGATCTGGCTGTGTAAAAACATTTGGACATCTGTGTAGATAGCTCATTTTGCTAGTACATTTCTATAAAGATAATGTTTCTTCAAATGGAGCTCTGATAGGAGGCATGTGATTTTCTATGTATAACGCCTTAATATGTACTTAATTTTCCTCTAAATTTGAAAGGTTTTAATATTCATTAAACAAAAACTCAAATAACATATATATATTGTAGTACAGGATGGTATAATATTGCACTAGCAATCATTTGATGCCATTTTCAGCTTTTTAGGGCTTTTGGGTGCCGAGATACAGGTCATTCTGTAGGTTTACCGGTTTAATTTTTCCACTTTTCATTCCCATTTATGAAGTTTTCATTAAAATTCATGAAATTGAATATCAGATCATTCTTATATCAGACTTAAGGGTCGTAATACATTGCCAAAGCATTAATTTTATACTTATTTCAGCATCCTGGATTTGTTAACAGCTCTGGTTCAAGTGATTTTGTACGTATATTCCCTATTTTTTTCCAAGGTTTTTCTCTGATTTCTTGTGTGTTTTATTAATTTTCATCAATAAGCAAATTCAGTGATTTGAAAAAAGCTATTAAGATTAATTTGCCATGACCATTCATCACTATCACACCAATTACAGTATTCTAGAGCATACTATTGTTGGTTTATGAATATTTTTGTGAGTACATCCTATTCTTTAAAATTACGCTGGGGTGGAGGTGGAAACTCTGTAATTTTACATCATGCAAATGTGTTCATTGTTGAGGACAATATTTTATGGCATTAAGGCGGTCCCTCTGATCACACTGGCAGCCATGAGAATTGGTTTCAGAGATACAAGATAGACATATAACTCATCAAAAACCTTGCAATCATGGTGATAGTTTTCCCCTTGTTTTTACTCGATTTTCGACATTTTGATTAAAATTCATGAATATGCAAATGAGATAATTTTCATTAACGCCCATGACATCAATAAATTTGTCAAATGACATTACTGGTTTAATAACAAAATATTTCAATTATCGTTTGGGCCTGAAATTAGTTTAATTATAGATTTTTAGCGATTTTTCTGTCATTTTTAAAGTTTTCATTGAAATTCACGAATATACAAATAAGATCACCAGCATTCCTTACCATAAGATGAAAGGGCAATGTCCAAGCTTTAAAAAAAGACCAGGCTCAGTGGTCTAGGACAAGTAACAGCGGAGATATGACCATTTTTGCATGCCCACCCTATGGTCAAGAATCACGTTGACGGTTGCCATGGAAACCATGCATTTTTCATAGTGCAAAAAGAGTTTATCTCTGAGGACAAAAAATCTTTGCATTTCTGGGGTCCCAATGAATAATTTGGCACCCATAAGAAATTGTCATGGGGGTGCAAGGTAGGTCAAATTATCTTCCGGGGAATTTTACGAATATCTTCGTAATTTTGCACTCAAATGACCTTTAACCTTGCTAGGACATATGCTTAGCACTCTTATTTGTTATACTATAAACGCCACATGCATTATAAGTGTATAAAGTGTAGTTTCGGTGAAAATTTGTGGAAAATACAGCAAAGGAATGACACTGAAAAGAGTTTTTATACATTTTCTTGTTATTTTGCACCCAGTTGACCTTTGACCTAATTCTGAGACCCATGGCCATTTACAGACTTGGCATCCACTCCTATATGTCATAGTACATATCTAGGAACAATATAGGCATGGATGCCAGCTTCTACCCCATTTTGCCATCTAAGGATTTATTTCATGGATTGGATGGCTGCCCATTCAATCAATCATTTGAGGCTTATTTTCACTTAAGATGGCAAAATTGAGTAGAAGCAATTTGTTGTCATAAACATATAAATTGATGTATGCCTGAAGCCATAGGGGCGGATGCCATGTCCAGGTTTGCCTATTAAGGTCAGAAATTAGGTCAAAGTTCAATGAGTGCAAAAGTTAAGAGACGTTACCATATACGAATATACAAGTATAATCATGGCCAAACTTAGTGATTTGAATGCTGAGAGTTGGTATACTAGTGGCTAAATAATAAACTAAGGGGTTGTATATGACACTTTATCAAGCATATTTGTCTGAACCAGGGTATAGAAGGTCGAAAGGTCAATAAGTGCAATTTAGCAACTTTTCAGAGAAATACACCAATGTACACTAGAATGATGGAAAATCTTTGGCTTAAATTCCTTAACTGATGAATTTATATTAAATTTGTTGAAACAAATACATTTAAAACATCACCGAATAGGTAGCGCAGTCTCAGACATTTATTTTTAAATTGCATTTACCATTTTCATAACAACACATTTGCTAAAATGGTAAACTTCTTTTAAATAGTTCGCCATGAACCCAAGATTGCAGTTCAATAGTGTCTAAAGAAATACTACTTTTACAGAAATAAATTCACATGGATATCCTGATTTATAATCCAGATGATGCAGGTTGACATTCATGGGCAATACAAGATGACCGCCAAATTACAAGATGGCTGCCAAAATAAGGGTTTTTGATAGAAATTCATGCATATGTGTGCTAAAATCTAAACACATGGAGCATATATAAAACTAATATTTAAATAATTTTGAAACAAGAAGAAATTGAAGAAAAAAATTATATGGCTTAAAAAATCCAAGATGGCTGCATTAAACAAGAGGACCAATGGTCCTGTAGCTCACCTGAGAGATTTGCTCGTTGTAATCTTAAAGGTCAGATGATGATACCCCGGAGCCCTGAGTTCTGATCTGACCTGACCCAAAACATAATGCAACCTTCCCCTACCTCATTGATGCTCTAGTCTAGTATTAATATGATCGTGATAGGCCCAGCGGCCTTAAATACATTAATACTTATAAGTGTTAACGGATGGACGGACGCCGACTTGAGCACCATCCTATAAGCTCATCTTGTGAGCCTTCAACGAGCTGTGCATTTTAGTAAAGACAAATAAACGCAATGGCATGAATTGTTTTATATAATTGTTATCTGCATTTCACTGACACTGAATGTTTTTAAATTTTTACATTATGGAAGGCGCGGATATTAACGTTCCATTGTTATCCGAGGTGGAGGAAACCGGAGAATCGGGGGAAAACCACAAATCTAATCTAAGATGGGCGACTACTACCCTGCCACATCCCTTTATCCGCGCAAACGAGACATGGACTGTTTTGAAGGTATTAGATAGGGTTTACGGGCAGGGATATCGTAGGATAGGCTCAGACTGGGTAGGCTAGGATAGGGCAAAGTATGAATGGTATGTGGTATGGCACTGGGTTTTAAACCTGTTTGTATTTATAGAGACTACCAACGGTAATATAGGGATGGTGAAGGTTTGGTTTGGTTATGCTTTGATGGAACCAGGCAATGTTTTTTCAGCCGTGTTGTAATGAAGCCACAACTTTTTGCTATGAGCTAGGACTTTTAAGTGTCTTGATTGCTCTGGTACTCTACTACCAGGCTACCACACTCCCCTGGTGTATGGTAGGTTAAGGAACAGTGGGTTGGTATATTGTAACAGGTGAAAAAGTTACTGTTTTTACCGTTTGCCTCGAGCGAGTATCGAACCAGGACGTGATAAGCCAACACTCTACTACATGGCTGTAAAGCCAACTTGTACAGCAAACCAGTACAAATGTGCATTTTGCCTGAGACCACTGCATAATATATTCCGCTCCCATTTCAGATCCGTCAACGAATCTCTACTTTACTGTGTGTACATTTTTCGATATCGTATTCGACTGGACATTCTCTGATGTTGATTATTTAACGTTAATTACCTAATGTAACAGGTCAACTTTTGCCTATGATTACAATAGGCGGGGTACAGCAGGGGTGGGTGTGGATGCTAAAGATAAGAATTGCATCTTCTAGTAACTATGTACAAAAGCTTTTGGGCTTAGTTTTGTAGTATTTGGGGATGTTGGGTTTGTGAACAAGTTAATGTTGTTGCTTCAAATTTTGTCTGTTTACCTGTACTGTAGGAGAGTATTCTACTTTGGGCCTCACACTATTTCGTGGTTATTTGAGTAGGGTTGCACATTTACCATTGCAGAATGGATGTGATATTGGCCGCCTCGGTGATAGGTTTCTGTAATGCTTGTCGGTGGCATCCGACTTTCATCGTCTGGGTATGGTGCACTGCATTGTTTGTAATCAAGGTCAATTTTACTTAACAGTGTTAACGTACATAATGATAGAGCCCCTTTCCTTCAAATGCAAATTGCCGATGGTCTTAAAAAGACAGGACATATTTTGTCTTTCCGGGGTATGCCCTCTGAAATCACTACATCAAGGATTTGACAGCTTAAATTATACATTCTACATGCAGAGATTTACGCCTGGCTAGAATAGAGCCTGCATTAGAGTTGGTATTTTGTAACACAAAAAACTTGAACCATACTCCCGAGCTAACCTTACATCCAGTGATCTAAAGATAACCAATATAAAAAGATCTGGCTGTGTAAAAACATTTGGACATCTGTGTAGATAGCTCATTTTGCTAGTACATTTCTATAAAGATAATGTTTCTTCAAATGGAGCTCTGATAGGAGGGATGTGATTTTCTATGTATAACGCCTTAATATGTACTTAATTTTCCTCTAAATTTGAAAGGTTTTAATATTCATTAAACAAAAACTCAAATTACATATATATATTGTAGTACAGGATGGTATAATATTGCACTAGCAATCATTTGATGCCATTTTCAGCTTTTTAGGGCTTTTGGGTGCCGAGATACAAGTCATTCTGTAGGTTTACCCGTTTAATTTTTCCACTTTTCATTCCCATTTATGAAGTTTTCATTAAATTCATGAAATTGAATATCAGATCATTCTTATATCAGACTTAAGGGTCGTAATACATTGCCTAAGCATTAATTTTATACTTATTTCAGCATCCTGGATTTGTTAACAGCTCTGGTTCAAGTGATTTTGTACGTATATTCCCTATTTTTTTCCAAGGTTTTTTCTCTGATTTCTTGTGTGTTTTATTAATTTTCATCAATAAGCAAATTCAGTGATTTGAAAAAAGCTATTAAGATTAAATTGCCATGACCATTCATCACTATCACACCAATTACAGTATTCTAGAGCATACTATTGTTGGTTTATGAATATTTTTGTGAGTACATCCTATTCTTTAAAATTACGCTGGGGTGGAGGTGGAAACTCTGTAATTTTACATCATGCAAATATGTTCATTGTTGAGGACAATATTTTATGGCATTAAGGCGGTCCCTCTGATCACACTGGCAGCCATGAGAATTGGTTTCAGAGATACAAGATAGATCATATAACTCATCAAAAACCTTGCAATCATGGTGATAGTTTTCCCCTTGTTTTTACTCGATTTTCGACATTTTGATTAAAATTCATGAATATGCAAATGAGATAATTTTCATTAACGCCCATGACATCAATAAATTTGTCAAATGACATTACTGGTTTAATAACAAAATATTTCAATTATCGTTTGGGCCTGAAATTAGTTTAATTATAGATTTTTAGCGATTTTTCTGTCATTTTTAAAGTTTTCATTGAAATTCACGAATATACAAATTAGATCACTGGCATTACTTACCATCGGATGAAAGGGCAATTTCCAAGCTTTAAAAAAAACCAGGCTCAGTGGTCTAGAACAAGTAACAGCGGAGATATGACCATTTTTGCATGCCCACCCTATGGTCAAGAATCACGTTGACGGTTGCCATGGACACCATGCATTTTTCATAGTGCAAAAAGAGTTTATCTCTGAGGACAAAAAATCCTTGCATTTCTGGGGTCCCAATGAATAATTTGGCACCCATGAGAAATTGTCATGGGGGTGCAAGGTAGGTCAAATTATCTTCCGGGGAATTTTACGAATATCTTCGTAGTTTTGCACTCAAATGACCTTTAACCTTGCTAGGACATATGCTTAGCACTCTTATTTGTTATACTATAAACGCCACATGCATAATAAGTGTATAAAGTGTAGTTTCGGTGAAAATTTGTGGAAAATACAGCAAAGGAATGACACTGAAAAGAGATTTCATACATTTTCTTGTTATTTTGCACCCAGTTGACCTTTGACCTAATTCTGAGACCCATGGCCATTTACAGACTTGGCATCCACTCCTATATGTCATAGTACATATCTAGGAACAATATCAGCACCTTGCCTCAAAATAGGTCAAGGTCATCACAGGGTCATGATTTACATGTATATTGGTCGTTCGTCTCTCACTTATGAGAAAGATTATCATTATTTCTAGAATAGGTTCGTGTGTCTTGGTGAGTTCTTTGATGGCTGACTAGGCCAATTCTACACTGTCGGTTGCAAGTAGAGCAAGTCAATTTTATGGAATCAGCTGTTGGCCCCTTGGTATTGGCTTTGTGTTTTCTGCGCTTTCTTTCAGCTTCAAAGATTCTCTTTTTTATAGGGAGCTGCTCCTTTGATGAGACCTTGCCACTGATTGCATCTGTGCAATCTGTTCCCAAGACTCCATTGGTATTTTCACATTCTTCAAAGAGGCTTTGAGGGTGTCTTTGCAGCGTTTCAACTGGCCACCTTGAGAGTGCTTTCACTCAGGTAGTTCCCCATAGAAGACGGACATCAGACATTCTTATAACATGGCCAGTCCACCTTAGCTGTGCTAGCTTTAAGACAGTATGTATGCTTTGCATTCCTGCTTTCTTCAGGACCCCCGTATCTGGAATCTTGTCTTGCTACTTGACTTTTAACAGCTTAGTTAAAGACGTTTGTAAGTGAGGGCCTTTCGGAACCTGAATTTTATGGTGACTTGGTTTACAAATTTAAGAAACTTATAGGAATTAATGATTTTACTTTTCAGTTCAGAAAAATCATAACACGTTACAGACGTATAGGTTATAACTTGAATGTTATGCGACAGTCTGCATGCATAGTTTTTAACCCAATCATGGTTGATAGCTATGCTGCCTTCTTTAATTGCACGCCGGTGGGTCGGGCGTCAGACTCTATGCTGTCCCCGACTTAAAGCTATTCATTTTAGTTGGTTGGGGCCGGAGCTTCTTGTCTGTTGGTTGGCCCAACGGGGTTCAACTGGTGTTTTTCTTTTGCTTCGGAGCTAGTAAGCTATAGGGCGCCCAGGGGTCCCCATCGTCGGGAAGCTTACTCAATCTGTGAGTCCTCGTTTTTGATTCATCATGGAATTTATCCAGATTTATTTGTTTGTCCATGATGATTCATTGACTAGTTAGAGATTCACCACGATGACCGAACAACTAACTAAATATTGTTAACCACTACAGAAGCTGAGGGTGAGGTTAGGTACCTGTAAAACCGGGTTAAAATCGCCAGTAATTTTATATTACTGATCGTTCTAAGGCGATTCTTCTGCGGTGTTATTTTTGTTTTATGTTTTGGTGTTTAAAATTTTTTTATGCCGTTGGCGCCTTATGTACGTTACTATTATGAATAAACAACCACCTTAATAGTGTGAACCACTGCAGGTTAGGGCACTGTTTCATCGGTTACTGCTTTCCCAATGATTTATTTGGTTGTCCATGATGATTCTTTGACTAGTTACATGTAGATATTCACTACGAAGACCGAACAACTAACTAAATGTTATGAACCCTGCAGAAGCTGAGGGTAAGGTTAGGATCCTGTAAAATCGGCATAAGCCCGCCAGTAATTTTATATTACTGAGCATTCCAAGGCGATACTTCTGTGGTGGTTCTTATTGTTTTATGTCTTGGTGTTTTAAATTTTTGTGCTGTTGACGCCTTATATACATGTATGTTATCATAGTTTAAGTTAAGTTAAGGTAACTGAGTGGCCATCTATTAGGAAATCTATTAGGAAAATAGCTGCTCATTCGGCTTACGAAATGTTTTCATGGTATAAGTACCTTATTGTAAGTTTGATTTTTCCCGCCTCGGTTTTTGGAATGGAAATCGTTTTTCTGATTGCACCTCCTACTTGTACCTTTTTGTCCAAATATGATTTTTCTACTCTGTATAAAACATTACCACATAATCTAGTTAAAGAAAAACTTTTGGATTTGATAGAGTGGACCTTCAAAAGGGCATTAAAAACTATGGTTTACTTTATTTGGCCTGAAATGACAGAAAGGCCTTTTTCACTTCCAGTGAACAAAGTCGGTATACACTCTTGGTCATGTCAGAATGTGTGCGACGCCGTATCCTGTCTCCTGGATAATATTTATATCAGATTTAGGACCAAATTATACAGCAGTACAGACAAATTGCTGGAATTTCGATGGGTACACATTGCGTACCTGTCGTAGCTGATTTATTTTTATACTGCTACGAAAGAGATTTCATGGATTCTCTTAACCAGGATAATGAAGCTGATGTTATCGAGGCTTTTAATTCGACTTTTATGTACCTCGATGAGCTTTTGAACATTGACAACCCTTATTTTGAAGGTATGGTCAATCAAATTTATCCACCTGAACTACAGTTGAACAAATATCTCAGATACCAAAGTCCCCTTTTTAGATTTACATTTTTCTGTTGCAAATGGATTTGTTTCTTCGAAATTTTATGAAAAGCGCGATGACTTTGATTTTGATATAGTAAATTTTCCGTTTTTGGATGGTGACGTTCCTCGTCGTGCTTCTTATGGAGTACACATTTCTCAACTTATTAGGTTTGCTAGAAACTGCAATCATGTTACGGACTTCAACGCTCGAAATAAATGTTAAACGGCCAAACTTCTCCAACAGGGTTATCGGTATCAAAATCTTCGAAAAACATTTTCTAAGTTTTATTGTAGACACTATGATTTCTAAATATAATATGGAATAAAAAGTACAAGTAGGCAAAGATCAGGAAAAGGCGCAATCAGAAAAAGACTCCCACTTCAAAAACCAAGGTGGGAAAAAACCAAACTAACAATCAGGTACTTATACCATGAAAACATTTCGTAAGCCGAATGAGCAGCTATTTTCCCAATAGGCGGCCACTCAGTTACCTTAACTAAACTAAAAATATGCAAACATACATAAGGCGCCAACAGCACAAAAATATTTTAAACACCAAGACATAAAACAAAAAGAACCACCACAGAAGTATCGACTTGGAACGATCAGTAACACAGATTTACTGGCGGGTTTAAATCGATTTTACACGGCCGTAAAGACGCTTTTAGGTGAGAGCATTTCGGAACCAGAATTTTATGGTGACTTGGTTTATAAAATTAAGAAACTTATAGGAAGGGATGATTTTTCTTTTCTGTTCAGAAAAATCATTACACGTTATAGACGTATAGGTCCAACTGGTGTTTTTCTTTTGCTCCGAAGTTAGTTAGTTATTCGGCGCCCAGGACTCTCCATCGTCGGGCAGCTTACTGAATCTGAGTCCTCGTTTTTTATTCATCAGGATGTTTATCATGATTTATCTATTTGTTATTGGTGATTCATTGCCTAGTTAGAAATTCACCACGAGGATCGAAGAACTAACTAAATGTAATGAACCACTGCAGAATCTGAGTGTGAGATTAGGTACCTGTAAAATTGATTAAAGCCCGCTCGTAATATTATATTACTGATCGTTCCAAGGCGATACTTCCATGGTGGCTCTTTCGTTTTATGTCTTGGTGTTTAAATATTTTTGTGCTGTTGGGACCTTATGTATTTTTCATATTTTTAGTCAAGTTTAGGTAACCTATTGGGAAACTAACTGTCCATTCAGCTTACGATATGTTTTCATTGTATACATACCTTATTTAGTTTTTTTCCCATCTCGGTGTTTGGAGTGGGAATCTTTTTTCTGAATATGCCTTTTCCTGATCTTTGCCTACTTGTACTTTCTTCCTGTATGGTGTACCTGAACACCTTATTAGACAGCAAGATACCGTACCAAAGAATACATTAAGCCTTCAAAAAGGATTTCTGGACCTGACTTTATTTTGAGCCAAACTGAAATATACTGCTCATTCGGCTTACGATATGTTTCATGGTATAAGTACCTGATTGTTAGTTTGGTTTTTTCCCACCTCGGTTTTTGGAGTGGGAATCTTTTTCTGATTGCGCCTTTTCCTGATCTTTGCCTACTTGTACCTTTTTGTGATCATGTTCGTGAAATGGCTATGTAATAATGAGCTTAGGGGGATCTGGCCACAGATACCGCCATCTACCTCGAGAAGTGAGCTGACAATCAGAAACTGTTTTTAGAAAGTGATTGAACGGTTTCCTTCGCAGGTGGTCAGACATGATGGCCCTAAAACCTATGTTACTATCCATGAAAAGTGCTAAGGCTGTTAGTAAAGAAGTGATTGATAACTATGTATGACCTGAATGACAAGCTCCATAGGACATTTAACATATCCCCAGAACACTTCCCGCCTTCTATAATTGGACCTAGTGGTATTACAGTCCCGGTAATAACATCATTGAGAATCGGTACAACAACCGTTACGATGATCTCATCTTGTAACGCAAAGTGTAAGCGGACATCTTATGACTTTTATCAGGAGCACTACCTGGTACCGGATCCACCATTTGAGCCACTGGATGGTCAAACAGCCTAATATTGCATGATTATAGGCGACACGCTAGATTATGTGTTTACCGTATTGAACGAAATTGTACAACACATTCAATATACATTGTCTGCAATATGTCCATCGGTCATCCCAGATGAGTTCTACGCATTATTTAGCCCCGACAACAGCATATATTACGGCAAGATCAAATTTGGCAACAAAGGCTTTTAAATTTTTGAAATTTTAGACCCCTTTTAGGAATGTGTCTTTGATTTAGACTTTTCGTGTAAATTTTCGAAATTACAGTACACTAGTTTGGCGTTCGTTGCCGGTTAAATAGGGCTACTGATGAGGGTTCATTATCCGAAATTGTACAATATAGTCCATTCTTTCTCCCTTTGAATGTTTTTACTGCTTCCAAAGGATCAAACCATTATATTTTATTTGCTATTACTGCAGCTGGTGTTGTGCCGTGTGGCGCCCATTAAAAGTCTCACCGTACATCATACATATAGCAGATTGTATTTTTATTTAGGTCCTTTGAGATCAGTTAAGATATTCAGAGTGTTCAAGAAGCATATTTTTAAGCAATATTTAAATATTTGGACCCCTTTTAGGAATGTGTCTTTGATTTAGACTTCTCGTGTAAATTTTCGAAATTACAGTACACAAGTCTGGCGTTCGTTGCCGGTTTAAATAGGGCTACTGATGAGGGTTCATTATCCGAAATTGTACAATATAGTCCATACTTCCTCCCTTTGAATGTTTTAGCTGCTTCCAAAAGATCAAACCATTATATTTTATTTTACATGGAAAAAAAGAAAAAACTATGATTTTTTGAAAATTATTGCAGTCTAAGACCTGAAAAGTGGAAGATGCAAACAACTAATGGAGTGGATGAAGGTATGAGATCAATTTAGGTCAAGGAAATCTCTTGACCTTGGCCAGTCTGTCATCAATACACACTTTTCAAAGATCTTCTTCTCTGAAAACGCTTGGCCAACCAAAGGGAAGTTCTATTTGGAGCATACATGGGTTGGGGGAATGAACGATAGTTTGACCGAGAAATCCGGGTCACATGACAAAGATGGCCGCCACACCCATATATGGTAAAAAAACCCTCATTAGGGTTAGCATTAGGGACTCCAGCCCATCATACTTTGTTCACATCTTATTTTTCAGTGATTTTCCAAACTTTTCATAGTTTTTTTTATATTAATATTGATAAATATGCAAATGAGATAATTCTCAGATAGACCCATTACATCTGTAAAATTGTCAAATGGTATCACTGGTGTATATACTATGTGTAAAGATGATAGCTTGGGTTTGAAAGATGTTTCTTATGGAGTTTTAATGATTTTTCGGCCATTTTAATGTTTAAATCAAAATTCGCAAATGTGCAAATACGATAAATTGCATAACTTACCTTATGATGAAACAGCTATAGTGAAGAAGCTTTAAAATGAAACCAAGTTCAGTGGTCTATGATAAGTCATAACGAAAATATACGATCAATTTTGTAGGTCAAATTAACCCTATGTGGTATTGGTAACATTGTAACATTACATGAAATATAAATATAAACAACTTGGCGTTACACCGATACAACTGAGGCACATCTCGCAAATGAAATTCACACAAGACCGTCATTCTTACCTTGCACATAGGTGTTTGCAGCTTTGTTCTCAACAGAAACTATTACAGAAACCCTTATTTGTTTATAAATGTAAATTCACATATTTTTGTTACATACGTTACAGAAATTGAGAACCACCTTTGTCAATATGTACCCCACATATTGCCCATGAAGAATCTTGCAGACAAATGGTAGAATTATAGTTAAACAACCTATTGTTCAATACCAATCAAATAATACTGCAAATATAATATGGTAACAGTTGTTATATTTAAATGGTCATTTCACCGTTACGCCCCGGCGTACAAAGTGCAAACATCTCTCTTTTGAATGCAAATAACACAAACATGACAATCTCACCTTGCACATTGGTGTTTGCAGATATGTACTCCACAGAAACACTTACTGAAAACCTTATTTGTTTATATATGTAAATGCATTCACATATTTTTGTTACATACGTTACATATGTTATACAAATAGAGAACCATCTATGTCACCTTGATAAAATTATGCATCTTACATATTTTCCTCGAAGAATCTTGACGAAAAATGGTAGAATCATAGTAAAACAACCTATTGTTCATTCTGCAATAAGCTGGTAAAAGTTGTTATTTTTAAACAGCTGTTACACCATTACGCCCCGGCGTACAAAGTGCAAACATCTCTCATTCTAATAAAAAAAGACTGCTCTTTAAGATAGACTATGTCTGCAAAATTCCCTTGGGGGGAGCAGGACCTTTTTCAGCCAGAAGTCTATTAGGTATCTTCAGTAAAAAAAGGATGTGTTGGGTCTAGTAGGGAACATAGTTCAAAACTAAAAATAGTAATGATCCCCATTTTTTTAATTTCCTATCAGAAATAAAATTACAATAGAGCAAGATTCAATGAAGTTCATGCGCAACAACAACAAAACTATAACTGGTTTATGTTGACAACATCAGTTACATTCATTTTGCTTCGCTTTATAGCAAAATTTGCAGTAAACTACATAGGAAACTACATGTATATTTTTGCTCTATAAACATAAGCAGTGTGAGAAATTGTAAATTTTTGGGTGAGTACAAATCCAAGAGTTATCTCCACCTATTTGCATTTAGGACTGCTGCCAAATCAATTTCTTACAATTTACATATAAACCTAATAATACAGTTTAAAGTTTGCTTCAACTGCGCGTTTTAAAAAATTGACTTCTCCGTTTTTGGCTTTTAGGGACTTTCCCCATCTTATCCACAGATATTCCTCAAATAAAATGATAATAGCTTGTTCAGTGTAGTTTTGTTTGATAAATTGTGCATACATATACGTCTGCAGTAATTTTAAATGGATGGTTGAATCAGCAACAACTTCACATCCAATGAAGATTGCGATCGAATTTCATCCGCAAGCACATTCGCAAGCGGTATTCGGTATATAAGAGAGCAGTGTTACTTTATGTTAAACCACCCAGTTTTACGTATTTTACCTTTAGTACTATTTATCAAAGTTAATACATATGAGCCGCCTCTTGGGAAAACCAACAATGTGGTTTCCGAACAGGTCCGACACAAACCGACCTGTACAAGCACAGAAGAGAGCTAGAAGGTTGAAATTTCGGATTTAAGTAGAAGAAAATTGTACTATCCGAGTAGCGAAAACAAAGGCGCTGATCAGCTTCGCGGTTACCGCGAACCTGATCTGCGCCTTTGTTTTCGCATATGCAGATTGTTGGTTTTCCCATGAGGTGGCTCATATCTTTATGTGACATTACGAAAACATGCCCATGTTATATACAGTTTTTTTCTTAAGTTGTAAAAACTGAAAAAATTGAATAGAATTTATTTGATATTTGCTCTTTTTTTTTGCTCAAAGTATAGATTGTGGGTACACGTCAGAACCGCCTCGCCCGAGTACCCACCATCTTTGGTTTGGAAAACTTTGTCACAAAAACATTACGGATATAAACGTGTCGGCAATGTATCCCGTCATATTTATATTTTTATTGTAATCGCCTTAGATGAAAAAAGGTACAAGTAGGCAAAGATCAGGAAAAGGCGCAATCAGAAAGAGATTCCCACTCCAAAAACCGAGGTGGGAAAAAACAAACAAACTAACAATTAGGCACTTATACCATGAAACATATCGTAAGCCGAATGAGCAGCTATTTTCCCAATAGGTGGCCACTCAGTTACCTTAACTTAATTGAAAATATGAAAACACACACAAGGCGCCAACAGCACACACACAAAAAAATTAAACACCAAGACATAAAACAAAAAGAACCACCACAGAAGTATCGCCTTGGAACGATCAGTAACACAAAGTTACTGGCGGGCTTAAACCGGTTTTACAGGATCCTAACCTCACCCTCAGCTTCTGCAGTGGTATCAGAAAGTATCTTTCTTGATGTTCTTCATTTCCCAATGAAAAATATTATGTCGCGTGATCTAGACGCCATGCCTATGGGCGGGGCGACGTCAAAACCCATCCAGTAACGTTGTTTGGTTACTCTTCTTATCGTGACGTTGGTCGCGTATCGCCGTAACGTTAGGCGCGAAAATTTGACGTTTTGGCTGTTCCAGAATTACATAAAGTCGGATTTAATGTCAAATAACATGAAAATGAACGGTTATATGCGCAATTAAAAATCTGATACTTGATTGATAATATAAAATGTAAATATAAGTATTGAAATTCAGATTTTAGCTTTCACTGGATGATGAAAAACATTAGTTGTTTGAATGTCTCCGAGAAGCCCTTCGGGCTTCACAGACATTAAAACAGCCTTATGTTTTTCATCATCCAGTGAAAGCTAAAATCTGAATTTCAATCCTTAATTATTCCTGATATGGACAGTTTCTGATCACGCATCGTGAATTCACTATCGATATTTCCAACACCCGCGTGGAAAACAATTGGTAAAATGCAGACTATCGGCATATGCTAGTTGCAAACAGTCCACCCTCAGCAAATATTTAAATATGTGAAAATTAAGGGGGAAAAAACATGCAAATCGGAGCAAGTAAAACACTTATCGGTAAGTTAGATTTTAAATGCATTTAACAGGCCCCATATTGTAAAATGACAGAGAGACAGATACTTCTGTGGTGGTTCTTTTTGTTTTATGTCTTGGTGTTTAAAAATTTTTGTGTGCTGTTGGCGCCTTATTGTTCCTTTGATTTTTTCCAACCTCGGTTTTTGGAGTGGGAATCTTTTTCTGATTGCGCCTTTTCCTGATCTTTGCCTACTTGTACCTTTCCGTTGAACTGATAAGTTGCGGTTCCTTCCGTTTGTTACTTAATTAAATAAATGTAAATCATTTGATATTTACTTTCCGTTTACTTTAAGGACTCTCGATAATATTTTATTGATAAATTACTTTTATGATTTCTTGCAATACAGGTGGAAAGCTTCAAAATGACATACAGTTTGAGGGTTCTATCCCTTTTCAAAAGTTATCGATTTTTCGAAATGAGAAACATCCATTGCTTGAAATACTTTGTAACGGACATTTCTCCGTGAACACCCTGGATTCTACGTTTATTGTTTTAAAATATTAAAAAATATTCGTTTCAAAATATGAAATTAAAACACTCTTTTTTCAGAACAGTAAATCTTTTTTCTGATACAAATTGTTAAAAGTAAGTATGAAAGACATTAGAACTCCAAATATTGTATGCATTGATAATTGTTGCCTATTCCTTATCCAATGTCTTTTTTGCTTGCAAGTGCGATACAACATGCTAAATTCACCTGGATATTTTACATGATGATGTTATAAAGTTTTGTGGCCTCGTCGGGCAGCTTACTGAATAGGTGAGTCCTTGTTTTCGATTCGTCATAAATGATAGTGGTTATCATGATTTATTTGTTTGTTCTTGATGATTCATTAGTTTAAGCTTGTCAGTATTTATTATTGATCGTGCCAAGGCGATATTTCTTTGGTGGTTCCCAATTTGCCCAAAAGGTAACACTCAGATACCTAAACTTAATATAAAAACATACATAAAGTGCAAACAACACAAAATCTCAACAACAAAACATAAATTAAGTATAACCACCACAGTAGTATCAGCTTGGAACGGTTAGTAATAAAAATACTGGCGGGATCAAACTAGATTTACAAGCCTAACGTCATTCTCATTTTCTGAAGTGGCTCACAACATTTAGTTTGTTGCTCGTCCTCGTTGTGAATCTCTAAACATCCCATGCAATATATGGATACTTTTGCATCTGTTAGAAAATGGAAATTTCGTCATGAAATAAATTAATATATATTGTGCTCAAAAAATAAATTGTGGTAACACGTTAGAACGGCCGAGTTAGAACCATCGACTGAGGCGGTTCTTACAAGTACCCACATTCTATGTTTTGGATCAAAAGTAATAAAAATAGGTTTACCAAACCCCAGGTTTTCTATTTAAAAGTGGGGTATAAGGGGATATATTACGAGCTCATGTTATCCTGGTGAAGAGTCATCAAGGACAAACAAACACATCATGATAATGTCCAAGATGCATTTAAACGAGGACTCACAGATACAATAAGCTGCCCGCCGATGGAGAGCCCTGGGCGCATAACAACATCACTGAAAATCTGGGGTAAAAGAAATAACAACTTGAACGCCGTTAAGCCAAGCAACGTGTATGCTTTATTTTGCTACAGCCACTATTTAAAATCGAAAGTTCTTTCAAGGGTACCGTAGTTACAAATATCGAAATCAATACTGCAGTACCTGATATGATTGCTTACTACGTCAGCAAATATATTAGTAGCCAATCATAATTTAAGGAGCATTACAAAAACGCTTATCTTCAATAAGCACCCTGGAATATCAAATCGCGTGACGCTCCAACTCCTTTAATGTATTCAGTCTACTGTTAAATGTATAATTTAAGGTTTCTCTCTATCGCTTGAAAGAACTTAATTAATGAGTATTGATCTGACTGAAAGAACTTAATTAATGCGTATTGATCTGAAAAAAGCAGATGTCGACATATAATCCATCAGTAATGAATGGGCGTTAATATATTATTTTTAAAATTCCGTTTCCCAGATGCTTAATACCATTGTCTTGAATATGTTTCTAGAATCAAAATTTGTGCTGACTTTAAAATAGTCTTAAGCCTTGTTCATGTGCAACATTTGCACCCGGGTGTATTTTTGCACCCTGGGTGTATTTTATGTCATGTGAACGGTGTTTTAAGAAAGTACACCCGGGTGCAAAAATACACCCGGGTGCAAATTTGCCCCTACTTTCGAGGTGGTGCAAATTAAAATTGCACCCGGGTGTATTTTTGCACCCGGGTGTATTTTGTGCACATGAACGCAAACTGCATTTTTATATATGAGTTTTGTAAGGGACTGGTCATTTTATCGTAATTTTGTTGAATATTAATACAATGTATATCAAATAAATGGTCGCAAACTCTTTGCATGATCACGGAATAACATATCTTGTGATATATCTTACGTAATCTGCGTGATGCTCTTTCGGTGCAATAATCGGAATATGGGTACCGTTAATCGCACCCCCACAGTTTCGGAAGCCGAATATCCTGTAACCATCAATTACTTCATTATCTTCTGAATCTGGAAACTTAACATAGGTACTAAACAGTTTGTCCACAATTACCGCGCATGCCATTTGAACACATTCGCAAACAGTGGACGGCAATTCCAAAAAGGTTTCCAATAGTCCTGTATTCTGAAGTCCAAGCTAGGTAATACAACGTTGCTGCCACCTGCAGTTCCACCGAAAGTACATCATGCACACACGGACTCCTCTGAAGCTCTTCCCGCAGTCTGTCATACAATCAATTAAAGCAGGTCCTGGACATACGGAAATCGTTCCGCCGCCGGTCCTTAGAACAACATCTGTCCACCATTCCTGATTACGGGGTCTCTTCCACACAGTCTCCTAACCCAACGGCAGTCTGCATCATTTATGTACGACGAATTCGCCACAGACTATATGTAGCTAAAGAGTACAACTACAGTAGAGACAAAGACTGACGATTTTGTGTAAAGTTTAATGCAAAATCCAGATGAACGCAATTTATTGACATATGAACGCTACATAGGGGGGTGCAAATTTGCACCCGGGAGCAAAAGTACACCCGGGGGCAAAAATACACCCGGGTGCAAATGTTGCACACGAACACCGCTTTAGAAAGCGGTAACACATAAAACAAATGGTAATGGTCCATCCCTGAAAACTTAATTATTCGAAAAGTTTGATGATAATCGTAATAATAATAAAACACTATATTTTTACCGTTCTAAATGCAGACAACTTAAAAGACAACAAAGTAGACGAAGTATTTCCATTTTATTCATTGCATTGTCGGTTCATTGTCTTAATCTGCCTGTCACTGACGTTTTAAAAGTTTTCTATCGTGTTATCAACATCCACTATAGGATCGAACTATTAACTAAATATTGTGAACCACTGCAGAAGATGAGGGTGATGTTAGACGCCTGTAAAACCGTTTTCAGACACCCAGTAATCTTATATTACTGATCGTTACAAGGCGATACTTATGATGTGGTTCTTATTGTTTTGGAGTAGATTTTTTGTGCAGTTCGAGCCTTATGTAAGTTTTCATAATTACTTTAAGTTCAGTTCGGGTAACTGAGTGGCCGCCTAATGGGGACAAGCTGCTCACTCGGCTTGCAATATGTTTTCTTGGTATGGTACCTTAGTGTCAGTTTAGTTTTTTCCCACCCCTCGGTTTATTGAGTGGGATTTTCTTTCTGATTGCGCAATTTCCTTATCATTGTACTATTTTAACATGAGCTGATCTTGGTTGATTGCAGAACAAATACTTACCCTAAAAGAAGTTCAAATTCATTTTGTATTACTGAGATGGGTTCCGTCCATGAACTCTTTAGCACAAATGCTATAATGTACGTAATAGATAAACATCAGTTTTGCACGGTAGCTCGTACGTTCTCATACTTCCGATATTTTTACGATGGCCCTAAGATTACCACCTTAAAACTTACATGCGCTTGCTATTCAAGTTACTCTATAGTCAGGCTTTGACCCCTGAGCCATGACCTCTACGATGAATCCACTGTAATCGTTAAAGCGCGTAAAAGTTATGTTTTTACAAACGTAGTCAGCTACTTTTGTAACAGAGCATCACAAAACATATATTTTAAATATATGTTATAGCTGCTCATTCGGCTTACGAGATGTTTTCATGGTATAAGTGCCTGATTGATAGTTTGTTTTTTTCCAACCCTGGTTTTTGGAGTGGGAATCTTTTTCTGATTGCGCCTTTTCCTGATTTTTGCCTACTTGTACCTTTTTATTTAAGGTGTATACATTTAGGAGGTATTTATCTGTCCTCAAAGGTATGCAGGCATGGCGCAGTGGATGTGATACCGGAGGTCATGGCTCAGGGGTCAAAACCGGACTATAAGCCATCGTTACTAATGAAATGAAAGGTGCCACTTCGTTAGATCAGATGACGCCAAGATGCGCTTGAGTTGACCGTAACGGTACGATGTTCTTAAGTTATCATAGTAACTTAAGGTCCTTTTTCAGTTATTCCTAACATAATTCCTAATGAACACTTAAGTTGGTCGTATGATGATCTGGAGCTTGCGATGTTTTTTTTAGTTATTAACCACAGGACTCCAAGGTGTCAGCAATGACCGTCAAACTATTATTACAATCAGGCCAGGTTTACTGTAGTTCAGTTTGCTAATCTACACTCCGATACACTTCATGATCTCGCTCTCGAGGGGGAGGGGGGGTAACTAAGGGGTAGAGTTGTGGTACGGGATTGTGGCCCAAATTTCTGAAACCTACCTCCAATCATATACCTGGTAATTGACAAAATAGACCCATTTATATACTTGATTGATCAAAATATTGATGTGCATTCACATACTGTCCTATGATTGTTTTACCCATTTATATACTGTCCTTTGTTTTTTTAAACCCATTCATATACTAATTGCTGCTTCGTATCATCTGCGTAGAGATTCTGAGCTCGATTCTGAGGGCGTATATCTCGTGACTGAGTCTCGTGACAGGAAATCTTTGCAAATACCATATGCAGGGATGCCAGAAAAGATGGACCTTGATATACTAAACTGGAAATCTAGGGCTATTCATATACTGTTGTGTGAAAAAATGGGGCCATTCGTATTCTTTTACTTTAAAATTTAAGACTATTCATATACTTGCGAGGCTGAAAAAGGGGGCTAGTTGGGCGGCACATCCCTACTATGTCATATATATGTAGTTACCAACCCAACCCGAGATCTCGCTCCACTTCTGTGACAGGTTAGCATTGGTTGACGTTAAACCAATGTCAAACTGGTTACAAATTTCTTGTCGATGTAATATTTTAGTGTTGATCGTATTATTTTTTCATGTGTTTGTACCAGTAGCAACAACCTTTAAGTTATCTTAAAAGTATGTCTACACAATTTTTCATTAACGCAGAAAAAACTAGAATTGTCAGAGGATCTGACTTTAGCTCCGCTTCTGAGCTTTTTGCCAGGGTGAAAAACAATGACAGCCAACAATGCCAAGCTAGATCTTGTCAATGTTGATGCACATAAAAAGATTGGTCAGATTCTGTCTATTTGTTCCCAAGGTATTGAGCGAAAACGAAATACTGAATTCAATCAAGGGCTAAAATTCTGTCAAAAGTTTGCAAAAATGACAGGCAACAATCCCAAGCTAAATCTTGTCAATGTTGATGTGCATACAAATTTTGGTCAGATTCTGTCAATTCGTTCTCAAGATATTGAGCGTAAACAAAATTCTGACATCAGTCAAGGGCCATAACTGTCAAAATTTTGTGAAAAAAAAGACAGACAACAATCCCAAGCAAGATCTTGTCAATGTTGATGTGCATACAAAATTTGGTCAGATTCTGTCAATTTGTTCTGAAGATATTAAACGGAAACAAAATTGTTATGTTAATCAAGGGCCGTAACTCCGTCAGAATTTTGCGAAAAATGAGGAACAACAATCCCAAGCTAGATCTTGTCAATGTTGATGTGCATACAAAATTTGGTCAGATTCTGCCAATCTATTCTCAAGATATTGAGCGGAAACGAAATTCTGACGTCAATTAAGGGCCGTAACTACCTCAGAAATTTGCGTAAATGACGGACAACAATCCCAAGCTAGATCTTGTCAATGTTCATGTGCATACAAAATTTGGTCAGATTCTGTTAATTCATTCTCAAGATATTGAGCAGAAACCAAATTCTGACGTTAATCAAGGGTCATAACTTCCTCAGAATTTTGCGAAAAATGACGGACAACAATCCCAAGCTAGATCTTTTCAATGTTCATGTGCATACAAACTTTGGTCAGATTCTGTCAATTTATTCTCAAGATATTGAGCGGAAACGAAATTCTGACGTCAATCAAGGGCAAACTCCGTCAAAATTTTGCGAAAAATGACGAACAACAATCCCACGCTAGATCTTGTCAATGTTGATGTGCATACAAAATTTGGTCAGATTCTGTCAATGTGTTATCAAGATATTGAGAAGAAACAAAATTCTGACGTCAATCAAGGGCCATAACTCTGAAAAAATATTGCGAAAAATGACGGACAACAATCCCAAGCTAGATCTTGTCAAAGTTGATGTGCATACAAAATATGGTCAGGTTTTGTCAATTCTTTCTCAAGAAATTGAGCAGAAACCAAATTATGACATCAATCAAGGGCCGTAACTCCGTCAAAATTTTGCGAAAAATGACAGGATACGATCCCAAGCTAGATCTTGTCAAAGATGATGTACATACAAAATTTGGTCAGATTCTGTCAATTCATTCTCATGATATTGAGCGGATACGAAATTCTGACTTCAATCAAGGGCCATAACTCAGTCAAAATGTTGCAAAAAATGATGGGCAACAATCCCAAGCTAGGTCTTGTCAATGTTGATGTGTATACAAAATTTGGTCAGATTCTGTAAATTCATTCTCAAGATATTGAACGGAAACAAATTGTTCACGGAAAGACGGAAAGACAGAATGACGGAATCTCGGAATTACGGAAGGACAGGGTGAATCCAGTATAGCCCCACTTTTTCAAAGCGGGGCTATAATAATTACAGGCAACAATACCAAGCTAGATCTTGTCAATGTTGATGTGCAGACAAAATATGGTCAGATTCTGTCAATTTGTTCTTAAGATATTGAGCGGAAACGAAATTCTGACGTCAATCAAGGGCTGTAACTCCGTCAACATTTTGCGAAAAATGACGGGCAACAATCCCAAACTTGATCTTGTGAATGTTGATCTACATACAAAATTCGGTCAGATTTTGTCTATTGGATCACAAGATATTGAGCGGAAACGAAATGCTGATGCCAATCAAGGGGCATAACTCTGTTAAAATTTTGCAAAAAAATGACAGGCAACAATCCCAAGCTAGATCTTGTCAATGTTGATGTGCATACAAATTTTGGTCAGATTCTGTCAATTTGTTCTCAAGATATTGAGAGGAAACGGAATTCTGATGTCAATCAAGGGCCGAAACTCCGTCAAAATTTTGGGAAAAATGACGGGCAACAGTCCAAAGCTAGATCTTGTCAATGTTGATGTGCATACCAAATGTGGTCAGATTCTGTCAAGTCGTTCTCAAGATATTGAGCGGAAACAAAATTTGGACGGAATAACGGAATGACAGAAAGACGGAAGGACGGAACGACGGAAGGACATGGTGAATCCAGTATAGCCCCACTTTTTCAAAGCGGGGCTATAATAACTTTTGACTTTGAGTCGCTAATTCTCCCTTGATCTTTTATAAACACACAGATAAACGTATTTTACGTTTCTGCTAACAAGTAGAACATTCATTATTGCTCATACGTATAAGCCAAAAACGATCAAACATAAATTACAGTTAGTATAGCACAATAAATCGGTTCTCCGCTGTTTTGGTGAATGTTCATTTTCGACCATGGGCTCAATATACCACATTTCCGTCGGTGTGAAGGGGTCTTACGGAACACAGATGGAAATATTCCGTCTGGTTCATTGCTACAGTACCATTTAATTTTGACTGACAGGTGGCGTTTACCAATAATTATTTTAGACCTGTCCCAATTACCTCAACGGATCGCATTCTATAGGAAACTATATGTTAGTGCTAGTCTAAGGTACAAGACGGCAATGATCAGGAAAACGTGCAATCAGATCCAAAAACCGAGGCGGAAAAAAAACAACTAACAATTAGGAACCCATACCATGAAAAACTTACCCAAGCAATAAACGGAGAATTTATTTAGCATTAGAATTAAAAATTTCAATGGAAAAATTTGATCATTTTAATGTTTGCTCGAAACATTTATGGTGGGTACACGTTATTATGTAGGAGCACCTCAATTTTATTTTGGGACCTCCCTTCGAAAAATATGTATTATCCATTTAAACCAAAGTATTTCTATATAAAAGTTGGGTATGAGGGAGTATATTTCCATGGTCATATTTTCTTGATGTACGATTCTTCTATCTATTTCAGGTGTCTTTGTCTGTTTTCTGCTGGTGGCTGTACAGTTGTGGTTGCCATGGCCATTGCTGGATCAGGACACACAGAAACATAAAACTGAGGCAGCACATATGGAATTGGTATATTTCGCTTGGGCCTCGGCCCCACTTGAAATAACGTTTAGCTGTGGATGGATTTTTGAACTTTTTCGGAGATGCCTTACTAATTTATGAAAGACTATTACTAAATAAAAGCGCTGCAGGCATGCATGATACCCGCCACGCAAATTTAATTTAGTATGCACAGAATATCTTGATGACATTGACTGGAAACTGTGTTTCAAAACTAAGGCAAAACCAAGGGTCATAACTCTTTACTTATTTAACAAAATTCATTCGCCACCAATACCAATCATCCCTTCCAGTTATAAACTCCTTTACAAAGTTCGAAAAACATTGGTCTAAAATGCTCAAGAAAGAGCCCAT
This sequence comes from Rugalucina vietnamica, assembly GCA_964017185.1. NCBI lineage: Eukaryota > Metazoa > Mollusca > Bivalvia > Lucinida > Lucinidae > Rugalucina > Rugalucina vietnamica. Next base: position 63,816,771 of record OZ024872.1, read on the forward strand.
ATGCGGAACTTTTACTGTAAACTAAGGGCTATAACTCTGTACTTATTTGACAAAATTAATCAAACTTCATCCCAAACCACTCCTTCCCGTTATGAACTCTTTTACAAAGTTTGAAGAAAATTGGTCAATAACTGCTCAAGATAGAGCCCGTAAACAAAATTTTAACATAAATCATCAGTCAAGGGCCATAACTCTGGACTAAGTTGGCGAAATTTACCCATCTTCAATCCCAAACCACTCCTATTTAATATGAACTCCTATACAAAGTTTGAAGAAAAATGGACCATAGATGTTTATGATAGAGCCTGGAAACGAAATTTTAACGTCAATGAAGGGCCATAACTCTGTACTTATTTAAAGAAATTTACACATCTTCAATCCCAAACCACTCCTTCCTAAAATAAACTCCTATACAAAGTTTGAAGAAAATCAGTAAGTAAATGCTCTAGACAGAGCCCGGAAACGAAGCGCTGACGGACGGACGGGCGGACGGACGGACAGACGTTCGGACGGACACTCGAAGGCAAATTTATTGCGGAGGGTATAACATAATACCCCGCACTTTTTCAAGTGGCGAGGTATAACAAATAACAAATACAGAAAATACACGATAAAAGTAATGACCCTACAGGAATTGACACAAAAAGGAGAAACAAAAATATCATACGTCGTGAAAATCGAACTATTCGTCACTTTTGAAAACTCCATAGACTTCAATGTATTTTCATGTTTACAAGAAACATTATCCTGCCTCTTCTGGTCAACATATTTTCATGAATTTGGTGTCATTTGAAAGTTAGATAAATAAAGCAATAAACAAAGGTCATTTGACTAGGTTTCGACATTGCATTTTTCAAAAACAACAGTTTAAAATTTCAGGAAATTTTGAAAAAGTCATTTTCCAATTGACGTGAACGGTGACGTCGCCCAAAAATTGTCAAAAAATATTTCACAACTATTTAAAAAAAATTGTGGCTTGAAAACGCATGCATAGAATTTAACGAAATACCTTGTTTATTGCTTTATTCATTTAACTTTCAACTGACACCAAAAACATTAAAATACGTTAACTAGGCGGAGCAGGATAATTTTTCTCGCAAACATGAAAATACATTGAAGTCAATGGAGTTTTACAAACGCGACGAATACTTTTGTCCACCTTCTGTGTATGTGCTGATTCAGTTTCAATCGTTCTGAAGGTACATGTAAGCAGTGGCAAACCAGTCTACAATCCAGGATTGGCCGCACAAAAACAAATCCTTTTCTATAATCCATCATACGGCCATTTGGTGCGAAATGTAAAGACAATTAATTTTACCAATTGCAAAATAAACACTTGCCAAATGTCATTTGATATAATGACAGCAAATTTGAGTGATGCTCTCATCATTCATCACAGGGATCTGAAATGGCCGTTACCTAATTTGTCCAGAAAAGATGGGCAAATATGGATAATGATTCAACATGAAGCGTCGAATACTTACAGCAACAGATATTCGTCAGTTTGGCAGGTTTGTTCTATTATTATTATTATTATTTATTTATTTATTGCGGCACGTGCAACAAAGGGGTCTTGTTAATAGAATACGCTAGGTATTTCCATATTTTGGGAAGAGTTTTCTAAAGCATTTTATCAGCATCTTTTCCCACAATTAACTTTGCTAAGTGTCGTCTTGTTCTTTCGTACCAATATGTAATGCATTTAGGTGCATGTGACTTTCGAAATGTTACTTACAAAAATAAAAAATAATATTTGATTGTTTGGTTGTCTATTTATTGGTACTGAGGTTCAAAGACACAGTCAACAAGATTATAGTCATGTTGGTATGGAGCCACTGTTCTGATATTTCAACAAGTCGTCTTGGGAGTCAAGGACACAACACTCAAACTATTTTAGATAGATAGATAGATAGATAGATAGATAGATAGATAGATAGATAGATAGATAGATAGATAGATAGATAGATAGATAGATAGATAGATAGATAGATTCACAAAAGTTTTATAGGTAGCGAGTTTCCTCATAATTATTTACATACCCTAATGGGATAAACGAGACTGTCATCCACTTAATTTTGCAAATATTTAAAAGTTAAATTGCATGGTATGTTTGAACGATTACAAGGCTTAAACGGAGAAAATGAAATTGACCAGCTCCACAAAATATTTTATGAACAATGATAAATATTGGTCATTATAATTATATAAAGCAAACGGCAGTTTCTTAATTTTTATTCTGGCTAAGTTTCTGGAATATGTCCAGGGGGTTGAACATGAAGGGGGTAGGATTGAGAATGGCAGACGGTCAATGTTTGATGTCATCTTAATTTAAGATTAATGTGTCAATTATTTGAAACAAGTTTTAACTTTAAAGCATTGTCAACAGATCATGATATTATATGCAATAGAACTTAGCCAAATACCAAGAAATATCTTAAGAACAGTTGCGGGATATCTTCACGAAAACATGTCCGTGTAATGTATACCCCCTTGAACCCCACTTTTATATAGCAAAACTGGGGTATGCAGGGGTATACCTATTTTTCTTATTTTTGCTCCAAAACATAGATTGTGGGTACTCGTTAGAACCGCCTCGGCGAGGCGGTTCTAACGTGTACCCACAATCTATGTTTTGAGCAAAAATAAGAAAAATATCAAAAATTTTCTATTGAAAATTTTAATTTTTTACAAATTTAAAAATCTCTGTATATTGCATGGGCGTGTTTTCGTAATGTACTTCAAAAACTACAGGCAACGCCGCTCAATGAAGTCTATCACCTGGAATATTTAAGGCATAATGGACATTTGGCTGATAAATTTAAGAAACTTATTGTGTTCCTGGTTCTGGATCTACAGATGTTGACTTCATGCAGTATCTGGATCACTTAAGTGTCTGGTATATCTCCTGGAGGTTGAACAAGGCAGGTGTAGAAACGAGTTTTATAACTTTCGGCGAAGTGTCGCACCGGAGAAGAATTTTCGGCATTGTGTCGTTTCGGCGAAATGTCTTTTCGGCGAATTGGTTTTCGGAAAAGTGTCATGCACCGGTAGAAACACAGATGGCAGAATATCATTTTTGATGTAATCTAAAGTATGAAGATAAATGTGAGAATTAATGAAATGAAGCCTTCTAATGCACTGTTCTTATTTTTACGGGCAAAAATACTTTTATCGCTTGGTTAAATATACACGTCATAACCTATAACCTTGTAATTTAAAATGCAATTTCAGTCAAATGCTCATAATGCCTTAAATATTCCAGGTGCTAGAGTTTATTGAGGGGCGTTGACTGCAGTTTTTGAAGTTAACCGCTCAATTGTTCTGATATACTTTGCTTAGATCTATTGCATATTCTATCAAGATATGTTTGCAATGTTTTTAAAACATGATTCCATTGAATGTCACATTTATATTTATGCTTAAAATATCATCAAAAATTGATTTTCTGCCATCTGCGTTTCTACCCCGGAAGTTATTTCAGGAACCTAAGGTGTTCCGGAACACGAACATGTGCATATCATTACAAAAACACCCCCATACGATATACAGAGATTTTCTAAGTTGCAAAAATTGAAAATTTTCTGTAGAAAATCTTTGATATTTTTCTTATTTTTGCTCAAAACATAGAACGTGGGTACACGTTAGAACTGCCTCGCCGAGGCGGTTCTAACGTAACAAGTACCCACGATCTATGTTTTGGAGCAAAAATAAGAAAAATAGGTATACCCCTGCAAACCCCAGTTTTGCTATATAAAAGCGGAGTTCAAGGGGGTAAACATTACACGGACATGTTTTCCTGATATTATAGACCATTATAAGGAATATTGGACACCATACCATGTGGAAGGAATTAGAATTCAGAACTTGCTATATCTTTTATACAATTACATGTATATTGTCCAGTTTTCATCATGGTTCATACAATATTTCGGGGCAACTAGCAAATTTGAATTTTCCTCCGTTTAAGCATGGTGATCATTATAGCCCCGCTTTGAAAAAGTGGGGGCTATACTGGATTCACCCTGTCCTTCCGTAGTTCCGTTATTCTGTTATTCCGTCCTTCTGTCCTTCCGTCCTTCCGACATTTTTGTTTCCATTCATTATCTTGAGAATGGCTCGACAGAATCTGACCAAATTTTGTATGCACATCAACATTGACAAGATCTAGCTTGGGATTGTTACCCGTCATTTTTCGCAAAATTTTGACGGAGTTATGGCCCTTGATTGATGTCAGAATTTCGTTTCCGCTCAATATCTTGAGAACGAATTGACAGAATCTGACCAAATTTTGTATGCACATCAACATTGACAAGATCTAGCTTGGGATTGTTACCCATCGTTTATCGCAAAATTTTGACGGAGTTATGGCCCTTGATTGACGTCAGAATTTCGTTTCCGCTCAATATCTTGAGAATAAATTGACAGAATCGGACCAAATTTTGTATCCATATCATCATTGACAAGATCTTGCTTGGGATTGTTACCCGTCATTTTTCGCAAAATTTTGACAGAGTTTAGGTACCTGTAAAACCGGTTTAAGCCCGCCAGTAACTTTGTGTTACTGATCGTTCCAAGTCGATACTTCTGTAGTGGTTCTTTTTGTTTTATGTCTTGGTGTTTAAAATTTTTTGTGCTGTTGGCGCCTTATGTATGTTTTCATATTTTTAGTTAAGTTAAGGTAACTGAGTGGCCACCTATTGGGAAAATAGCTGCTCATTCGGCTTACGATATGTTTCATGGTATAAGTACCTGATTGTTAGTTTGGTTTTTTCCCACCTCGGTTTTTGGAGTGGGAATCTTTTTCTGATTGCGCCTTTTCCTGATCTTTGCCTACTTGTACCTTTTTATGGCCCTTGATTGACGTCAGAATTTCCTTTCCGCTCAATATCTTGAGAACGAATTGACAGAATCGGACCAAATTTTGTATGCACATCATCATTGACAGGATCTAGCTTGGGATTGTTACCCATCATTTTTCGCAAAATTTTGACGGAGTTATGACCCTTGATTAACGTCAGAATTTCGTTTCCGCTCAATATCTTGAGAACGCATTGACAGAATCCGACCAAATTTTGTATGCACATCAACATTGACATGATCTAGCTTGGGATTGTTACCTGTTATTATTTGCAAAATTTTGACGGAGTTACGGCCCTTGATTGACATCAGAATTTCGTTTCCGCTCAATATCTTGAGAACAAATTGACAGAATCCGACCAAATTTTGTATGCACATCAACATTGACAAGATCTAGCTTGGGATTGTTGCCCGTCATTTTTCGCAAAATTTTGACGGAGTTATGGCACTAGATTGACGTCAGAATTTCGTTTCCGCTCAATATCTTGAGAACAAATTGACAGAATCGGACCAAATTTTGTATGCACATCATCATTGACAAGATCTAGCTTGGGATTGTTACCCGTCATTTTTCGCAAAATTTTGACGGAGTTACGGCCCTTAATTGACGTCAGAATTTCGTTTCCGCTCAATATCTTGAGAACGCATTGACAGAATCCGACCAAATTTTGTATGCATATCAACATTGACAAGATCTAGCTTGGGATTGTAATACCCTTCAGTTTTTGTTAAATTTTGACAGAGTTATGGCCCTTAATTAACGTCAGAATTTTGTTTCCGCTCAATATCTTGAGAACGAATTGACAGAATCCAACCAAATTTTGTATGCACATCAACATTGACAAGATCTGGCTTGGGATTGTTACCCGTCATTTTTCACAAAATTTTGATGGAGTTAACAGCCCTTGATTGACTTCAGAATTTTGTTTCCGCTCAATATCTTCAGAACGAATTGACAGAATCCGTCTAAATTTTGTATGCACATCATCATTGACAAGATCTAGCTTTGGATTATTACCGTCATTTTTCGCAAAATTTTGACAGAGAACGAATTGACATAATCAGACCAAATTTTGTATGAGCATCAATATTGATGAGATCTAGCTTGTGATAGCCTGTGATAGTTACCTGTCATTGTTTTTTTTCACCCTGCAAAAAAAGCTGAGAAGCGGGGCTATAGTCAGATTCTCTGACAATTCTAGTTTAAACATACCGTGCAATAGAACGTTTGATATTTGCGAAACTAATCAGATGGATGGCCCGTTTATCCCACTGGGGTACGTAAATAATTATGAGACAACTCGCTACTTATAAAATTTGTGAAGATCCTGTAGATATAGTCAACTTCAACTGAAACAATCAAGAATAACTGTTTGAAATAATATAAAAAGAAATGTCTACAGTTAAGTTGAATGAATGGATGATTAAACGAATGAATGGATAAATGAACGAACGAATAACGAACGAACGAACGAACGAATGAATGAATGAATGAATGACATTTACTATGCATACTTCTCCGCTGTAATTAAATGGCGTAAGCCCGAAAGGATTTGTTCAACTTGAATGCCTTTAAAATTTCAGTCACTTACATATTAAAACCGGAAATTTCACGTGTACAAAGTTCATGTCCATAGACAACGTGCTTTTGGTTTCTTTCAGAATCAGTTGAATACGTGTTTTTGTTTCAGAATAAGTTCAACTGGACAGTAACCTATTCTATGAAGTCAAGCATTCATCTTCCGTACGGAAAGATAGTTCCAAAACATAGGAATTATACGGTACATCATCGTGACTATCTTGCCATTGCTAAAAACAAAACAAAAGATGCCCTTTGGATTGTTTCACATTGCAGGACACACTCTAAGCGGGAAAAGTACGTTGAATTACTCAAGAAATACATAGATATTGACGTCTTGGGAGCTTGTGGAACAAAATGGAATTGTGGAAGGCGATATAACCACGCCCAAGGAAACTGCTTTGATATTTTAAATTCCACTTATCGTTATTATCTTGCATTTGAAAATACACTTTGTGATGGATACATTACGGAGAAGTTCTTTGAAAATTATGATTACGACATTATTCAAGTGGTCCGTGGCGGAAAACCCGGGGAACGACCGATAGACATTAAGTCGGACGCCTATATCAGCACAAGTGATTTCAAAACTGTCCAGGATCTAGGAATTTACCTTCAAAAATTGAGTAATGACACAAACCTGTATGCTTCAATGTTAAAAACAAAGGACGAGTATCGAGCAGTGTCCAATATTGAACTCTTTAGGCAGGCAGCATGTGATCTATGTGAACGTTTGCATAACCCTACAAGATACAAGTCTATATATCCAGATATTAACAAATGGATACATACTGAAGCACCTTGCTTCCCACCAAAAGATTTAATTTAAAGTGTTTTATTATATAAGCTACTGAAATTCACGCTTTTCATTGGCCCAAAGCGCCCACGTGGCAAGTCTTCAAATTGTCATATTAACTGGCTAGCGCGTGCTGGCAGGTCTATATTAGTTACTAAATTTAGAGCTGACGTTCTGGTTCCGCTTTCGCATAGCGCTGCGCATAATCGCGTGTCCAACGCAGGGAACCAGTCAAACGCACCTGGACAACAAACATGGCAGACTCTGGATCAGGAGTGGAAAATTCAAGTAGCAAATTCATTGCTTGACATTTTGTCAAAAATTATATAATAAAACAGTTAATGACTTTTGAGGCATTGGATATGATGTGATATCGACCCGAGAATACCAATATTGAAGTCATTAATTGTATAATAGCAGGTAACTAGTCTGAGAGGTTATAATCCGCGCATTGTTGATTGTCACCTCCCCGTGACCAACTTTGTCCCGTTTACCTGTTAAGTTAATGGAACCCGGAACCAAAGTGACCTTTGCCACGACATGTTTACATAATTGGATTATAACTAATTCGTTGTCATAATACCTGCACATAGTGTATTCCTCACCAGACGTTAGGCATACGTGTAATTACTTTTCTAAAATAAAACAAAATAATCTTTAAACGAGAAGATCAAGCTTGTTTGAGGATAAATAGATACCGTAACGAACAGCCGAGCCAAGCCACAGAAACCCCGTCAGTGGAAAAGCATGCTCATCCACCAAGGGTGGTTTACTGCGCTATATACCTAACACTTACTCTAATCACAAAGTTTCGAGTTTCTAATTTGCATATTTCTACCCGCTAATATGCCGCTAATACGTTGCACCAACGTATTCTACGAGGGAGACTATCTCGTTACATTACTCCCCCCTCCGAGAAGACTCGCCCCGAGTCTTGGCCTGGGGACTACATGGGTAAGGCAACTCCGTTCTGGCAGTTGTCATCATCCCACCGCTGCCACCAAATATAACGAACAGCCGAGCCAAGCCACAGAAACCCCGTCGGTGGAAAAGCATGCTCATCCACCAAGGGTGGTTTACTGCGCTATATACCTAACACTTACTCTAATCACAAAGTTTCGAGTTTCTAATTTGCATATTACTACCCGCTAATATGCCGCTAATACGTTGCACTAACGTATTCTACAAGGGAGACTATCCCGTTACAATACCAACAGGAATTGAATGATATTGTCTTTTATGTGCTAAATGACAAGAAGCAAAATAAACAATGAATACATGACAAAACAAAATTGGGCCACAACGTGAGAAAATGTACCTTCGGACAATTATTTGATAATAAGAAAAACAAAGTTACACTGAATGTATGATGTTTCTAGATTCTGTTACTCTTTATTTGACCAGCTTATTACATTTATTTTGTGAGTAATGACCAATTTACTATATGAACCCTACAGACGTCATTGTCCTGAAAAATGATGTCAAAGTTGCGTAATGCATTTCTGCATGCTAGAAGAGCTTACAAAGCTGGTCAGAACCTATTGCTAAGAAATAAGCATACCATCCTTACAGGCAATCTGTCGTAATTACTTTGTCTATTTTTATGATGATGCGGTTGCTATGGTTACCATTTAACGATACATATAGGAGAATTAAGTGTATTATGGGCTTAAACAAGGGCAGATAACTCAAAATATTGACAATAAATATGTTTTAAAACTCATTCATTTGGTAGCCCAGTGTTCAAAGGATACAAATACAGTGTTATTTCTATAACGCAAATTACATCATTTTTCCGCTTTTTGCTGCCTTCTACTAGTAATGTCAGAATGTCCGAAGGTACATTTTGTCGCGTTGAGGTTCATTATTATTATGCTTTGATATTTCAAATTATGACTATGAATCATACATATGCGTGCACACATATGGCGGAGTTTTAAAAGATGCTTGAATATTCTGTGACTGTATATAAAATGCCTCGAATGACATTATAAATATTTTAGTAAATACAACATTGGAAGGATGCACATCTATACAAAATTTATCCCACATATTATAAACAAACCGCTACTCTTTTCAAAATATGCAGATACTGCGTCGCTAGACCAGTTTGACTTATTACATAGCTACAAGATACATTCGAAATTTCACAAAAAATTGCTTGTCAACATGATCAACAATGTTAAAAAGGTGTGAAAATAGATTACAACAGGGCTTGAATGATAGAGCCATATTATTTTATTGTTACTTTCAAAGACCAATATTTAAAGTTCCGCCAACTGCATGCTTCCTTTGTCCATGATACATCAAACGCTCTTAGAATTTTTTTAATTTAGCCACCGCATCGGAGAAATCCAACGGAACGCTTAGACGAAAACACGCCCATGTAATATATATTTTTTTCTTCAGTTGTAAAACTATTTTCATTATATATTTTTTCTTAATTTTGCTCAAAACATAGATTGTGTGGAACCGCGTCGGTAAGACGGTTCTAACAAAGCCCCACAATCTATGCCCGTGGTGTGGCTCAAAATAATAAAAATATTTTCCTTTTATTTCAATGAAATTTTCAGTTTTACAACTAAAAATGAACCGCTGTGCGTATATTGCATGAGCAAGTTTTCAAATTGTACAAAGAAGAAACGCAACGATGAAATTTTCCCATTAAGTTCTAAATTAATTCCTGCAATTCAAAATGTTGTAATTTTCTTATTTTGATCGACTCTTCATGAAATTCAATTTGGAGTACTGAACAAATATGCTCCTTACAAAAGAAAAAAGACATCAGTACAACCGGCAAAAATGTTTTGAAATTGATTATTTAACGGAACCATTTATTCAAGTTTCGGGTATGTGTTTCAATTTTGAAGCTACAATAGAGATACTTTTTAGGATTAGAAAATGGGGAATGAGATTTCAACCCGTCAAATGCAACATGATGCAGCTGACACACAAACGGTCTAGATACAGGCTACAATGTAACTACACCCTTGATGGCACTGTACTGGAAAACGTTGAAAGCATTAACTACCCGGGTGTAACTACCATAAATGATTTGAATTGGAATACTCATAGTTCCTATGTTTGTACAAAGGCTAGCAGAAGTCTCGGATTCTTGAGGAAATTTTGTATTCTTGACCCCCAGATGTTAAAGAAGCAGCTTATAAAGGACTGGTGTGACCGGTCTTGGAATATGGAAGCTCAGTTTGGGACCCTCATACTCATGGCCTCCAGGAAGAACTGGAAAAGGTCCGAAATCGTGCGGCAAGGCTTGTGACTGGAAATTATGTTTTTGAAACTGGGAGCATGACTGGCATTTTAGGTCAACTGAAACGGAGATCTTTTAAGAAAAGGAGGAAGGATAGTAGACTTATATTGCTATACAAAAATCTAATGGGTAAAGCCAGAATACCCACAGATGACCTTATCCCGAAGAATAGGCGTTGTAGAAATCAACACTCTTTGGTTTTTCAGATACCTTCAGCTAGCAAATAAGGGTACAAAAGTAGTTTCTTTCCACAGACTATCAGGGACTGGAGTGACCTCCATGATTCTCTGATCACCTCTGCTGAAATTTCTGATGACTGTGTGTCCAAGTTCGCATCTCTTGTGAGAGCCAGGGACTTATTTCCCTCCTGGCGCACTCCCCTGGTGAAGTAATGTCAATTTGGCGTATCACCAGTAAATCATTCAGATTCAAATCCATATAGATATTTTCATATACATTTCAATATAATTTTGTAATAAATGACATTTTAATAATTTTATAATATTGTTGTAATTGTTGGCAACAAATATAGCTGCGGTGTTCCGAACAATATACATGCGCACTTTAGAATGATGAATAATGCTAAAACAATAAATTAGCCATCGATCAGAAAGCAAGCGTAAATTCTCGATTGATTCACTGATTCCAATACTGTAACAGCGATGCGCCATATGCAGTATCCCCTCTACTAGGTATAATATACAAAAGTTACATGGCTTGCCCATTTTTCCTTTGGGCTCGGTTTGCTTTAACCCGTTTCAGTCTACTTCTTCCCGTTGTAAACCGGCCACAAAAACATTTTCATGTCCTTGTACCGCGCGCTTGTACCGTTCATCACTCCAAACACATGACCGTGTACGCCACAAAAGACATTTATGTTGTTAGGACAGAAAAAATAGATATTTTAACCGGTTTAAGCCCGCCAGTAACTTTGTGTTACTGATCGTTCCAAGTCGATACTTCTGTAGTGGTTCTTTTTGTTTTATGTCTTGGTGTTTAAAATTTTTTGTGCTGTTGGCGCCTTATGTATGTTTTCATATTTTTAGTTAAGTTAAGGTAACTGAGTGGCCACCTTTTGGGAAAATAGCTGCTCATTCGGCTTACGATATGTTTCATGGTATAAGTACCTGATTGTTAGTTTGGTTTTTTCCCACCTCGGTTTTTGGAGTGGGAATCTTTTTCTGATTGCGCCTTTTCCTGATCTTTGCCCACTTGTACCTTTTTAAACATTTTATCATATGACATCGCTGTTTCCAGTGGATATCGTCATTTACTAATATGCAATTATTGACTATTGAGTCATTGAATATGATGTGATATCCAACAGAGACTACCAATATTAACCGAGGCGAACCTCGGTCAATATTGGTAGTCTCTGTTGGATATCACATCATATTCAATGACTCAATAGTCAACAATTGTTTTATTGTGTAACACTTTCTTTTAATACAAAGCTTTAAAAAAGAATGAGCAGAAAAAAATATTTTTCATCCGAAAATGGATTGTTTTCAACAGCTTAAATGTATATAGTCCCAGCATGTCTGAAAACAAAATCTTCATTGTGACATTAAGTCTTATTTCAAATAAATTAAACAGTAGTAAATATCATCTGTAGTTCATCAGCAGGACTGCTAGTCATCAATCAATGTACATTTCTATGATAGATACAGTGTTCTAAATTTAGCAACATATATTTAATGGGAAAAACCTCATGTCATAGAATATGACAAAATATGCAATGGGCTGACAGCATTGTCTGAAATACTGTCTATTTATAGTTATATAATAAAAAGTGTTTTGACCACATGTTATGACAAAAAGTGTATTAACACATTTGCGGGAATACGTAACGTCATAGACGACGTCCGTTACAATGTTCAATGTAAATTTCATTGAAAAAATGTGTCGACTTTGAAGGCGATAAAATCCTATTTTAAAAGTCATATGATACAACGAATCTTACACTCATGGTCATTTCATATGAATTTTATTAAACTCGCCAAAGGCTCGTTTGATAAATTTCATAAGAAATGACCCTCTATGTAAGATAGGCAATCATGATCATTTTGCTCCCAAACGTTTTCGGTACACATGCTGAAACTGTTTTGTGTTTCATTTTCTAATGTTTGCTACTCTCTGATATGGAGTATTGACGTCCCTGATCTCATTAGGTTTGATGCATACTTTCGTATTTTGTATATAGTCGTGTATATCCTCGTACGATTTACGATAAGTCTCCTTGTGATTAAGTTTCCTACACAAATCACACATTGCGTTCTTGTAGGTAAACGCCTCTGTCTCTGCTTTGTAGGCATCTTTTCTAAGTAGGTAACGCACGTAACGATCCTTATTCGAGCCAATGTCAATCATAAACTGAGTTAACGTCTTGACGTCAGAGAACTTTGCCGTGTTTATAAACGTGTCATTTGGAAGTAAGCGATCATAATCCACACCGCCTCGAACAACCTGAATAATACTGAGTCCGAAATACATGAAAAACTTTTCTGTAACATAATCGGGACATAACGAGTTTTCAAACGATAGAAAGAACTTATATTCTTTCACAAGAGCTGCAATGTCAACTGAAAATCGTTTACCGCACATTCCGTAAATGTCAACTGCGACGTATCTCTTCATTTCTTGAACAAATTGTTCACGTTTGCTATGTGTGCCACAGTGGCTAACAATCCAAACAGCAAATTTTGTTTTCTCTTGGAATATTTTGTCATAGTCTCTTTTGATTGGATTGTCTAACGTTCGAAGCATACCATAAGGTTCTTGTAGATCAGAGTCTGTCCTGTATGTCATAGACCAGTTGAAAGTATTTCTCCAGTGTACAGACTTGTATTCGTCAAAATGATAATTAAATGGTGACTCAAGTCCGTAAAATACCCAAACCTGGTCTGGGCTTCTTTGAGTTTGTGTCAGTGGCGGCATTAAGCCAATACCTGGGTGTATTACACAAAACAATACAGCTGAAACGTTCTTAATAATACTTCTATCCTGAGTAACTTTACAATTATTATAATCACACCGCGACATGAAATCATGCGCACCCATCCAAGGGGGCATATTGAACCAAAGAATACGATGCAATTCCTTAGGGGTTATCACCCTTGAATAAGTGTTGTTGTAATGTCTCGGTATATCAACTAATTCCCAATTCTGTTGCTTCATCTTTGCTTGTCGTAATAAACCTTCTGGCGATTTTGTGACAGCATTTGGGGTTTCTTCTCTGGAAAAGAAGATCAAAATGCAACTAAACATCATCCGTATGAGTTTAATGGCTGTTTAACAAATGCAACAAGGAACATACTTGTGAGATGTCTGATATTTTAGTACAAAGGAATTTCATCATATATACATGTATAAAGGAGATGACATCTATGGGAAGAGCAATTAAAAAGGATGTCAGAAAGAATTAAATTAAAATAGTGTTTTCTGAGGAAAACTATGTCCCCCAACCGTTTAGTAATTGAAATGTAATTACCTTGTGATATGAAGTTTTTCTATGGAAGACACCATGCCCATCTTGTTCTGTATGGTGTGGTAGTTTAAACTTGTTTTGGACCCTGTCTAAAATTAAGTCACAATCACCAAATTCTTATAAACTCTGAACCTCCTCACAACAATGCTTCTTTGCAAGTTTGGTTAAAATCCATCAATAGGTTTACAAGTTATCACGTCCGAAAGACTAATTTCAACAGTTATGAACTAGTGACCTTGGAAATTAGGTCAAGGTCACCAAAATCTTATCAACTCTGATCCTCCTCCAAACAATGCTTTTGTGCAAGTTTGGTCAAAATCCATCAATTAGTTCACAAGATATTGCTCCAGAAAGACTAATTTCAACAGTTTTTGACTAGGGACCTTGGAAATTAGGTCAAGATCACAAAAATCTTATCAACTCTGAGCCTCCTCCCATTTATGCTTCTGTGCAAGTTTTGTCAAAATCCATCCATTAGTTTACAAGATATCGTATCGGACAAACTAATTTCAACAGTTTTTATGGACTCGTGACCTTGAAAATTAGGTCAAGGTCATCAAAATCTAACCAACTCTGAGCCTTCTCCCAACAATGCTTCTGCGCAAGTTTGGTCAAAGTCCATCAATTGGTTTACAAGATATTGCGTTGGAAATACTGATTTTAACAATTTTTTTATGGACTCACAACCTTGAAAATTAGGTCAAGGTCACCGAAATCTACTCAACTCTGAGCCTTCTCGCAACAATGCTTCTGTGCAAGTTTGGTCAAAATCCATCAATTGGTTTACAAGATATTGCATTTGAAAGACTAATTTTAACATTTTTATGGACTCGTAACCTTGAAAATTGGGTCAAGGTCACCAAAATCTAACAAACTCTGAGCCTCCTTCCAACAATGCTTCTGTGCAAGTGTGGTCAAAATCCATTAATTGGTTTACAAGATATTGCGTTGGAAAGACTAATTTCAACAGTTTTTATGGACTAGTGACCTTGAAAATTAGGTCAAGGTCACTAAAATCTAATCAACTCTGAGCCTCCTCCCAACAATGCTCTTGTGCAAGTTTGGTCAAAATCCATTCATTTGTTCAGAAGATATCGTGTCTGAAAACCTAATTTGATCAGTTTTCATGGGCTGGTGACCTTAAAAATGAGGTCAAGGTCACTAAAATCTAACCAACTCTTTCCCCTCTCCCAACCATGTATCTATGCAAGTTTGGTGAAAATCCATCCACTGGTTCAAAAGATATCGCGTCGGAAAGAAGCTACGCGGACGCGGACGCCGACGCCGACGGAATCCGCACCAAAAACAATATGTCCCCCACCTTCGGTTGGGGGGACATAATAATTATCAATCTTTTGCAGTATCGAAAGAAAACAGATAGAAGCTTAAAATGACTCTCTGATCATGTCTGACTGGAAGGGGATCCTGCGGGCAAGACCTCTCAGAAATAGCATTACGAAAACATACCCATGCAATTATACAGAGATGTAAAGATGAACATTTTCAGTAGAATGTTTGGTATTTTCTTATTTTTGCTCAAAACATAGATTGTGGGTACAACTGCCTCGCAGAGGTGGTTCTAACGAGTATCCACAATCTATGTTTTGGAGCAAAAATAAGAAAAAATGGTATGCCCTTCATACCCCAATTCGCTATATAAAAGTGGGGAATGAAGGGATATACATTTCCTGATGTCAACCCTCAAACTATATCTATACAATGTTGATGATGATGTTAAAACAACGTTGGAGGAAATAAATCCTGCATAACTCTGATACAATTAAATGGATTTACAAATATAATGTTGGGTTAAGGATTTATCAATATTGACATGAGTGGGTGGGGTATGTAAAACAGAAATCTACTGTTTTCTTGAATCTGTTAATCAAATGATGATGTGTATTTATTGCTAATAGACGTCACTGATACTAGGAATGAGTCAATATTGGTATTATTTTAAAATTTTAAATACCTTGGTGTAAAATTGGAAATGTAACCGGTTTTCGTGGGACCCATTTCCTGGAAAATGGAATGCATTTGAATAAAAACTACGCAAAGCCTAAATGTCTAGGATACATAATCTGACAAATTAAAAGTTATTTTGGGGTCATGGAATTGTATTTCTGTGGGAAAAGTTAGTGTAAACATGTTTTTCTGGACAATTCTGAAAGCGGGTAACTTGGGGCGGATCGTGTGCTCTTACTGTTTGCTGAAAGATGACATGCTTTTTGTTTCAGGTTCTTATATGATTGAAGTCAATGACTACATCGAAAAATCTGTCTTATTGTTTTCAAAAAGCTAAGAAAAATGGGTCCGACGATTTCAACCCGGAAGTAACTGAAAAATGACTCACTTGCTCTGAGCTGACCACTCATTCCACAATCATGTATACACAAATCCATGTATTTGCAACATATTTAATAAACCAATGATAAAGCATGCTAATTGTTGACAAAATAAATGATGCTTTTTATACAGGTAAATCTTCAATTATGTATATACAGTGACCGGCTATAAGTCCTTAAAGACGCTTTTAAATGTGTGCCTTTCGGAACCAGAATTTTATTGTGACTTGGTTTACAAATTTAAGAAACTGATAGGAAGGAAGGATATTTTTTCTTTTTAGTTCAGAAAAATCATTATACGTCACAGAACTTGAATATAATGCGACAGTCTGCATGCTTAGTTTTTAACCCAGTCATGGTTGATAACTAAACTTCATTCTTTAATTGCACGCCGGTGGGTTGGGCGTGAGACTCTATGATGGCCCCGACTTAAAGCTATTCATTTTAGTTGGTTGGGGCCGGAGCTTATTGTCTGTTGCTTGGCCCACAGGTGTTTTTCATTTGCTCCGGATTTAGTTAGTTATTCGGCACCCAGGGATCTCCATCGTAGGGCAGCTTTCTCAATCTGTGAGTCCTAGGTTTTGATTCATCAGGATGATTATCATATTTGTTTGTTCTTGATGATTCATTGACTAGTTAGAGATTCACCACGAGGACCGAAGAACTAACTAAATGTTATGAACCACTGCAGAAACTCAGGGTGGTGTTATGGCCACGTAAAACCGGTTTAAAAAGGTACAAGTAGGCAAAGATCAGGAAAAGGCGCAATCAGAAAAAGATTCCCACTCCAAAAACCGAGGTGGGAAAAAACCAAACTAACAATCAGGTACTTATACCATGAAACATATCGTAAGCCGAATGAGCAGCTATTTTCCCAATAGGTGGCCACTCAGTTACCTTAACTTAACTAAAAATATGAAAACATACATAAGGCGCCAACAGCACAAAAAAATTAAACACCAAGACATAAAACAAAAAGAACCACCACAGAAGTATCGACTTGGAACGATCAGTAACACAAAGTTACTGGCGGGCTTAAACCGGTTTTACAGGTACCTAACCTCACCCTCAGCTTCTGCAGTGGTTCATAACATTTAGTTAGTTATTCGGTCCTCGTGGTGAATCTCTAACTAGTCAATGAATCATCAAGAACAAACAAATAAATCATGATAAACATCCTGATGTATCAAAAACCAGGACTAACAGATTGAGTAAGCTGCCCGACGATGGAGATCCCTGGGCGCCGAATAACCTACTAACTCCGGAGCAAAAGAAAAACACCAGTTGGACCCCGGTGGGCCAAGCAACAGAGAAGACGCTCCGGCCCCAACCAACTAAAATGAATAGCTTTATGTCGGGGCCATCAAAGAGTCTGATGCCCGACCCACCGGCGTGCAATTAAGCCTGCCAGTAATTTTGTGTTACTGATCGTTCCAAGGCGATACTTCTGTGGTGGCTCTTTTTGTTTTATGTCTTGGTGTTTATTTTTTTCTGCCTACGGTTACATATTTTAGTTAAGTTTAGGTAACTGAGTGACCACCTTTTGGGAAAATAGCTGCTCATTCGGCTTACGATATGTTTTCATAGTATAAGTACATGTTTGTTAATTTAGTTTTTTTCCCACCTCGGTTTTTGGAGTGGGAATCTTTTTCTGGTTGCGCATTTTCCTGATCTTTGCCTACTTGTACCTTTTAATGGTTATTTGGTAAACGAATTTAAAGAAACTTATAGGTAGGAATGCTTGTTCTTATCATTGTAGAAAAAAAAAATCGTAAATCGACATCAACGTATGGGATTTTACCCAACAAAGATGGACGGCCTGCATGTTTATTTCGTAACAAATCACGGTTGATGACGGTACGGAGTCAATTCATACTCCAATCAATTCGTACTTAAGTAATTCGTACTCATGTTGAACATTTTTGGTCAACTCGTACTAATATAAAATATATTATTTTTACCGTACCATTTCAATTGGGATATTTCATTGCCATAAATTCAAGCGAGCAAATATAACAGACCCTTATCAAACATTTTTTGGAAACTGATAGATAGATAGATAGATAGATAGATAGATAGATAGATAGATAGATAGATAGATAGATAGATAGATAGATAGATAGACAGACAGACAGACAGATAGACAGATAGATAGATAGATAGATAGATAGATAGATAGATAGATATATAGATAGATAGATAGATAGATAGATAGATAGATAGATAGATAGATTTTGTTTATATGCCTATGTCATTTGAATGATTAAATGAATTAATGTTTTATTATTGTTATCTTATTTTCATTTCAATAGCTCCTGACGCTCTAAACACCAAATTAATTTTACCGCAACATCAAAAATGTCGCATTTGATGCAAAATTTATTACATCCATCCTGAAACAAATCACATTGATAGTTCAACGAATACGCAGAAAACCATTTCGAAATATAAGATGAGAAAAATCCTGAACTTATTTTTATTAGTTCGTACTCATTTTGGTCAATTCGTACTCATTTCAACATTAGTACCAACTGGCCAAAATAAGTAAGAATCAACCAAAATGAGTACAAATTGACCAGAACATGAGTACGAAACGACCAAATGAGTACGAATTGATCAAATTTGTGAGTACAAATCGACCAAAATGAGAACGAATTGACGAGTACGAATTGACTTGAGTACGAATTGACTGGAAACCTCGCTGGCAATCCTTTAGTTGCACGACGAATCATGGCGTTCTGTGACGTACATTAACATGTGTTTACGTCAAGTGTGACAAAAATTCAGCCTTGTTAAATAATTTATAAAAATAGCATTATTTGTCTCACGGCAATGAGAACAATATGATTAATAAAAAGCTCAGACCATGAGCATTTTAGAAATAGTATCGTATGTCTTGTTTTCTTGCATTAAAATTTCTTTATTTTACAATAAGGAAGATAACCCACGCAAAAACAACGCAAAAATCGCATGTTTGACATTTTTCAACCAAAAGTAAAGATTTATAGGAGTGAACTTTTTAAAGTTTTATAAGGATTTCTGCATACGGAAGCGTTTTAGTCTATGGCCGAACCTTGTAAACAATAATCTCTCGAGGTATTTGACAAATCCAGCAATTTTTATGCTTTAGATGAAAATTCGGCAGTAAGAAGAATAAATGTAGATCCGGATAGGCTATTCTGAATGTCCAATCGAAGTACCCTTACATGTAAAATAAACAATACTGTCTAACAGCTACTCGTCAGCGGCGAATCCAGCAAAAAGTACCGGATTCCGGCGTGAAAATACCGGCGTGAAAATACCGGCGTGAAAATACCGGCGTTCCGGAGTTTAGCACCGGATTCCGACGTTTCGGTTGGACGCGATGGGCTATCGTTAGTTGGCCGTTTATACAGCCCGTTTGATGTAGGATCTGGTCTTAAATGCCAAGCAGATTTACCCCTTTAACAGCTTCAAAGAATACTGAAACCTACCGCATCAATGCCGCTATATTGTTTCCGCGTAAATAAAACTGAATACTTGAATTTTGTAATCTCTGTGTCACAGTATCAAACACTACCGTACTGTTCGCAACAAACATAATGGCTACCGCAAGCCCGAAGGCATATATAAAGCAGCTCCTCCTGCTGCACACAACCATTGTACAACATTGCATTTTAACACGGAAGCTAATAAAAGAAAAAGTCAAAAACACACTTTACACAAATATCGGCTATTCACAATTTTAAATGATGAATAAATCGAGTACACGACAACCATACGTTCCACCAGTTGACCAAGCGTATCGAGCCAGCCTGTAAAAATTGTCAAAATCGGATACACGGCTATTTACTGTGGAAAAAATGTCACGTAAAGATGTTCGATTGAGATACGTATCAGTTTCACTAATCTAATTTTAATAAATGATACTTAATGTTTTCTTGCATTAAAATTTCTTTATTTTACAATAAGGAAGATAACCCACGCAAAAACAACGCAAAAATCGCATGTTTGACATTTTTCAACCAAAAGTAAAGATTTATGGGAGTGAACTTTTTAAAGTTTTATAAGGATTTCTGCATACGGAAGCGTTTTAGTCTATGGCCGAACCTTGTAAACAATAATCTCTCGAGGTATTTGACAAATCCAGCAATTTTTATGCTTTAGATGAAAATTCGGCAGTAAGAAGAATAAATGTAGATCCGGATAGGCTATTCTGAATGTCCAATCGAAGTACCCTTACATGTAAAATAAACAATACTGTCTAACAGCTACTCGTCAGCGGCGAATCCAGCAAAAAGTACCGGATTCCGGCGTGAAAATACCGGCGTGAAAATACCGGCGGGAAAATACCGGCGTGAAAATACCGGCGTTCCGGAGTTTAGCACCGGATTCCGACGTTTCGGTTGGACGCGATGGGCTATCGTTAGTTGGCCGTTTATACAGCCCGTTTGATGTAGGATCTGGTCTTAAATGCCAAGCAGATTTACCCCTTTAACAGCTTCAAAGAATACTGAAACGTACCGCATCAATGCCGCTATATTGTTTCCGCGTAAATAAAACTGAATACTTGAATTTTGTAATCTCTGTGTCACAGTATCAAACACTACCGTACTGTTCGCAACAAACATAATGGCTACCGCAAGCCCGAAGGCATATATAAAGCAGCTCCTCCTGCTGCACACAACCATTGTACAACATTGCATTTTAACACGGAAGCTAATAAAAGAAAAAGTCAAAAACACACTTTACACAAATATCGGCTATTCACAATTTTAAATGATGAATAAATCGAGTACACGACAACCATACGTTCCACCAGTTGACCAAGCGTATCGAGCCAGCCTGTAAAAATTGTCAAAATCGGATACACGGCTATTTACTGTGGAAAAAATGTCACGTAAAGATGTTCGATTGAGATACGTATCAGTTTCACTAATCTAATTTTAATAAATGATACTTAATGTTTTCTTGCATTAAAATTTCTTTATTTTACAATAAGGAAGATAACCCACGCAAAAACAACGCAAAAATCGCATGTTTGACATTTTTCAACCAAAAGTAAAGATTTATGGGAGTGAACTTTTTAAAGTTTTATAAGGATTTCTGCATACGGAAGCGTTTTAGTCTATGGCCGAACCTTGTAAACAATAATCTCTCGAGGTATTTGACAAATCCAGCAATTTTTATGCTTTAGATGAAAATTCGGCAGTAAGAAGAATAAATGTAGATCCGGATAGGCTATTCTGAATGTCCAATCGAAGTACCCTTACATGTAAAATAAACAATACTGTCTAACAGCTACTCGTCAGCGGCGAATCCAGCAAAAAGTACCGGATTCCGGCGTGAAAATACCGGCGTGAAAATACCGGCGGGAAAATACCGGCGTGAAAATACCGGCGTTCCGGAGTTTAGCACCGGATTCCGACGTTTCGGTTGGACGCGATGGGCTATCGTTAGTTGGCCGTTTATACAGCCCGTTTGATGTAGGATCTGGTCTTAAATGCCAAGCAGATTTACCCCTTTAACAGCTTCAAAGAATACTGAAACGTACCGCATCAATGCCGCTATATTGTTTCCGCGTAAATAAAACTGAATACTTGAATTTTGTAATCTCTGTGTCACAGTATCAAACACTACCGTACTGTTCGCAACAAACATAATGGCTACCGCAAGCCCGAAGGCATATATAAAGCAGCTCCTCCTGCTGCACACAACCATTGTACAACATTGCATTTTAACACGGAAGCTAATAAAAGAAAAAGTCAAAAACACACTTTACACAAATATCGGCTATTCACAATTTTAAATGATGAATAAATCGAGTACACGACAACCATACGTTCCACCAGTTGACCAAGCGTATCGAGCCAGCCTGTAAAAATTGTCAAAATCGGATACACGGCTATTTACTGTGGAAAAAATGTCACGTAAAGATGCTCGATTGAGATACGTATCAGTTTCACTAATCTAATTTTAATAAATGATACTTAATGTAAAATATGTAAATCTGGGTGGTTTATGTTTATCATATAATTACACTGCTCTCACATATACCATGTATACCGAATACTCCTTGCGAATGTGCTTACGGATGACATCGCAATCTTCAGTGGATGTGAAGTTATTGCTGATACGACTATTCCTTTAAAATAACTGCAGACGTACATCAACAAAGTAACATTGAACTAGCTATTATATCAATTCATTTTAATTTTCAAGCTATATATATATATAGATTCAATAAAATTTTCTAAAGGAAGATTAAGTTTCGTCATTGTCAATCCCAATAGTATACTGTTTAAATTCCCAGTCCTACTGCGCATTAAAAAATCGCATAAGATCGCCTTACGATTGTCTCAATATTTGAGCCGCCTCGTGGGAAAACCAACAATGTGGTTTCCGAACAGGTCCGACACAAACCGACCTGTACAAGCACAGAAAAGAGCTAGAAACTTTTGGAGTTAAGTAGAGCAGGAATTGTACTATACGAATAGCGAAAACAAAGGCGCTGATCAGCTTCGCAGTTACTGCGAATGTGATCTGCGCCTTTGTTTTCGCCTATGCAGATTGTTGGTTTTCCCATGGGGCGGCCAATTTATTTGGGGGTCATTTATTTGACCCCGATATGCGAATTAAGAAAGCAGAAACACGTTGGTAAATATTTTACAAATTTTGCATACGCAGTCTTACATGTAACAATTAACTTATACAGTAGAAGGACAAAAGTATTCGTCACGTTTGGAAAACTCCATAGACTTACATGTATTTTCATATTTGCAAAAAAACTTATCCTGTTTCTCCTTGCTAACGTATTTTAATATATTTGGTGTCATTTGAAAGGTAAATGAATAAAGCAATAAACAAGGTATTTTCATTTAATCCCATGCACGCGTTTTCAAGTTACAAATTGTTAAAAAGTTGTGAAATATTTTTTGACAATTTTTGAGCGACGTCACCATAGGCGTCAATGGCAAAATGGCTTTATCAAAATTTCCTTAAAATTCAAACTGTTGTATTTGAAAAATACAATGTCGAAACTTCGTCAAATGACCTTTATTCATTGCTTTATTTATTTAACTTTCAAATGGCACCAAAATGACAAAAATATGTTGACCAGAAGAGGCAAGATAATTTTTCTTGTAAACATGGAAATACATTGAAGTCCATGGAGTTTTTTAAATAGTGACGAATACTTTTGCCCACCTTCTGTAATTAGACAATTGTACGATTGCCTATGATTAAGTGGGACCGGCACTTAACAACGTGAACGTTCTATATACATACATTTAAAAATTTGTCAATATATATTTTCAAAATCACATCCGATTTTTCGGGCAAGGGTTAAGCTGGTATTTCCTATGTATAAATGCAGAACTTAACAGTTTGCAGAATTACGGAAATATTATAACATTACTGACCGTTCATATGCGATACTTCTGTGGTGGTTCTTATTGTTTTATGTCTTGGTGTTTTAAATTTTTGTGCTGTTGGTGCCTTATGTATGTTATTATATTTTAGTTCAGTTTAGGTTACTGAGTTGCCACCTATTGGGAAAATAGCTGCTCATTCGGCTTACGATGTGTTTTCATGGTATAAGTACCTAATTGATAATTTATTTTTTTTCCCACTCTCGGTTTTTGACGTGGGAATCTTTTTCTAATTGCGCCTTTTCCTGATCGGTGCCTACTTGTACCTTTTCATTTGTGTCATGAATTGAAAACATTCTTAACTATTGAATACGAAAAAATATCAGCGTCATGCATATTTGCATAGGTGTTGGTCACATTACTAAAATTTGATTTGATTCATCTGATGTATATGGTAGGTTACGAATAATTATGCATTTGGGAAGTGTAATTCTACAATTAAGTTATTTGAGCCGCGTCATGAGAAAACCGGATTTTTGCTTAGGCGAAAACAAAGGCGCTGATCAGCGCCTTTGTTTTCGCTACTCGGATAGTACAATTCCTCTTCTTTCTAAATCCAAAATTTCAAGCTTCTAGCTCTTTTCTGAGCTTGTACAGGCCGGTTTGTGTCGGACCTGGTCGGAAACCCCGAAGACCGGTTTTCTCGCGTCGCGGCTCATTTGATATACACGTGCTTAAAAATCAACCACAGTAGATAAACCTGCAGCACCTTCATAATTGTGACAATCGATACGCAATGTTTCAATACAGCCAAAGATCCGAAGATGAGACGCACCATGAGAAATTAAGTTTCCTTGTAACGCACGAGGTTTAACAAGGACCGGGATATACATGTATGGCAGGTGATGGCAAGCGGCTTGAAACTTCGAGCTACATGAAAATAGAAAGTGTACATGTATATGCTTTTGAAGTGAATCAGTCACTGATCAGCTTCCCGGTAACGTTTTGTTTCTTCCCATACGCAAATTGCATCCTTACTATGGTACGGCTCTGTTATTATGCATAATATAATTCCGCGAAATGAATGAAGGCGAGAATCCAATTTACTAAATGAC
The DNA here is from genome assembly GCA_964017185.1 of Rugalucina vietnamica. Classification (NCBI taxonomy): domain Eukaryota; kingdom Metazoa; phylum Mollusca; class Bivalvia; order Lucinida; family Lucinidae; genus Rugalucina; species Rugalucina vietnamica. The sequence goes on from OZ024872.1 coordinate 63,841,567, forward strand.
GGCAATAAATTATTAATATGCAAGAAAGTTAAGACTTAATCATATCTCCATAACAGAAACTTTTCTTGAAATATATTCAGAATTAGATTTCAGTTCCTAGATGTTTCGGATTATTACCATGTCATATTTGACAAGGCTCTGTAAAAGGTAAGGATTTGAATAAGATAATATACAAAGTTTCAAACATGAAAGCCCCAGAGGAGCATAATACCATTACGAAAACATGCCCACGCAATAAACAGAGACTTTTTGAGCTTTAAAAACTGAAAAGTTTCAGCTGAAAAATTTTGATATTTTTCTTATTTTTGCTCAAAACATAGATTGTGGGTACACGTTAGAACCGCCTCGCCGAGGCGGTTCTAACGAGTACCCAAAATCTATGTTTTGGAGCGAAAATAAGAAAAATAGGTATACCCCTGCATACCACAGTTTTGCTATATAAAAGTGGGGTTCAAGGGGGTATACATTACACGGACATGTTTTCCTGATGCTATGAAAGTAAATATGAAGAATAGAAACAAAATTAACAAAAAATAACAAAGTAATATATGTACATATTTAATTACACTATTATTGAACATCATTGCTATTGAAAACGGTGATCATCATAGCCGAATGAATTACATGTATACGCACTTCATGACAAATGTCTCAAGATTCCAATGAAATGTACGGAGAAATGCAAAATCTAAAAGTTACCTGAAAGTTCGGTCTTCTATTCATCAATCCAAACCAACTGAGTGGCGTTTTCGATAGGAATGTTAGAGGTATGAGAAGCCATGACAAAAACTTATAAAAATGGGATTTTCTAGTGCTCAAATACTGCAAAAAGTACCAGTTGCACGTGTATCAATTGCACAATAGTTCCAAGACTATTGGAACTGTTTTATGTATAATCAATATAACGTTGACCAAACTAATTACGAAACTTAAGCTTTTCAGACGAATTTTATTTTTCCACATATCAATTTTTTTATGGTGGTACCTTTATTGACGCTGAATATATGTAAATTGGAAGTGGCACGGACCAGACGCATCTGAGTGTATTTTCCTTAGAATTAAGGGAATACGAGGACAAAACTGTAGTTTTTTTTCCTAACTGTGTCATGGTAAACATTTGAGGTGTCAGAGAAGGGCATGGGTTATTTCGTCCCGCTGCACATTTTACAAACATCGACATTATATATGTCGCCCGACACCAGCTAATCCTACATCTTCTGTAGTCTAAGTTAAAGCATATGATGCAGCTGTTTAGGATGACTGCTGAATATTTAGTTTAATATTGGAAATGTGCATGTTTGTTTTTCTAGAGGAACTGGAAACATAAAATGTAAGCATCCCATAGTTTGATTTTTGTCCCAGAAAAATCTATAAGTCTTTCAGTATTTTCCTGACTGAATTGTGATGATAAATTACAACAGAACTGCATTAGAACGGTCGGAACGGTTATTTAAATCGAAAAATATGAAATATGAAAATTAAAAACATTAAATGACACGCGCCAATGTCCCTGTTCAAACACTTTCTGCAGTGTAGCAAGAGTGAAAAAGCTAAATATAAATCCTGCACTTAACCATACAATGTCCGTTTGTGAAAAGAGTGGAAATAGCCAATGTTTTATACTTCTATGACACGAATCAAATTTATCAAATAAATGCATCCTGTTTTTACTTTTTGATTTTCAGATGCCAGGCAAGCGTGAAAATGGTGAGTACATCATACGTGATTTTGGTTTAATCAAACAAAATATCATTTGTTAGTTCGTTGATTTCATGTCTCGCGTCCAGTCCCATATCTAAGGTCATAAGGCGACTGAATGTCGATTAAAAGTATCATACGAAAGACTGATAAGGCAAGCGATCGAATCCTCGACACTTGCTTTCCAAGGCAAGTAGAAATAAATGCTTATCAGCCAAACGTCTACAGCAAGGCTATCAGTATCATAAATTTCGAAAATCATTTTCTTGATTTTATCGCAGACACTATCAGTCGATTTCCAAATTTAATGTTGGGCTTAAGACGCTTTTACGCGAGGGACTTTCGGAACCAGAATTTTATGGTGACCTGGTTTCAAATTTGATAAACTTACTGGAAGTAATGATTTTTCTTTTCAGTTCAGAAAAATCGTAACAAGTTACAGACGTATAAGTTATAACTTGAATGTTATGCGTAAGTCTGTTTGCTTAGTTTTTAACCCAATCGTGGTTGATAACTATGCTGCCTTCTTAATTGCACGCCGGTTGGTCGGGCGTCAGACTCTATGATGGCCTCGACATAAAACTATTCATTTTAGTTTGGATGGTCCGGAGCTTCCTGTCTGTTGCTTTGCCCACCGGGGATCAACTGTTTTTCCCCTTTTGCTCCGGGTTTCTGTAAGTTGTTCGGCGCCAAGGGATCTCCATCGTCGAGCAGCTTACTGAATCTGTTGAGTCCTTGTTTTTGATTCATCAGGATATTTATTATGATTTATTTGTTTGTCCTTGATGATTCATTGACAAGTTAGAGATTCACCACGAGGACCGAACAACTAACTAAATGTTGTGAGCCACTGCAGAAGATGAGGGTGAGTTTAGGCGCCTGTAAAATCAATTCAAGTCCCCCCCCCCTCCGGTAATTTTATATTACTGATCATTCCAAGGCGATACTTCTGTTGTGGTTTTGGAGTCGATTTTTGTGCTGTTTGAACCTTGAACCTTTTTGTACGTTTTCATATGTTTATTTGTTCGGGTAACTGAGTGACCGCCTATTGGGAAATAATGTATTGTATTGTTGTATTGTATTGTATTGTATTGTATTGTATTGTATTGTATTGTATTGTATTGTATTGTATTGTATTGTATTGTATTGTACTGTACTGTACTGTACTGTACTGTACTGTACTGCGTTGCGTTGCGTTGCGTTGCGTTGCGTTGCGTCGCATCGCATCGCATCGCATCGCATCGCATTGTATTGTATTGTATTGTATTGTATTGTATTGTATTGTATTGTATTGTATTGTATTGTATTGTATTGTATTGTATTGTATTGTATGTTAGAGTCAAAGTGCCGGATAGAAAAAATAAGGAAAACGAGTCGAAGACGAGCTGTTTTTACTTATTTTTTTGACAACTTGTAGTATGACGGACCACCAGTTAGCAGATCTGTAACTTTTACAGTACAGTTTTCATTCCGCCTTCTCCTGAGTATTAATATGTAGGCCCGCCTCCTTTGATGTTCATTTGTCTTGGATTTAACGTTACAAAAACTTCAAAGGAAAAACAGAAATTCATACTACAATGTACTGTATTGTTTGCTTTCTACGAGTACAGAAAAGGCGATGTATTTTATTGGATACGTACATAAAGAGTGTTCACAAACTCCGCAATCCTGGAAATTGCATAGACTTCTTGATAACATCACGTAAATGCCGGCATTATCTAATCGTCATTGATTTTGTGTCACGTACATTCTGGGTTGTTTGATATGAAATTAATAAGATAAAAAGTAATTAGACAGACCAGACACGCTAAAGGTTTTGATCTCCGGGCAACATAATTGCATATATGCAATATACTCTATTTTCCAGAGATGAATGGTTTGGAATGTTTTCTTGTTATCGATGAAAAAGTTAGTAATAACATACAGTGGTGTTATGGCTAAAAACCCATTTTAGCCGTTTCAACGGCTAATTTGTAAACGGCTAATTGTAAAATTTCGCGGCGAAATTGTGTGTAAAATAAAATCCAGCGCGGAATTTCGCCGCGAAATTCCGCCGCGTAAATTATGGATTTCGCGGCGAAATTTCGCGGCGGAACACGGCGAAAAAGTATACCTGTATATGAGCGCATGCCGTATAATTATCGTCTTAGTCCCGACAAACACAAAAGTTCTATTACCTAGCTTAATTAACAGAACAAAAGCTTATAGCGGCGTAAGTAATTTTCATAGGATGATTGCCCACAGAGTTGTTTGTTTGTATTGAGGCTGAACGTTCCCGTCACCAATTTTTCAGACATGTCTGGACGCAGCTACCATTTCCTGGGTATTAACTAGTACTGTGGGTAGTTAATGTGCCTAGCTAAAGGACACAACACGATGTCGCCAGTGCGGATTGAACTCAGGAGCTCTCGATTTGGAGTCTGATGCACTACAGCTATGCCACCGCGATCCCAACCCACAGATCTATACAAGTCTTTGGATTCAACATAATGAAGCAATCGGCTTCAACCCTTCTTTAGACATTTAATCACCATTTAATGACACTGCTAAAAGCAACTGTGAATTTTCGACGTCAGGTAAACGCCGTTTCGTTGAAATCAATTTAGTCGATACGATATTCGGTCGAATACGAGCAATGCAGCAACGTACCGGTACAAAACTATGTCGAAATTGTCAATAATTGACGGAATTCTTTTGCTAATCGTTCTGAGTTAAACAGCGTGTTGTGTGCCTTCCAAAATCCACATGTACGGATGGCTTGGAACACATGCATGTACATACATGTCGAATGTCAAAACCTCATTGTATACAAGGCACAATACACTAGAAAAAGGGAGGGTACTGTGTTTAAAACTAAGTATAGTAGTTCATACTTGTACACTATTTTTGTGTAAGAAATGGGTCATATGAAGTTTTTATTTCGGAACACATATATACAGTAAGGGCCACGAGTACGCACCGTGGCAATATGAGCGCATGCCGCATAAATCGATGGTGAATAGATATATTAGAACGCAGGTTGAGCGCAAAAACCTAGTGGTGGATTTTAGGAATTGACCGCAATAAAAATGTCCTGTGTTCGATTCCTATATTCGTTTGGGTTTCGTACTTGAGCAAAACCAGTATACATGTATTATCCTGAAATTGTTGCCGCCATGGGACTCAAACTTTGTTGACTGTTATATTGAACTCAGGATGATCTTCGCTAGTTGTACTTGTACAAGGTAAGTACAATGTATAAATCGATATTATTGCGATTAGTCTTGTGCTAGCATTCATAGAGGGTGATCAGAGTGGTAACCAGCAAGCACAAATGTCAATATTCCTCTTTTTGTGTTGTCGTTTTTTACATGGTTGACCTCAAATTAAATTATCGTAGTTCACACCTTTAACGCTATAAAGTAAAGCAATTGAGGAAAAAGTTAAAAAAAGGAAGCAAGGAATCTAACTCTTTATTGAGCCTTTAATACCCTTTAGACCATGTTTTTGCTACAAAACAAGGCACAAAGTTAGATGGCCCCTGCCCATTGGGACCTAAAGAAATAGATGGGCTGCTTGTGCCTTAAGGCAAAGCTTATACACTATTGACTATCATCTGAGTACTGGTTTACCGCTCAGGTCTGTGCCTGCCTAGGAAAAATGGTTTCAAGTCAAACCATCCATACATATAAGCAGTATTTGCTTAGAGGGATGGTAATATTGGGTATCATGATGCCCCATTAAATGGAGGCAGCGTCCCGACATGACCATTGCTGTTGATTGGGACGTGAAGAATCTATTCAATCAAACAAACAAAGTTAGATTCAACGAACTGCTGCATTACGTTATAAATATTTTCGTCTATCCGTGATTTCGCTATCGTACCATGTAATACCAATGAAAAAGTCGCAATATGCACGATTTTCATTTCTATACATGCATAATCGTACATATTATTAATGTGCACATAAATCACGATCTATAGTAGGAACAGATGAATCATAGAGTGGTCATTCAATTAAAATAAATAATTTTATCTTAACATTTCCAGGTATTTCGCCGTGTTTCGCGGCGAAATAGGAAATTTAAACTTACCTGTTGTAAACGTTAAAAAACGAATTGCGCGAAACACGGCGAAATTTCACCGCGAAAACCGGATTTTCGCGGCGAAAAAATTAACCGATTAAACGTTTAAATTTTCCCTTGGCCGGTGAAATTTCGCGGTGGTTTCGCCGCGAAAAATCACAAGTGATCAGCGCGAACTGTGCAAAAATGGGTTTTTAGGCATAACACCACTGTATATGCATTCAGCACATATGTCCAGCGCTTTACCGGCTTCCAATGTCGAGTCATAACAGTTACAACGGTGCACTTACTTATCATAACGAAACATAAGCACGCCCATACAATTTACAGGGATTTTTGAAGCCGTCAAGATGAAGTTTAAATTGATCAGAAAATGACGCAATGCAAAATAAAACATTAGTTTTATATACAGTTGTATACTGACGGACTTTAATATCGCAGCACTCCACATCGGTTATCATTTGCGTAAAACTGATTTTAAGTTAAACTGAAGCATAAAATAAAAGTAATATTCTGAATTTTAACACTATACACAGTATTTATCCATACAAATATGTTCGCTAAATTCTTTGCTAGAGCTGCTTTCTTCAACATCGTCAAGACGGGTTTTGATGTTTCTTTCCAGAAATCAGGTTGGACTTGAAGAAATGTTTTCGTCCGCATCCGCCTATTATGCAATTTATTTTTGTTGAATTTTGGGTTACACTTGAAATCATAATGTATGGGTTTAATCACAGACACTGGCATTTCGTTTTTGTAATTGAAGTTAAGCAGACTGATTATACTTTTCAGTTCAACAAATCGTGTTTTTTGAGAGGAAGATTAGATAATGCAATTGTTGCATTGCTAAAGTCCGTGAGTATATATAAAAATCTGCAGCAAACAAAACCAAACAGACAAGAAACATCAATTGCGGATTTACATGTACCTATTAAACATTTTATGGCACATGGATATGGCATATGAACTGGCCATATAAATGCACTATTAAAACAGCGTTTTTGACAAAATTGTACAGTTTCTAAGCCGAGTACCTTTTGGGAACTAGCTGCTCCTTCGGTATTTTTCCTATCGTATATGACACCTTTGTTACTTAAGTTATTCTCACTTCAGTTATTTATGAAGTATTCCAATTCCTGGTTGTTTCATTGCCTATTATACATTCGTAAACTTACATTGTACGCACTAGTTAGACGAAGCCCTGTTGGCGCCTTATGTATGTTTTCATTAAGCTAAGGTAACTGAGTGGCCACCTATTGGGAAAATAGCTGCTCATTCGGCTTACGATATGTTTCATGGTATGAGTGCCTGATTGTTAGTTTGGGTTTTCCCCACCTCGGTTTTTGGAGGGGGAGTCTCTTTCTGATTGCGCCTTTTCCTGATCTTTGCCTGCTTGTACCTCTCTATACACCTTTAACATTGGAAACAGATTCTCGATTGCTGTTTCTATTTCAAAACCTTTTGTGCATTTATTGAAACAAATTCTATATGCCGCCTTGTTAGACTCCAACAAATCAAGAAAATAACGTCGTATTGTATATGACGATAACAATAAGAAAAACAGACATTTTCCGTGTATCTCAGAAGTTAATCATCCCGCAAGGATTTGCGACAATAAAAATGTGATACTTCATTTTTGCGGCGCTGTTTTCTATTCATACATAGAAAGAAACTTGGGATATAGGGCGGCAGTCAATGCTAATGAAACATAAGACACGGTGTATCTTAAAGTTTTAACAGATTGAAACAAGTTTAGCCATTTTCTGAGATATGTGTGTTAATGTATGTTCTATTATGTATAGTGAACAATGCGGATTTCAAAAGATCGTTTTAAGATAAAATTTGTCATGACTTCTTTTGATTCCATTCCTCCGCCATACAGGATTTACGTTGAGAACGTGGGAATATTCACAGTGCCAGTGACTACGCGACATCGAAAGTAAATCACCTTTCCAATTGCATGTATACATGTACATTGTATAAGGTCAAACACTGTTTCAAGGAAAGGAATGCTTGTTGATTCAAGCTTTCATTCACAATAATAAATGCAAAATTATGAAATAGAAAATACATCTATCCACATGATTAGTTAAAGCGGTGTCTGTTACCAGATACCACGAAACAATGATAACATCATAAATTGAGAAAACTAAACTGTGATCAAGCCTTTAAAATGTGTTACAATGCATAATTTTATTAATTTTGCAGAGGTGTTTATGGCTATATTATGTCATATATGAATTGTTATGTAATATATTAATATTCGGAAAGTTCATCGGGAAGCTTATGGCTTGGTCCTTGGTGTTCAACTTTACCTGGGTGCATTGCCTTTAGACTGGACAGGCAGCCATTTGAGAATATGGATTTAATGCCAGAACCTATTACATTTGTTTGTACCAGAAGGAGACTTTCTGCTGTTTTGCAGGTATACTTAAATAACTTTCATATTTTAGATACATCTAACTGAATTGCCGCCTATTGGGAAACAGCAGCTCGCTACCTTGAAACCACGGAGGGCCCTTATCCTAACAAAGGTCCCTAGCTTTAGGCCGGGATCTTTGTCGACCTTAGACTCACTGGCGTGCAATTAAAAAGATAACAAAATCATTTACCATGCCGTGTTTAAATTATGCCAATTCGTTCTAAGAGTCATAAAGCTGGAATTTGTTATAATTGTTTTTCTTTTTTGTACCTTATGATAATTGTTTTTCTTTTTTGTACCTTATGTTGTTACATTATATGTAAACGGAAAAGTTATAAAGAACTAGAACTAGAACTTCTTAACATACTGACTATAATGAAATTCCAGACTTTAATGAAGGACCATAACTCGGTTAGACCTTTACATACTTACGTAAGAAAATCTTGTTTATGTCGATGTACATACAAATGCTACATATGTTAGTTATGAAAATATAAAACTGAATAAAATGACGATTTGCAAAGACATGACGTAACGGAGTTTAATCCTAAGATAGCCGAGTTTGTCAAATTCTATTATTCGTGCTAAATATACTGGCTCAATACAAAGCTCTGACGTAAATCAAAAGCCACAGTATATCTCTGTTGCGATATTGCGAAAATGAAGAATAACAAGCCCATAACAATTATTAGGTCTGTTCTTGTTCTTGTTGTATCTGTCCGACCAGGATCGGTCAACCGTTGTACAGTTGTCCAACGCAGTTGCACCACCACCCAACGTAGTTGTACCGCTATCCAATGTTGTTAGGAGTGTAGATCAACGTAGTTGTACCGTCGTCCAACGTAGATAATGCGTTGATTGAATTTATTCATCTGCCCATCACCTGCAGCCCTTTCCTATTGATTTTATTTTAGCCCTTTATTTAAATTTCACATCCATGCGAATTAGTAATAACATATTTACAAGCCCATAACACCCAGCACCAAAATTTGTTTACAACTTCACCAGCTATTTCACTGTCGCTAAACCTATTTCTTGTAATATCCTGAATCTCTCAACATGCAAGGCACTACACAGCCTACGCGAATGAAACTCAATGTTTCCCTTGACTTCTTCACTAAGCAGGGAGGAGACCTGAGTAGAGTTCAAATTCAATAAAATATTTAGTTTGTTTTCAGAACTTTCACCGTAGAAGGATTTCCCTGTGTATTCATGTACAGGCTGAGTAATACAGTCAAGAATTTGTAGCCTTACTGGGTCGAGCGTTTTACATTTCAGAAGGAAGTGCTCTAGGTCTTCGTTAGCTTCATTACAAAGTTTACATAATGATGACTTTTCTGTGTCACAGAACTTCACCCTCTTTGACTGTAAAATGTATGTACCAGTTAGAAGTCTTAGTTTAACTGAGAGTTTTTGAATCTCACGAATTGGATCTCCTTTTATTTCCAGTACAGTATGACAAGAACCAGGGATATAATCTACCCCTGTAAAATATTTCAAACTAGAGTATAATGGAATATCCTGTTGAATTTGCTTTCTACAATATTCATGGATGGCTGTTTTGACTGTTCTTTTCCACTGAAGTTTTTCTGGGGGATTTTCTAATAATTTCAACGGTGAGGGTAATTCATACTTGTAGAGAATGTCTCGTAGACCAATGAACCAACTTGCGCTATCAGAATCCTTTACCGTAAGTTGTCTAATTGCTATCTGGTGCTCTACACTAGTACTATCCTGTCTACATAATATATTATTGAAGAGAGTCAATGCTTTCCATTCTATTTGTTCTTGAACAGGTATTAATCCTGACAATATATAAACAGCTGCATCTGGAGTATTCTGAGGTACTGATAAAATTGTTTTCAGTAATTGTTTCTGAAACTGTTCTATTTTTTTAACTGAGCCTTGAGATGGTAATAAAACTTCTAACCCGTAAGTCAATATAGGTAATATGAATGTTTTTAACAAATTTACACAGGTAACCGGATCCAACCCATTTTCACCGTGGAATCCTGCTGACATAAGACCGTATGATGCCTTGCGTGCTTTAGATATATTCTGCGTCACTGTTTCGCGCTCTGTATTTTCTATGCTAGTACTACGGATAATACCAAGATGAGGTGCCTTATTGACTATTGGCATTGATTCTTGCCCAAGAGTCCATGTATAAGTGGTTTTCATTTTGCATCTAATGTTCCAGTAGATAGGTAGTATCACACTTTTCTGTGGCTGTAGAAGATATCTATGTAGGTTACTATAATGATAAGCATAGTTCAACAATATCTGAAGAGCAACTGGATTATCAGCAAATAGGGCTATGTCGTCGGCACACGCTACAGCATTCAACGTTAGTGGTCCTACTTTAATTCCTAGATCAGAGTCTTTTAACATTTTTAACAGGTCGTTGACATAAACCTTGTTCAGCGTTGTTGCGCGTATAGAAACACTGGCGGAAATCCGCTCATATTCGTTCTGTAGATGTATGTATTAAGTGGCGACGAAATTCTAGTGTCTGTCGAGGGCATTATTACCAAAAAAAAAAAAAAAATAAAATAAAAAAAAAAAATAAATAAATAAAAAAATAAAAAAAATACAAAAGTTTGTCAGAAGTTCTGTCATTACGTTCTTTTAAAAGATATTAAGTTTCAACAACGCCAGTCAAGGACCATGGCTCTGTCACAAAATTATATACGTGCAATGACATGAGAAAATCTCAAGCAAGATCTTTACTTTCTTGTTGTGCATACACATGTTGTCAAATTCGCGTCATTGTTTCTCACGTCTATTATCGGATTATTGGAATTGCAGAACCATTGAACCACAACCGGGAATTGAAAATCCAGTATAGTCGCAGTTTTTCATCGCGAAAGTATAATTTACTGCGTCAGTGAATACATGTAAAATTTCAAAAGGCAGTTTACTATATTTCAGTAAATGTTATTAAAGCTATAAAGGCAATTTTTCGCATAAAAACTGATCTGTTAGCGCTATTGAAAAGTATATTAGCAGATTGAAAATTTCCAGGGCATCCATAGCAACGATGCTTAAGTATGTTAAGTAAGAGAAACAAAACCAAACTGTGACCATCGATAACAGTATGTTATTGCGTTACAGATATTTGCTTGGTTTTTACTGTACAACAAAATCAAATAGAAACAGTTTGTTTATCTAATATTTTGCACTACATACATAGTAAAACTGCTCTTTGGGGCAGTTCTGACGACTGTTCTGTGTAAATCTACATGACAATGCTGCCGACTGTGTTACCAAGACCGATCGTATAAAGGATAAGTATGTAACCTTCGCTGTGTTTACGGGTGTCTATTTTCACGAACAAGTTAACTTGTTGATCATAAAAAGGAATTAGTCCATGCAAACATAACATAAACGTTCAGCATTTATTCATCTATAGATATGTCTTACATAAACGCATTAAAACGGAGAATAATAAAGGAGCGAGGAGTGTTTCTGAGACGCAGGTCGCATCTTATTATTTCGGTAAATAATTTGTTTGTCTTTTTGTGTCTGTCTGATTGTGGCGATAGCCACAATGTGAATCGAAATGTCTATTCATAAGCGCTACTTGATACTGGATATTTAGCTCACCCGAGCCGTAATAACATCTCCATCGTCGGGTAGCTGCTTACTGTATGAGTCCTCGTTTTTGATTCATCAGGGTGATTATCATGGTCCTTGATGATTCATTGACTAGTTAGAGATTCTCTACGATGACCGAGCAACTAACTAAATGCTGTGAGCCACTGCAGAAGATGAGGGTGAGGTTAGGCGCCTGTATAACCGGTTTAACCCTCCCCCCGTAATTTCGTATTACGGATCGTTCCAAGGCGGCGCTTCTGTTGTGGATCTAATTGTTTTGTTTTGGAGTCGAGTTTTTGTGCTGTTTGAGCCATATGTACGTTTTCATATTTTTTGTTCAGTTCGGGTGGCTGGGTGGCCGCCGTTTGGGGGGGGGGGGGGTGGCTGCTCGCTCGGCTTACGATGTGTTTTCTTGGTATACGTACCTAAGTGTCATTTTAGTTTTTCCCACCCCTCGGTTTATGGAGTGGGAATATCTTTTTGATTGCGCCATTTCCTGATCGTTGCCTACTTGTACATTTCCTTTGCCTGCTTGTACCCTTTTCTCCGTAGTCGGTGGACCGATTCAACGGAACTTGGTTTTTAGCAATGGAAACTCTGGTCTACTATAAATTGTATAAATCATGACATTGGGTTGACCTTGAACTTTTTAGTGCATGTTTAATTATGGTCGAAGTGGCTTTTTAATGAGGGAAACGTGTAAAAATGTTGTGTAGCCTGCTACCTCGCATTTGGTAGATACAGACAACTTGTTGAGTTAATAAGGTTTTGTGAATATTCGAAGTCAAGATCTGTGACCATGACCTTGGCCAGGGGTAATGTTTCAAGGTAAGCGTTCTCAGGACAATTGGCCACCTATGAATGATATGTGATTTTTTTTATTTGCACCCGATACTTGTTGTAATTTTTACATTTAATATATAACGCTTACTTCTTGAAAATCATAAAATGAAATTTCTAGTACATGTATGAACTTAATGAAGTACGAAAACATGAATTTGTCGAAAATTTCATAAACACGCATTATGTATCCCATAACCATTAGTTTTTTTTTTTTTTTTTTTTTTTTTTTTTTTTTTTTTTTAACCATATTTTGTACTCACTTTCTTTGTTTTTGGTTGATGTCAACCACATGGCTATATTGCTGAGAAAGAGCTAGTCATCTTTCTCCTCGTGCGTGGTGTTACATGTGAATCTTACGGCTCGTAGTTTGCTCGATGTATTGTATTTTCTGTTCACCCTGATGTCGAGGTTGTAACTGTGTTAATTTAATAGTATAAATTGTTTGACTTGTTGTTCCTAATTTCTGCTATTGAACACTTGTTTGCTGTATAATTGGTTCGTCCGTCGAAATAATATCTCCCTCTTAGTGCTCGTGATAGGCTGTGTCTTATTCGGAAATGTGTCTACCTTATGTAAAAACACATTAAGTTACGTTCGAGATATAATGTTGAGTAGCCACAATTTGAGAAAAGAACTCGCGGGTTACACGGTGCACGACTCCTGGGCATTGCTAACTTGTTTATTATGTATATTTTTATCTTATCGCGACATTCCTGTTACAGTCTATGTAATATTTTATATACTTTTAGTCATTACTATGACGGTAATGCCCGCTGATAAATGACTCCTTTCTATAGAAATGTATTTTGCTCGATAATCACATATTGGATGGTAAATAAATCTCAATTCCGTTTTACATAATATTCTGAATTCGTAGAATATTGAAGAGAAAAATAAACGATTGGCTTCGTTTCGATCAATAATGATGATACTACTATTACTACCACCACCACCACTACTACTACCACTACTACTACTACTACTACTACTACTACTACTACTAATAATAATAATAATATGAACGCGATTTGAAGGCGTCGAAACGAAGTTTAGGAACTTTCGTCTAAATGGACGAATTACACATGGCAATAAGTTAGGGAACACTTTTAGCTCTTCGTAAACGTTTGAAAAAATCCATTTTCCTTTTTTCTGGCGATATTGAAATTTTTATCACACATATATTTCATACCTTAGCCTAGCTACAAGCCAATTTATGGAAATGCACAACATTTTGTCCTTGTGCTATGGAGGATACAATATGCCATATATGAAAAACTGCACTTTTACTGAATACCACTTTGCCTTTTGCTTCTGCACTCCGCAGAACTCAATTTTTGAAAGCGAAACAGGAATAAAATGTTGAATCCAATCGTTCTCAATGAATAAACGCATTCGGATCTAAAACTTCTCGTTTCATCTGCAAACCAACTAATCATACACAATTTGCAGATAAAGCCGCAAAAGAATAATTGCGCTACGAAGCATTGACCAGAACGTGCATGTTTAAATTCCTAAAGGGTCATCAAATACCTGGCCCACCATTAACAACCTGCAAAATCAATAGCCAAAGAACATGACCATGAAATCCACACCCGGAAAAGTATGGATCTACTGCCGACAGTCGGTCAGGAAATAAAGAATTGATGATCAAAGTTCAACAAGCAATGTCTCGGCTTGATGCTTACGAAAAAATACGACAGTGGAGTACAGAGAATGAAGTTATCGCAACGAATATCAGCGCGTTTCTTAAATCTTGAAAAACGTTTCTGAATCAAAGATGGCCGCTGTCCGCCGCAGTTTATGTTTGATGCTAACCATTTTCACATAGAATCAACTTTTGATACTTCAGGTTCTGGAAAAGTGTCAAAACAGTCTTCATATATTTACAAAGAATGATACATACAGTCCAAAGTTGGTAGTCACATTATTACAGGTGTTCCCTAACTTATTTCCATGCGTATATTTTCTAACGAAACATTGTACATTGCCTTAATCTCCCAGTAGTGTGTTGAAAGGAGAACGTCCATTATGTATGGGAGACTGCATATAGAAAAGGAAAAATAAGTTTTTATTTCAAAAACACTTTTTTGTCAGTGAATTAAATAGTTTGATTATGTCTTCATTGATTCCTAGAATGTTTTCCTCCAGGAAAAACTACCAATTAAAATTTTTGGTATGAAAACATAGTTTCTGCAATTAACCTTAATGCAAATTGAAAAGTTGTTTTTCAGGTGTGTCCCCCCCCCCCGGGACCAAGAAAATCTTTTTGCACACAGTTGTAGTTTTACATTACAGACATCATATAAAAATGACATGCTTGGTCCCGTGGGGAGGAAGGCTGTCAAAATGCTCAAAAACAATCTATAATGCTAGCCCATCAAATCAAGTGACTTCAATAATTTTGTTTACGACTGTAGCTTGTTTTATACGTATTTCTACCTGGCTGAACATGACCTAGTGTTTTGAAAATAGCCACACCAGTTGAAAGTCTGTCCTCTGTTCTTGTACCAGAAACACTTCTGGTGAACTTTGATGATCATCACTTGTTAGGTTTTAGAAATTAGAGTGTCTGTACCAATGTCTAAGTGAGACACCACACCTTTGTCTTGGCTTAGTAGTATATAAGCTTGTGTTAGCACATTTACGGCAAGTCATGGTCTACATAGTCATTATGATTTGCTAAATGTTATGTCATACAAAACTGTGTTGCTCAAAATAAGTGGGCAAATATTTAGAAGCTTTAAAGACCTACTTCTGAAGAAGCTAAAAGTGGTACCACTGTTTATTCGGTTAATGACCCCTAATGGTGCAATATGGTCCTTAGATCAAAGGACTGCCATAATGAGGTGATTATCACATCTCTACAGGGGGTCATAAAGAGGCCTCTAAAGGATAATACCTGTAGATCCACTGTTATTGATATAATTATGGTTCCCTGATAACCTGTGCAATAAAACTGCATCCCTCTGCAATCAATATTGATTTTCCTGTTTAGGCCCCTACCTGTATTCTGAGTCACTTTCAGGGCACTAGGTTTTCTAATGCCCTGTTCCAATGACCCTTAATAGATATGGAAATAGGTCTTTCAAGCACAAATAGTCGATTTTTTGTTGCTTGCATGTATGAGAAGTACATTTATCAGACATGTAGAGCATTCACCTTGAATTTTATGTTGACAGTATGCAGTTGTGATACACCTGAATGATGACAGTGTATGATATAGGCATTACAGGCAATGTTCAAAAGTTATAGATAAAATAATTATTTGACAAAAACTTTGAAATATTTTTACTCGCTTTTATCAAAATGTGACCATTTGCAGCATCAATTTATGCTGCAATTGTTATTTTACCATGTATTTCGACCAAACAATTACCCCTGCCCTCAAAACACTGACGGTATGGCGGTTATATGTAAAATTTTCAAATCAAACTTGTTTAATTGTGTGCATAAGATGTCAGGCTTCCACAAAACACACTATTACGGGCATTATTTATGCATGTTTCTCGATGCAGGCTTTCAAAATCTAGGCAAACTGAATACGGGTTTTGACGTTCTCCTTTGATGAAGTTTTAATTTCAAATGCGCTGAGCCCCTGTTCAACACGCCAGACGGCGGTATATTCTCCCAGAAAGAACAATTTTGAATGAAGGGGAGGTGTTTTAAAGCTTCCATTTTTACAGCCTACCAGTTAGTCAGTATAGCTTCTATTAATTGCGAGAAGTGAATTATGTGCTTCAGGAAATGTTCAAGTTGGCTGTCTCGTGTTTTAAAGCTTCCATTTTTACAGCCTACCAGTTAGTCAGTATAGCTTCTACTAATTGCGAGAAGTGAATTCTTTGCTTCAGGAAATGTTCAAGTTGGCTGTCTCGTGAATATCCGTTTTGCTCTATTTTTCTTCCACTGACTGCAAAAATTTAAATCCATGTCGACAAATGCACTATTATGAGGTAAATTTGGAATTATAAGGAATGAGTTATTATTTTGTGGATTTTATCGATGTGTAAACTCAGGTGAATCCCTTCGGGCTTTATTCAGTTTGTGAGTGATTCGCCTGAGTTTATACATGTACATCGATACATCCACAAAAATAACATTAATTCCTATAGAGGTTAAAATCCAAGTCAAACATTTATCAGTCATGTCGGAGGCCCGTCTTTCTTGGTTTTAACCAGTACTCCGGGTAGTTAATGTGTTTTACTCAATTACACAACACGTAGCCGACCGGTTTGTGACGGACCTGGTTGGAAAACACACAGAAAAAGGTTTTCGTATAGGAAACTATCGAACACTTGTCCAATACACTTATTTTCGTTACAGAATTCCGGTCCGGATGGGGAAGAAGACGAAGACGATGTAGCCATGTAAGTATAATTTGTTTAGCACTACTACATCTCATGCAGTAATCTGTATAAATAGCTTACATATAATAAACATGCAGTTATAGAGCTAGAAGGGCGTCAAATGGGAGCACCCTGCCCTCATTTTGATAATGGGAAATGCACCCAGCCCTTTTGGACTCCAAAGGGTGGCACGTTGTCCTTTTCAGATCATTTAATTAAGCATTGAAAGATACATAATATTTTACATTTCTGTGTAAGATTTGTATTATCGTTTGGGTAGAAAGTCTTTAAATGAGAGATAATAGCTAAAAGTAGCCAAAAAGTGCCCTTTATAATGAGAAAATGGCGGTTTCTGTCAATCAAATTTATCCACCTGAACTTCAGTTGAACAAAGCCAATATCTCAGATACCGAAGCCCCCTTTTTAGATCTACATCTTTCTGTTGCAAATGGATTTGTTTCTTCTAAAATTTATGATAAGCGCGATGACTTTGATTTTGATATAGTAAATTTTCCTTTTTTGGATGGTGACGTTCCTCGTCGTGCTTCTTATGGTGTTTACATTTCGCAACTTATTAGGTTTGCTAGAGTCTGCAATCATGTTACAGACTTCAACGCTCGAAATAAATGTTTAATGGCAAAACTTCTCCAACAGGGCTATCGGTATCATAAACTTCGAAAAACCTTTTCTAAATTTTATCGTAGACACTATGAATTGATTTCCAAATATAATGTTGGATTAAAGACGCTTTTAAGTGAGGGCCTTTCGGAACCTGAATTTTACGGTGACTTAGTTTACAAATTTAAGAAACTTATAGGAATTAATGATTTTTCTTTTCAGTTCAGAAAAATCATAACACGTTGCAGACGTATAGGTTATAACTTGAATGTTATGCGACAGTCTGCATGCTTAGTTTTTAACCCAATCATGGTTGATAACTATAAAGTCAAAGTCAAAGTCAAAGTCAAAATTTATTTTAAGTCGGGTAGTTTAAACATTTATAACATTAGCTATGAATAGCTATTTACCGACTACTTATCATTATAATACATTCAAGTATAAACTACATAATTATCATAAAAGACAATACATATCATTTTTAAACATACAAATACACTTAAGATAGGTCAGATAATGCATATTAGATAAAACAGATATGTCACAAATATGTGACATGTTTTATGTATTTGTTTGTGCATCTTTTATTTAGTACAGTGTAATCCAGATTAATTTTGTACAGTATACATAGCCAGCTATATCTCTTGTATTGGACAGGTATTGGACAATGAGTGAGTTGTTATCAGGTGTTAGTACTGAAAAATATAGAGTAACAGTTATTTCATTCAGTTGCTAGAAGTCAATTAAGATAGGACTGGTTGTAAATGGTGATATTTTTCAATATTTGGATATTATAAAAGAGGAGAGCTGTAAGTTCAATTTTAGCATGTAAACATTTTCTGCTGATATTTGTGAATTTCATATTTGTGAAATTTTGGTGAATTATCATAATTTTGTAAATTTGAATTTTTTTTCTTTGTTACATTTTAAGTAAGGCTTTCCTTTCTAGGTGGCCTCATATGCTATCAACAAAGAATATCTGAGATCAGCAGATGATGTCGACATGATATTGTCATACTTTTGATTGGATAATAACTGTATCATCAACAAGACTATCCAGAGTTGTATCGACGGGGTGACATCAAACCAAACACTATGGGATTCTGTTTATGAATACTGGCATGTGTTGAACTGTGGTGTACCCAAGGGGTCATAACATTGTATAAAGATAGAAATGTTGAGATACAGGCATTGATTACGTATTTGTTCATCAGAAGGACTATACAGTGATAATTTGAAAGTATAGTGTGACTGAAATGCCAGAATGCTTGGAACTTATAATAAATGCTATGGTGTACCAAGAGGGGTCAAACTAATAATTTTATGTCATGATTAGAACAATCAATGATTAATGTCGGAGGGTTAATGCTGAGTAATGATGGTGTTTTAAAAAACCATTTAATGACTCTGTGTAACAATATACTTTGAGAGATCTTCAGAAATGGACAATGCAATATGGCTACTTTAACCAGCTATATGGACTTGTAACTTGATATGGTCTTACATAAGTCTGTATATTTCTTTGTGGTTGATTTACAATGACTAATCACGTGATGCTAAGAAGGCGTTGAGGTTCCTACATAGTAATTGCGTGTGGTGGACATAATACGTTAATGTTCCTTGGTGGTAATTAGTTTAACGTATGAATTATAGACTTTGTGGAGTTACATTGGACTTATGCGGTTTCAAGTAACAAGGACTGATGGTTCATTGTATCATATATGCTGACTGATTTACTCAAAGATATTAAGCAAAGACATTTATCTCATTGGGATGCTGTAGTGATTCATGACAACAGTGAATCTTATTGATAATTAATAGTCAGACTCATTTTAATCTATTAGAAATGAACATTGTGTTTATTTAGGGTACAATAGATAGCATGGGTATATTATGATATCATTTATGTAATGTTTTAAATGAAAGTAGTTGTGAATATAGAAAGGTGTGAAACTCTGGAGTTATCTTTCCACTACCTTGATCAGGTGAATTATATACATAAAAGCTTAAATGAACTTGCATCGTGACAAGATAGAACAGGTATATTCAAAACACAATTAAACACATATGATCTTATCTTAAAATAAATAAATAAGACATAACTATGCTGCCTTCTTTAATTGCACGCCGGTGGGTCGGGCGTCAGACTCTATGATGGCCCCGACTTAAAGCTATTCATTTTAGTTGGTTGGGGCCGGAGCTCCTTGTCTGTTGCTTGGCCCACCGGGGTCCAACTTGTGTTTTTCTTTTGCTCCGGAGTTAGTAGGTTATTCGGCGCCCAGGGATCTCCATCGTCGGGCAGCTTACTCAATCTGTGAGTCCTTGTTTTTGATTCATTAGGATGTTTATCATGATTTATTTGTTTGTTCTTGATGATTCATTGACTAGTTAGAGATTCACCACGAGGACCGAAGAACTTACTAAATGTTATGAACCACTGCAGAAGCTGAGGGTGAGGTTAGGATCCTGTAAAACCGGTTTAAGCCCGCCAGTAACTTTGTGTTACTGATCGTTCCAAGGCGATACTTCTGTGGTGGTTCTTTTTGTTTTATGTCTTGGTGTTTAAATTTCTTTTTGTGCTGTTTGCGCCTTATGTATGTTTTAAAATTTTTAATTATACCCCTGGCATTTATGCCGACGGGTATATAGTTTTCGCTTTTCCGTTCGTCTGTTCGTCCGTTCGTATGTTCGTTAGTTTAGTTCGTTCGTAATTCCGGAACGTTCGTAGGATTTATATCAAAGTTTTGGTTAAAGTTTCTCTAGTGGTGTATATCTCATGAACTAGAAACCATTCATATTTGGACCATACGTACCCTATAGGGTTTGCTTTGTTTCCATGAGTTCAGACCCCAGGGTCCATGCCCAGGGGTGGGGCTAGAGGTCAAAATCTAGGTCACCTTTAATTTTGATCAACGTTTTGGTTAAAGTTTCTCTGGTAGTGTATATCTCATGAGTTAATTATCGGAAACCATTAGTATTTGTAATTTAGGTACCCAATAAGGTTTGCTTTGTTTCCATGAGTTCGGACCCCAGGGTCCATACCCGGGGGTGGGGCTAGAGTTCAAAATCTAGGTCACCTTGAAAGTGTGCTATTTCATAGTGGTTTTTTCTTCTCTAAGCTCATATATTAACAAATACTTATTGGAATGTATTCCTATTTGGATCATAGATACCCTTTAGGGTTAAATTAAATTCTATGGCACCAAACTCTAGGGGTGGGGCTGGAGTTCAAAATCTAGGACATATTTATAAAATACAATAGTTTCCAAGATTAATAGTCTGTAGGTCTATATCTTGACAACCATATGTCAGAAAGCATTCATGCTTACAACATAGGTACCAAATAAGGGTTAGACCCAAGGGTCCATGCATGGGGGTGGGTCGGGACTGGATGTCGAGGTCTGGGATTTTTTTTATTTTTTATTATTTTTTTTTAAGAATGACAATCTATTTTCATTTCAATCTAGGACTGAGGACCTGACCCACAATGTCCGTGCTTATGTCCTAGATTGAGTATACACGTCAGCTCAGCTGCTCTGTATATTGTTATGAAATAGATCTGTCTTTCTAAAACTCCACTCCCCATGTTTATATGCAAAGTGCTTTACGGTGCTTATTTCTAAAGTGTACTTGATAAGGTACTGTCTTTCATTGGGGATTTGAGGTTCAATGTCGGGTGAGCAAGTGCCGGGTTGTATGGGTAGGGGGTTTGGAGCGGGGCTTGGTGGTTACCAGCCGGGTGTATACGTGCCTCTCAAGGCACTTTTTCTAGTTAAGTTAAGGTAACTGAGTGGCCACCTATTGGGAAAATAGCTGCTCATTCGGCTTACGATATGTTTTATGGTGTAAGTGCCTGATTGTTAGTTTGGTTTTTTCCCACCTCGGTTTTTGGAGTGGGAATCTCTTTCTGATTGCGCCTTTTCCTGATCTTTGCCTACTTGTACCTTTTTTTCTGTGCCCTCATTGCAGAATTTCGCGCACAACGTTCCCTTGTACTGACAATATGCACCACTTAGTTCTACCACTGACATATAATTATCGAATTAACATATCGTTGATGGGAACATACAACATGTTCTCAATAGCTCCATGTTATAATTTGGTTTCTTTTCCGTAGATACAATACACCAAGAAACATGTAAATGTATGCGTAGGTTTGATAAATCTCTTAGAATTGACAATCGTCTGTAGAAAATTCAATATTTTGACTTTGGTTTAAAGAGGTAGACATTCTTATTTCATTAAATGGTAAACTATGGGTTCTAAATAGCTAACTAGCTTTACACAAGACATGTCGCGGGGGATACGCCGTGATATAGACAGACAAGGCCTACATTGTTGTTTTTTCTTTATTCCGACAGTATTGCAAATTTATTGATTCCATTGCTATGTATACGCACTCATAAAATCGCAACAATAGCTTTGGGTTAGCTATAAAAGTAAAGTGTACGTTTTCTTGTTTCTCTGAAATGGGACAGAGTAGAGTACAATTCGGTGATATTTAACAGTTTCCACACGAATTACATATACTTTATATTTGAAGTCTGAAAATTAAAGGATCCACTTTTATACATATAATTTCTTTTATCAAATTTGACGATATGTACATGTCTGTTTGGATAGTGTATGTATATCAAATGATAAATTTTCAGGTTTTTCCAACGAATCTTTTTAAATTTCCAATATTCCGCCTTAAATCAATATTCCCACATTGATTGAAAGAGACAGACGCCTTAATTCAATTAAAGGGTTACGCATGGTTTCCAAATTGCCCCATTATTAGTTATTTACATGTAGCTGGTATCATCAGGAAAACATGTCCGTGTAATGTATACTTCTGAAACCCCACTTTTATATAGTGAAACTGGGGTATGCAGGGGTAAACCTATTTTTCTTATTTTTGCTCCAACACATAGATTGTGGGTACTCGTTAGAACCGCCTCGGCGAGGCGGTTCTAATGTGTACCCACAATCTATGTTTTGAGCAAAAATAAGAAAAATATCTAATTTTTTAATGAAATTTTCAAATTTTACAAGTGAAAAAAATCCCTGTTTATTGCATGGGCAAGTTTTCGTAATGATTACGTCAGGCATGTCTCTGAAGATACATGTAGTTATTCAGAGACACTTCATTCGTGTGGTCAGACATGGTCATGGATTTTTACATATTCAGAGTTCCACAGCAAATGCAACAGGTCATTAAAAGTTGAATAACTTTTTGTGTGATTTCAGTCGATTCATCCGAAATTTCGAATATGTAGCCCAACCATTTTTTAAAAACGACCTGTGAAAATCAGCTGTCATAACCCTTTTCGTTCACCTTAAATTGCGTAAAGCTACTGGCGAAGGGGTCATTTTGAAGGATGAAGGAAATAAGCGATTTTGACGAATGTCTTGCTAAACTGTGCAAGCCACCATATCCTTTAGCAGCAAAACACAGTGAAAAACAAATTTCCAATAGCTGCAATACACTTTAGTCAATGAGGCTAAGTTGTCATCACAAAATAAAGCATATGGTTGACATCTGCAGTGATGTCGATCACGTGACCGAGTGACGTTGAACGCATACAAACGCAATTGTCGGGTAATGGACATACGGTAATGGCAATTTTCTAGCGTTGAGCCGTAGGTTTACACATTGATATTTCTGTACACATATCGGACGACTTCCCAAGAGTTGAATTGCGATAATTGTTTTGAAAAAAAAGGTACAAGTAGGCAAAGATCAGGAAAAGGCGCAATCAGAAAAAGATTCCCACTCCAAAAACCGAGGTGGGAAAAAAAAACCAAACTAACAATCAGGTACTTATACCATGAAACATATCGTAAGCCGAATGAGCAGCTATTTTCCCAATAGGTGGCCACTCAGTTACCTTAACTTAACTAAAAATATGAAAACATACATAAGGCTCCAACAGCACAAAAAATTTTAAACACCAAGACATAAAACAAAAAGAACCACTACAGAAGTATCGACTTGGAACGATCAGTAACACAAAGTTACTGGCGGGCTTAAACCGGTTTTACAGGTACCTAACCTCACCCTCAGCTTCTGTAGTGGTTCAGTGATAAACAAGAAATAAGAAATCATATTAAGAAAATACTAAACATAGATACCAACGTTTAACATGAATAACGGAAAGCAGAGTGAGCAGCTATTGAAGGTATTAGGTGGTCACAGTGCTAGCTTGGACAGAACAAGTAAATGCAGAGGGCTAAGTGAACAGCCATTATATTCGGGTGGTCACAAAGCCATGCAACATGAAACTCGTAATTGAAATAACTTTGATAAGTGTGAACCAGAACAGCAGTACCGCCTTGGTACGGTCAGTTATAAAATAACTGGGGGGCTTAAACCGGTTTTACAGGTACCTAACCTCACCCTCAGCTTCTGCAGTGGTTCACAACATTTAGTTAGTTCTTCGGTCCTCGTGGTGAATCTCTAACTAGTCAATGAATCATCAAGAACAAACAAATAAATCATGATAAACATCCCGATGAATCAAAAACCAGGACTCACAGATTGAGTAAGCTGCCCGACGATGGAGATCCCTGGGCGCCGAATAACCTACTAACTCCGGAGCAAAAGAAAAACACCAGTCGGACCCCGGTGGGCCAAGCAACAGACAAGAAGCTCCGGCCCCAACCAACTAAAATGAATAGCTTTAAGTCGGGGCCATTGAAGAATTTCGAGCCCGCACGGAATATGCATTTTTGTATCCTTGGGTGTGTTCCCACGCATGCGCATTCATCTTCCATCCGTCGTCATCCGTTCGTCGTCGTCCATCATTTTCAAAGATCGCCGTCTCTGATATGAAACCCCTTGACAAATCAAAGCCAAATTTTACTTGGAGCATTCGTTAGAGGGGTGAATTAGTGTGTTTATCAATAATCCAGGTCATATGACCAAGATGGCCCCCATGCCATATATGGTAAAACCCTTCAAAATTCTTCTTTTCGAAACTTGGCATGTAGCATCGGTGACTAGCGTTCTGCGATGTATATATAAATCATGACCCTGTGATGACCGTAACCTCTTTTACGGCAAGGTCAACATACGTCGTCCATGTTATTTAAATGAAGAGAAGTGGTTAAATGTCATATGAAGGCGATAAAAACTTGCAGGAAAGCATCTATACAAATGGATAGCCATTTTGTTTATCAAAGCATTTCTCTGAAACCGCTAGGCCAATCAAAGCCAAAATTACAAGAAACATTAATACAAGGGGGGAATTAATGTATTTATAAATAATCAAGATCACATGACCTTGATGGCCGCCATGCCCGTATATGGTATAACCCTTCAAGAATATTCTTCTGTGGAACTTGTGGACCGATTTAAACGAAACTTAACATGTACCATCTGTGACTAGAGAACTACAATGTGTTTATAAATCATGAACCCGTGATGACTTTGACCTCGTTTACGGCAAGGTTACCATAGTTTACCTATACATTTTGAATGGGAAAACTGTTAAAATGTCATTTGCAGGAAATAGGCAAATGGACTGAATGTGCATACAAAGCTTCATCTCTGCCTCTGCACTGGGGCTGTATACCATAAAATTAACACGTTTATTGCTACTTATAGCAGATCTCGGGCGAGTGTTAACTGGACCATTGGTCCTATGTGTTTCTTAATTATATCAACTTCTGGAACTCCAAGTTTTACTTTTCACGAGGCCCATGCCCATCTGACGTTGCGTTTTGTGGATATTTGTTTGACAGTAGGAGCTTTAAGTGCATTGAGTCTGACAATAAAGTAAAGCAATTGTCTATGGAACGAAATTCCAATCGGTTTTATTGGCGGCCACAATAGACAATTGGATGCTCTTTTGTGTAGCTCAAAATACTGCTTTTGCGTATATTTAAAGGATGTGCTTTTTATCTGAGAATCTAAAAAACGTGAATAAAGTGCATTCGATTATTATCATTCACGATCACTGCATTGTACGAGACGGTAACCAACGACGAGAGGAACAAGCATATGATTATTATATTTAAATACAATGTGTGCGTTGTATTGTTTGTGCAAATTTATGCAACGCATTTTTGCTCAGGAATACATTGGTTAGATCTTAGTATGAAGATGCCTTTTGTTAGATTATTAAGGTGATCAGAAGAAACCAACTTATTCATAGGCATACGTTGATAAAGGTGGTACACAGGGAAAACTTTATCTTAAGCAAGTGGTCGTTAGTACAGTTATGACGTTTTACAGGAATGTATTATTTACAATGTATTATATCGACTATTCAGCTACCATTTGAGAATTCAGCGGGCTGTTGATTGTGTGCAGGATAATGCCCACGGTGTCTTACTACCAGATGTGTAACAAACACTATACCCAGCAGTAAGTGATAAATGTAGTCCCGGTTTGAATACCAATTTTGCTGTCACTTCAACATGCGTAGTTGAATTTTAGAAAAACTGTATATCACGATACATCAGAACATTCGCTTATCGAAATGCACATTTTGAAAAGGTACACGTAGGCAAAGATCAGGAAAAGGCGCAATCAGAAAGAGATACCCACTCCAAAAACCGAGGTGGGAAAAAACCAAACTAACAATCAGGCACTTATACCATGAAACATATCGTAAGCCGAATGAGCAGCTATTTTCCCAATAGGTGGCCACTCAGTTACCTTAACTTAATTAAAAATATGAAAACATACATACGGCGCCAACAGCACAAAACATTTTAAACACCAAGACATAAAACAAAAAGAACCACCACACAGAAGTATCGCCTTGGAACGATCAGTATCACAAAGTTACTGGCGGGCTTAAACCGGTTTTACAGGATCCTAACCTCACCCTCAGCTTCTGCAGTGGTTCATAGCATAAGTATCGTAAGCACGCAATGCTATTGTAAAACCATGGTGACGCATAGGCGGCGCACGCGAATTTTTGGAAATGTACTCTTTCATATATGTCTCGATAACATGTAAAATGCGCACGCAAATCGCACCAAAATAGGCCCTGTAGAAGCAGGAAGTTATGAGAATGTTATGTAGAAGTTTGAAATGATTTGGAATGTGCGTTTTTGAAATAATTATAAATACAATTTGTGGGCTTTTCTATTGCATTTAACGTTAAAAACGTCGTCGGCAGACCAGACTTAAATCAGTTAGATTTCTAAAATTGTCGGGATCTTTGAAAACGCATAACATGGCGCTAAAATAACTAAATATAAACGAAACAGGAACATTCAATGAATAAATCATTTAAGCATAAATAGCCTCGTTGTGATCCTGACGATAAAATAACAGAAAAAGGAAAAGTAGTACAAATACAGCGCGACGCTGCTGACGTTAATGCGTAATGCGCCGACCGCATGAAGACGGCTGACTTAAGGCGATTTTTAAAGCAACTTGAAAATTGGATTGGGTTCGAATATTGGATACTGATGGCAAATTTGTTAAGGCCTAAGCACAAAATACTAAAACTGCTTTTGTCTAATGTACATGTGGAATAGATGGGCATATTTGCTGAGCGGGAATTGTCTTCAAAATGAATAAAAACGTCAACGACGTTACGAAATTAGCGACGACGTGCGACGGGATACCATAGTGGCCCTTTTGTTTTGACTGTAGAATTTTAACGGGTTCTTGTTTTTCACTAATACTTTGGTAGGATATTCAAGACATATTCCGATTTATGTTCATGTTATTTTATAAACATTAGATTTGTATGTATAGAAGCTACGGCAAAAGTCTACGTTATTTTGGATCAACCCCCATATATGTAGATTGGTTGCTGTTGGCCAAAATGTTTGTGTCTTTGTTTGTTCGTTCGAGCTGAACCTTCTGTACCTTGGCAACGCTCTTCTGTCATTCCGATTGTGTCCGCTGTTTTGCTGGATAATTGTTTCACCCTAGAAATCATAGCCATATTATCGTCATTTTTAACTGGCCGATTGTGATTTTATTGCCACAGCGGGGAACATAAGATTTGTCAGTGTGTGATTTCCATAGATCAGTTACTGTAAATTCGGAAATTTTCGCGAGACTTTTATTTCGCGAATTTACGATTTCTGAATTATTAGCGAGTTCTTGAATTCGCGAACGAGTACTCGTGCAGTCTATAAAGCTTATAGTAATTCTTTATTAGCGAGAACTTTATTTTCGCGAAGCAACGACTTCGCGAATATTAGCGAAAATTAAGTTCTCGCGAAAATTTCCGGATTTACAGTATTGCTTTTATTCAGCTTTAGGATCTCCCATACAACAGCGTATAGCTTGCTTGATTTTGACCTCAGGTGCGTCAAAAGATCGACGAGTCTACTTAGTAGCACGTGAAGGATATTCAGATTGTAACACAGTACAAATACTTACTGTGCCTGCAACCGAAGTGTAACGGAAAACTTGAGGCATTTCGCACTGATGTACTTTTCACGTGTTACTTCGAAAAACATTTTCTAAAGTTTATCGCAGACACTATGAGTTGATTTCCAAATTTAATCTTGGGCTTAAGACCAGAATTTTATGGTGACTTGGTTTACACATTTAAGAAACTTACAAGAAGGAATGTTTTAATTTTCAGGTCAGAAAAATCATAACACGTTACAGGGGTTTAGGTTAGAACTTGAATGTTATGCGACAGTCTACATGCTTAGTGTTTAACCCAATCATGGTTGATAACTATGCTGCCTTCTTTAATTGCACGCCGGTGGGTCGGGCGCTTGGTCCCGACATAAAGCTTTTCATTTTAGTTGGTTGGGGCCGGAGCTTCTTGTCTTCTGCTTGGCCAACCGGGGTTCAACTGGTGATTTTTTTTCCTTTGGTCCGGATTTCAGTTTGTTATTCGGCGCCCAGGGATCTCCATCGTCGGGCAGCTTACGGAATCATTTGAGTCCTCGTTTTTTATTCATCAGGGTGGTTATCAGGATTTTTCGTTTGTCCTTGATGATTCATTGACTAGTTAGATTCACCACGAGGATCGAACAACTAACTAAATGTTGTGAACCACTGCAGAAGATGAGGGTGAGGTTAGGCGCCTGTAAAACCAGTTTAAGCCCCAAGTAATTTTATATTACTGATCGATCCAATGCGATATTTCTGTTGTGGTCTAATTGTTTTGTGTTTTGTGCTGTTTGAGCCTTATGTACGTGTTTATATTTTTAGTTCAGTTCGGGTAACTGAGTAGCCGCCTATTGGGGAATAGCTACTCACTAGGCTTACGATATGTTTTCTTGGTATAAGTACGTAAGTGTCATTTTAGTTTTTTCCTACCCTTCGGTTTATGGAGTGGGAATATCTTTCTGATTGTGCCATTTCCTGATCATTGCCTATTTGTACCTTTTCATGGACTCATCTGAGGTCAAAATCGAGCTATACCAAATGAATAATAAAAACCTATACCTATTTGTTGTAAATATACTGAATGGTAAGTTTGATCATATACAAGGAAGTATCATTTCTGTCGCCCATAATGCGTTCTACTCTGCCAACAATGCACTTTCTGTCCGACCATTTCGCCCCAGCGTTGTCATTCAATTCACATTGATATGGTTCAATACATGGATTCATACATTGTATGAGCCGCCTCGTGGGAAAACCAACAACGTGGTTTCCGAACAGGTCCGACACAAACCAGCCTGTATAAGCACAGAAAAGAGCTAGAAGCTTGAAATTTTGGAGTTAAGTAGAAGAGGAAATGTGCTATCCGAGTAGCGAAAACAAAGGCGCTGATCAGCTTCGCGGTTACCGCGAAGCTGATCTGCGTCTTCAGTTTCGCCTATGTAGATTGTTGGTTTTACCATGAGTTGGCTCGTATGTCTGATGGTGATAGTTTGTCAGGCATATAAGCATAATTGACAGGATTTTACGCATATCACGAGGAATCGTCTGTAACTGTACTTGCATCAGACAAATTTGTCAATCAGAAGACAAGCAACAAAACACAATCACTATGGTTATTGCTTTTCCAGAACAAAAACAAGAAGCATAATTCGTAAGATTCAGCAATTCTTTTTGTGAGCCCGTAGAATTTTTAGATCTTTACATGTATGTGCCACTTCGTTGTTAGTTTATGAACGGTATATGTGAGTCTGTATGTCGGTAAACTGCTTGTTAAAAAAAAATACAGAATTAAAGTCATTGTTTGGATTGTTAGTGCATATTACAATAGTATCATACAATCAAATGACGAACATTTCTGAAAAAATGAGTTGTGTCATTAGAAAACCATTCTGTTTTACATATGCGAAAATAAAGACGAAGATCAGCTGTACAGTAGCTAAGACGAAGATCAACTGTGCAGTAACTATACAGCTTAACAAGGTCCTTGTTTTTGCTTTATGGTTAGTTCAAGCCCATCTATTGTTAAATCCGAAATTTCAAACATCTAGCCTTTTTCTGGGATTGTACAGGCCGATTTGTGTCACACCGGGTCAAAAACTCAGACGACCAGTTTTCTCGTGACGCGGCAAAAATTATATTGACTACTTTAACACCGATGCAAATTTAGCAGCGTGCATGGGTCGTTTTCGAAATTGCGAAGTTGCGATTTCACTTTTAACTGAATGTGCCATTTCGCGCAATTAGTTTACTTAAATGTTATGCGACAGACTGCATGCTTAGTTTTTTTAACCAAATAATGGTTGATAACTTTGCTGTCAACTTTAATTGCACACCTGTGGATCGGTCGTCAGACTCTATGATGGCCCCGACTTAAAGTTATTCATTTTAGTTGGTTGGGGCTGGAGCTTCGTGTCTGATGCTTGGTCCACCGGGCTTCAACTGTTTTTTTTTCTTTTGCTCCAGATTTTCAGTGATAGGCGCCCATGACTCTCCAGCGCCGGGAAGCTTATTGTTTCTATGAGTCCTTGATTTTGATTCAGCTTCGGCGTTATCATGATTTATTTGTTTCCCTTGATTATTCATTAACGAGTTACAGATTCACCACGAGAAGCGAACAACTAACTAAATGTTGTGAACCACTACAGAAGCTGAGTGTGAGGTTAGGTACCTGTAAAACTAGTTTAAACCCGCCAGTAATTATATATTTCGGATCGTTGCAAGGCGATTTTTCTGTGGTGATTCTTATTGTTTTATGTCTTGGTGTTGATGAATGTGTTGTTTGCACCTAATGTATGTTTTCATCTTTTAGTTACGTTTGGGTAACTGAGTTGCCGCCTATTTGGAAATAACTGCTTACTCGGCTTACAATAATTATGTTTTCTTAGTATACGTACCTGGTTGTTAATGGAGTTTTTTCCCTCCTCGTTTTTTTGCAGTGGGAATTTCTTTCTGATTGCGCGATTTCAGTATCATTGCCTAGTGTTTTCCTCTATTATTTTTTTGTGGCGGTGCACATACGAGGGTTGTCCCAAAAGTTCCATTACACTCATTGTTTTGCCTTGATAACAACATGTCAGATCTTACAACACTTATGATTACCAAGTACTATATCTAAGGGTTTTGGTGGCAAATTTTCGTACTGCTACGTGCATTTGTTAAAATGCAGTGGAGGTTTGAACCTTTGTTCCCCTACTTCAGCGGAGCAGGTCTAATGACGTTGCCGTTAATTTTGATTTTTTCTTAATATTTTGCCGTTTGGATAAATACACTACAAACAAAACAATCTATTTCAAAATTAGATTTATATTTAGCTTAACGATATCGTAGCATGTATTTGGAAATCTGACTTAGATATTGATAAGCAAATCGTCAAAATAAGTCTATAAAGATCAGCCATGCAAAATAAAAATAATTAACCAAATGCCAATCAATGTTAACTACTGCCCATGTTTCATTAGGTCAAGTAATATTACTGTTAGCTGATATATCGTTTTAAAAGTAGGTGTTGTGAACTATTATTGAAGTCACCAACTAATATCAAGCTAAACATTTGCTTTGTTTCCATTAATGAACATATTTTAGATGTTTAAATATAACGACCCTGTATTGTTGCTCCGCATGTTTTTGCCGACGTCGTAATTTTGCCGTTGATTTTTTATAGGTAAGCTTCTTTATTTGTCTCCCAAACTATCATATCTTTCTCAAATTTCATAAAATTATCACTAAATGATGCTCATAGAATAGTAGTTAGGCTGGTATATTTTTCTAAATGATCACATTATGCCTATGTTGATCTAGCAGATTGCGAAAAATATAAACTAAGGAAACATTTTGCATAATTTGACTTGCTCCGGTCATACCTACTTATGGTAACCAAGGTAACTGTAGCAGTGAGGTCATTGAAGTGAGTATTATTTTGAACAGTAAAATATGTTCCAATATGGCCAATTATTCTGCATGAGTAACTGTTGTTGGTTCCTGCTATGCGTTCAGAATAAAATGTATGTGTAACGGGACTTTTGGGACAAGCCACGTATTTATTGATAAACACGTGGCCACTATGATGATTGAATCGAAAGTTGAATTAGGTGACTTAAGTGCAGTGGATATTCACCTTCAAAAGGCCCTTCTTCAGTGTAAAGAAAATATAAAAGGGCATGCTAGTAATGTTTCTATTACTTCATAAGTAGCATATTAGAAATTATAGAGTGTATCACTGTATTTAATAATTTTAAAACTAATTAAATAAAGTTAATTCCAACGCAATAACTTTTCTGTAATTCAGTATATTTAGAGTATATTCAGAGTAAGAAATTGGTTGAGAAAAAAAAAGAGCACGAATTTGTGTCATTCTCAGGGATATTAATGAGCCGCCTCGTGGGAAAACTAACAATGTGGTTTCCGAACAGGTTCAACACAAACCGACCTGTACAAGCACAGAAAAGAGCTAGAAGCTTGAAATTTCGGATTTAACTAGAAGAGGAAATGTACTATCCGAGCAGCGAAAACAAAGGCGCTGATCAGCTTCGCGGTAACCGCGAAGCTGATCTGCGTCTTTGGTTTCGCCTATGCAGATTGTTGGTTTTCCCATGAGGCGGCTCATTTATAAGAACACATAAGCTCATAGTATAATCTCACAGGATTTTGATCATGTCAGCTGTGTCGTTTTATCAGAAAAAGCGTGGAAACACTTACAGGCTTAGGTGAGCAAATTTAGTAACGAATTAATGTAGAAGTGTTTGTTTATTGCGGAATGTATTTTCTTATTATTATTTTATGTTTCTTTTCTTCTCTATATTTTGCCGAATCCATTATTACATTCCGTTTTCTGTATTATCTGTCATATTCGTCAAATCATGTATAGCAAAATAGTTAAAACTATATCATTAACTAGCCGGCACTTCAGAGCAGAACCACGTCTAATAGCAGAGAAAAAAAAACAACAACAACAACAACTGGACAACTAGATATCAAAACAGCATATTATAAGAAAACTTAGAAGCTACAATGTATGTTTATAACATACAACAAGGCCGAAAAAACTAATAATTACATAAATTTAAAGATTATAGATCTATGATTTGAAACGCAACATTGTAGAACAAAACATCAAGCGTCCACTGTGTAATACAGGGAGCGCATTGGCGTAGAGGTAGAGCCGAATCGAGAGGTCCTAGGTTCGATCCTCACCGGCGTCATCGTGTTGTGTCCTTGAGCAAGACACATTAATTCCATATAGAACTGGTTAAACCCAGGAAGCGTTGGCTCCGTCCCGACATGACTGAAAAATTAATGACTGGGACGTTAAGCCTCAACAAAAACAAACAAACTGTGTAATACACTGGGTGCTTAATAAAAGCATACATATACACGCCAGGTTACATCACTGTTTTTCTTAATTTAGTGTGATGTTATTTGTTCTGTTATGTTGTGGCTCATTTGTCTAGACAAGCCGTCTGCAATTAGTTTCAGATAATATGTCTTTATTCTAATTTGGTTAAAGAAAGAATTCCTCAAATTTATTTTGACATTTCCGATTGCTTAAAATGATTGCGAAGAATAGCATGACCAGACAACCTAGAACTAAATAGACCCATCAATATACAATGAAGTCAGATTCAATTGTGATTGACAATGTCCTTTTTATGACATCAAGCGCAAATGACAAAGGTTTCTTTTATTTGGTCTTCCGCCGGTAAGCAGAGATGTTATCCGATGGTATATCTGAGCCAGCTTGTACATGCACATAACATCTACACTAGCATAATTTTAAAGGAACACCGTACTTAAAACGTTTTGGTTTCTCTTACTTGATCTCGTATTATTCCAGACATTAAAATATCAATTGATACGATCAACATAACAATCATGATCCTTTGCATGAGAAAACAACAATTTGGGTTCCCGACCTTGTCCGACACAAACCGGCCTGTATAATCACAGAAGCAGTTCAATGCCTTGAAATTTCGGATTTAAGAAGAGGAGGAATTGTACTATACATGTAGTTATTCAGTTACTGCACAGCTGATCTGCGTCTTTGTTTTCTCAGATGCAGATTTTTTTTTCTTGTGCGGCGGCTCATATGACAGTTGCTTCTAAATTGTGTTGTAGAACTTCTCATTCCAGCATTGCTTGTAAAGCGCAGTATATACACGCATAAACTGTTTCCTTATTTGTCACCCTGGATCTTTCATTCTTGCAATACGGCATATTATGAAATTTGTATTTTTTAATTTTGGAAAACAGCGACGTCATATGATAAATACACATACACTTTGTTGGAAAACACAACATACGTTTCACCGCTCGCCATTATGTTTGTTATTTTCTCGTATGTGTCAGGAGAAGAATTAAAAAAGCTTTAAGCTTCCATCCTAATTTGAATTGCATGTAAATGTATGATTTATATATGTATGTGATTTATTTGAATAAAATATGTTTAAACTAAATTGGCCGTAAAACAACTCAAGATCTGGAAGTTTTATATAAAAAAGAATATATATATATATCTATCCTCACACTCTACAAGATATGTACACGCACCATCAAATGATTTTGGCAACCAAAAGAGTTGTCAATAGATTTCTAAATATAGGAGATATATATTAATACGAACTGAACGCAGTTGTATGGTCTCTGCTGCATTGTAGCTTCAATTTTACAAATAGTGACAACGGCTTTTTCAGTACTTCCCACTCGAAGCATCACAGAGTAGCAATATAATTCATAAAATAAGACGTGGTTCTTAGCCTTCAAGGGTTCCATTTCCGTTTGAAAATCAACTATTATATAAGTTTATATCAATTTATCGTTACTTTATGTTTTATTGAAATAAGAGTCGGAGTCGATACTTTATTTCTAGCATCATTTCTCACTGAGCAAAGACATTATAATATCTTTGCGTCCCACTGGATGAAAAGTCCGATTTACGAATGCCTCAAACACAATTCAAACATTTGGAACCGCCAAAGTTTATTAGGGTTTCCATACATTTACAATTGATTCGCGAGAATTTGCCTTGCATTTGCACATACGAAAACATAATGGTTTGACCTATTGCGGTCGTATCGCAAAGATCATAACTACCGCATTTTGCGTAAAATGCAAGAGACTTGGAAATCATATAAAAATTTCATCATTCACAAGGTTTTATCACATATAACAAAATTAACAAAATTTCAAAAAATCACTACCTTTTAAACCTGCACATTTACGTATTAGTTTGCAGGCATTGAGTGTACACTGCGCATGCTAGCTCAACTTGGCATCGTAAAAGCTTGTAAAATGTTATCTTTGTGTATATCAAAAAATGTTTCGGAAATACTGTTGTGCTGTAATATTTCAGGTACTTCACATTGTTTTCGCAAAGATGTATTCTTTGCATTGAAGTTGTGCTGCAAATGCATGCGTTTCTAAATAAAAAAGAGTATAGGAAATAACGTTTTAAACGTGGACAAGACATATGTTTTGACGTGTTGTTTAGAACTAACCAAATGTAACTCTTTTCATTGATTTGAAAGGTACTCAAATGTTGAAAAACACGAATAATACGGCACATTTTACATATATCCAATTGTTAATAAACAGTAACATTTGTGCGAGATTTTGTGATCGTAAATCGCAATAAATGCGTCAATTTGACATACAGTGCACTTCGGCAAAAGTTTATAAAATTCAATGGATTTTCATTGAAAAAACGTACATAATTGCATATATTTGTATAAGCAGGTAAACACCAGTAAATGAGTAAGTTTGAATGCTTGCAATTGGTTGTAGGTTTTGTTGTAATTTGGCCATGGATGTCTTTGGTTTGGTTGTAGTTTTACGTCCCGGTCAACAATTTTTCAGTCATGCCGGGACGGAGCCACAGCTTCCTGGGTAGTTAACCAGTACTTTGGGGAGCTTAAAGTGTCTTGCTGAGGGAAACACGAAATGAAGCTCGTGGATTCGAACCGAAGACCTCTAGATCCGAAGTTCGACGTTGTACCACTGAGCCACCGCGCTCCTCGTATAAACGTCTTTGGAAGTCTTTGTCTGAAAAGGAAAATAGAACCTCACACGACGACGACTGTGCTTATATCGCAAAATCATTATTTTTGAATATTATAGCAATTTAAACTGATATTCTTATAATTTTTGTTAGTTTCCTTATTTTGTTATAAATATATCAACATAAATCACTTGAACTTGATAATAATAATAATAATAATAATAATAATAATAATAATAATAATAATTATAAAATAAAATGATGCTAATAATAACAATAAACAATGATAAGAGTGCTAATAAGTTTTTCCAGAAAAAAATACGAAGTTCAAAGGTGTTCAGTTTTTTTTTTTTTTTTTTTTTTTTTTTTTTTTAAATCGCATCACCTTGATATAAGGTCATGTCATCGAGACGTCAAAAATTCAAATTTAATAATATTCTAACAAGTCGTTATCGTTTCTCCCATTGAAACAAATGGGAACGCCAGTGTGCGAAAACAAACGATAATTTACCCTACAGCGTTATTGCGTGCGAAAGAGCGCGCTTATGTGACGTCGAACATTTACGTCCGAAGAGAATGAGTCCACTTGAAAACGCTGCAAAAATGTGAGTATTACTGTACTATTGGTCGTGTAAGAATCTAAGTAAGTTTTCTTATTCAACTGTTTATTATCGGGACTAACGCGTGATGTTGTCGGGCAAATGCGATAATTCACTCCGGCTCCACCGTCGTGAATTAATACATCGAAATCTGCCCTCTAACATCGCGTGTCAATCGCAATAATTCACAGTAGATAAAATCATTTCTTAAATATTAATCATAATAGATATAGACAATTAAAATAGTTCTTTTTTGCGAATTATTTGTCATAGATTTTCTCTTTTTACGAGCGTTATAAGAACAAGTGATAGCCGCAAAAGATCCAATCGTGTTTGTACGTCTAAAATCGCAAAGTCCATCATCGTGAATACAGAAATGTTAAATGGTATGATCCGCTGTGTTAGACGTTTTAAGAACAACTGCGAACAGTTTGATTCTGGGATATAAGCGAATCGTAGTATGTTCAATCCGATGTGGGCGGTGCTTGATCATGGTTTTCATTCGTTCCGGTCTGGTATTTGATTAGTTCTCCTATTAGCATGATTAATGTAATTGAATTATGCAAGTTAATGCGGCTTTATGCAACGCAAAATGTTGCGTAATTAAAGATAAACTTATCAACTGTATATTTGGTCGCAGCATGTAAAAGTATCCCTTCATCTGTGAAAAGAAGCCGCCGTGGCCTAGTGGCCCGGGCACTGGACTTGTAAACCAAGGGTCCTGAGGTCGATCCTAGACTTCTCCAATGTTCTGAATGACACTCTAAATCGAGGCCCCGGTTCCATGTGACATTAGCTGTTGATTGGGACATGAAACACGAAGTCACTCAATCAATCCTTTACAAAAAAAATGTAATTTTCTTTGAGGCTTATTTCAACTGAAACTTACATTATCCCGCAAAAAACAAACAAACAAAAACATCAATAGATCTATTGGAAAAAAAATGGGAAGACAAAATTAAATAAGATAATTTTTATGCCTCGTTCCATGAACATTCCGTGTACGTGACGTCCTTAGTTTTTTCACCAAAGTTCATACGACAAAATCCATGTTCAAATTGTGAAACTCACGTGCCGTTTGACAATAGCGTTTTTATTTTGCCTTTTGAGTGCCAGTGTCATTTTCTAGTGTCAGGAAACAAAGTCCGTGTTGGCTATTATTTGTGTAAACGTGAAACGGTGTTCGAGCTGCACCTAATTTCTGAAATAATGCGTTACTATTTTCATGTCATTAAATACTTATCTAAACTCGTCGAATCGTATGCAGTATATTATTTTTGCTATTTATGACTTTGTGAAAAAAACAACAACAAACATTTGGCAACATTTGGTACACTTCGCGACTTCACGATTTCCAAAGTGTTGTCAGCGACTGAAACCCTGAGTGTGACATTGTCTCTATACATAGGCTACAGCATCTACTCTATACCCTCCAAAAATACCGGAACTGATGGATTACCCCTAAATATATTACGAATTTTGAGCACATCCAAACCATGTGAAATTGCTAAAAACACTTAAATAGTGGACGACGACGACGGACGGACGCCGGAGTATGGCCATCCTTTAAGCTCACCTTGTGAACCTTCGGCTCGGGTGAGCTAAAATATCCGCAAAAATCTCCTCTCCCATTTTGTTTTCTGAAAACCACAATAAATACCAAAATTTAAAATTTTGACCCTTAAGGAATAGGCACAGCCTATGAATAAAAAATGTTAGGTTTACCCCCGCCCCCCCCCCCCCCCCACACACACACACTGGGAACTGATAGCGTTTGCAATTAATTATTCACGAATGCATGCCACCACACATGATAGGATGTATTGAAATTCGAAGCATTTACATTAAACAGTGCCATATATTTAGGGGATAACTGTATTTATTTATTTATTTATTTTTCATTTGGGGCGGTATATTGTTGGATATACGGTCGGAAGTTTTGTTTTACGGCGACTCACAGTTGTTCATAGCTCCATGAACATCTGAAGAATCAAATAAATTTATTAAATATACTATCGCCAACTACGTTATTACATCAGACGCCGCGTTATTTTCTCTAGTGCATTAGAATTTCCGAAATTTGCTTATGTCCGAACTATAAAATTTACCTGTGAGGTAGCCGCAGTTGTTTGAAACGGCGTAAATATAATGCAGTTCTCATTAGAACAGCTACTTCACGTGATGCGCGGTCCTTTTTGCTTATGGTTATTGCCGGGACATAAATGTTTTGAAACTGCTTTGTTATACTTGATAGATGTTCGGCCCAGCTTGCATGAATACGAAGTTTATGGCTTATTAATTGCATCTGGTACATTTGTTGCTATGGGAAGCGCGGTAGCGCAGTGGCAGAGCGTCGGATTTCAGCGCCAGAGGTCGTGGGTTCGATCCTCACCGGCGGCACTGTGTTGTGTCCTTGAGCAAGGCACATTTACTTCCCATAGTACTGGTTAAACCCAGGAAGCAGTGGCTCCGTCCCGACATGACTGAAAAATTGTTGACTGGGACGTAAAGCCTCAACACAAACAAACAAACAAACATTAGTTGCTTGCTAACTTGTAAAAGGATGTCCCGATTTGGGTTAGCCTCGGTGAATAAAGTATACATATTGTAATTTTGCTTTGTTTACACACAGCGTTTCACGATGTATTTATGGAACTATAAACTGCATTTCAACAAGTTCATTAAGGTTTGGCATCGGATGTTTAGATTAAATAATAAAGTACGATTGCATTTTTTTTCAATAAATAGGTATGTAAACTTCGAAATGTTCACTTCATCCAATGAGGCTATTCCTAGGTCTTGCGATTCTGGATTTTAGAGGTATTTAGGTTTACCATACACAGGCTTGGCGGCCATCTTGGTCATGTTATCTTGACATTTTTAATATATTGTTGTTTTCTCTTGGATAATTTGAATGGACAGACGCCGGGTCATGGGTATATACTGTAAGAGCTCACTTTGTGAGCCTTATGGAGCAAGTAAGCTAAAGATGACGTTATCGCCTGTTTAGTCTTTTGTTTTTAAATTGGTACTCTTACGGAAATCCGGCACTGCATTTTCGTGGTAGCTCTTAGGTCTCCCTCCCTGGGTTTTACAGTGCCTGGATTCTAGGTTTCCCCATGAACACAAATCTCTGAGAGACAAAGGGGCAAACTGTGATAAACAAGATGGTGACCGTGCAGCTTGTCTTCTACCCCCACTCCCCGGGGGGGGGTACTTACGAATGAAACTGGTATGTATGTGTCGCCCTGTGTCGAAAATAAGGGGGCTTTCAGGCTTTCAGCCCTTGCAACAAGACTGGCCGCTTGCTGCTTATAAGTATCAAATAATAGTTCTTGGATTGGTGTTGAGGGCCTGCATAGACACAGAAATAAAATGCTTCTTTAAAATCAAGTTGATCTTAGCTTAGGGTCGCAAATTCAGGTCACAAAACATGCATTTAAAACATTAGAGAGTCATGGTTGCCAGTCTTATTATGAACATGATATTCAATATTACACACGTGTATAATTTCGGTTAAGTTATTGTCGATTTCAAGAGTAAAATGCGGATATTACACATGTGTATACCTTCGACAAAGTTTTTGTGGATTTCAAGAGTTAAATGCGGAGACAAAGTGCGTCACCTTAATTAAAGTCGATCTTAACTTTAATGAAGCATTGTGATTCTCGGTCCTGGTCTCGAGGGGGGGGGGGTAATTTAGGTGTAATTCTGGTACGGATGTGACGCCCGATGTTTTAAAACATACCCCATTCATATACATGATATTCGAAAAAAGGGACCCATTCATATTGTACAAAATTTTGACCTACTCACACGTGTTCTTTTGGTTCTTATGCTGCATACACACAACACTTCGACTTTCTGAGCTGTGCATCTCAGCAAAACGTGTTCTTAAACATGGATGTCCAAATCAATTCCTCAATCAATTTGTCGTTCATATACTAAATATGGAAAAATGGGGTCATTCGTATACTTTTACTGGAAAACTGAAGCCTATTCATATAACTGGCGATGCTTGAAAAAGGAGGCTATTCGGGCGGCACATCCCTACTATGCTATATATAGGTAGTTACGCCCCCCCCCCCTCCCCCGAGGTCCTGGTACACAGATCAGAGACCAGATAGAATAAACAAAACAATCATGGTTTAAAATTCATATGATTTAATGTATTCCTGTCTGTTAAACAAACATCATGCAAATACATGTACACATTTTTTACATATGTGTGCCACCTGCCTGGTCAAATACTTGGTGCCGTTTGTAATGAACAATATAGAACACAAAACGGTTAACGCAGAAGACAAAAGTCAGAATTCAAAAGTCAAAAATCAAAAGTCAAAAGACATAAGTGATATAAAATACAAAATTCAAAAGTCACAAATAGTTGAGTTTTGTCTTTTGAATTCTGATTATTGTCTTCTGTGATTTGCGTTCTACATTGTTCATTACACTAATAAGCTTGCTGATATAACCTGCTCAATAATCTTTGTAAGAAAGCGAACATTGTGATTTCCTACCAGTCCCCGACACAAACTGGCCTGTACGGCCACAAGATGCTAGAAATTTGAATTTTGAAAGTATCTATGGTTCTTCGAATGCAACGGATGCAAAGTCCTCACAGTCTTCTGGCTCTTCCCGGGTACTAGCCCCACCCACACGTCGTTTCATAGCACACGCCCCTCCCTTTTGGCTTCGCCTTCTCCTTTTTTCAGTTCTCTTGTCCAATTCAACAAAAAGATCGTTCAATTATATGCGCTACATAAGATAGGGTATGTAAAATATTTCACAAATGACTCGTGCAAGCGTCACCACAAATTTTCCGAACTTAGGGTTAGTCCGAAATGTTACTTTTACGTGTGACGTCACAGTTGTTTACGTAAAAGGTAGCATACACGGAGTTTGTTTCTCGACAGTGAGTGTGTGTCTTCAGCAATTTTTGAAAAAAAAAGAAACAACATTTTCACGTCTAGAATGCAAAAAACAATGCTGACAAAAGAGCATTTTCAAATTTTGCACTTTTTCGTTGCAACGTTTGATATCAGATGGCTTGCGTATTGTATTGTATTGTATTGTATTGTATTGTATTTTTGCATTTTATTGTTTTATATTAATCAACTGAATGAAAATTCAATCTAGCAATAATAAATGTAATGTTTTTATTTGTAATATTCTCTTAATCCCCTCTGGCTTGTCTGTTGGTCGTATTGTACCAATAAAACGGGTTTTCGGTTATCAGTCAAACTGGACCCCTGCGTTGTTCGATCAAATCTTGTGTTGTTGTTGTCTTTGGTGGGTACCATATTCATTTTAATTACCACACCTGCCCTTATAAGCACATACGAAAGTTTTGTGTTGCATTCTTTAGAAAATGGTACTGATAAACAAAAATGAATGAATGAATGAATCAATCAATCAAAAAGATTAGGCGGGCACTGCTTGAGTGACCATACTGCATATGAGTGTGTAACACTCATCGCATCAACTGACTGTCTTGGTTCAAAGGTTGATACTTCTTCAGCGATGGCTCTAGATTCCATATGTTCAAATCCAAGGCGTAGAAAGTTGACCTAGGCATTGCGCAATACGCATATTCGCGACGAAACCAAAGACCTAAACCAGCTGCGAAGTTAAGTTGTTATTAATGTGCACATTTTGTTTCCGCGTATACAGCCAGAAAACACAGGGTTCGCTTTATTATTTCAAACAACTGGCCGTCTTACCTTCCATATCACTTGTAAGACTGACGCGTGTTGCAAACATATATAATCTTCACTGAATTTTCTGCGATCTTTAAACAGTATGCACTAGTCATTTGAAACCCCGGCCCCCAACCCCGGGGTAGAGTAGGGGAAATGAGCGGGGTTTTGACCAAAACAGCCCTGTCAGTGCGAAATAACTACCAAGAGTTTGCATTATTTGTCAAAGAGGGCATTGAAATAAAAAGATAGCGGACAGCGGGAGAAATTAGCCGTGGTTTAACCAACTAGCTGCCCCCGCAGGTCGGGGGTTTTAGCAGGGATCCGCTGGACCAGAAGTCGAAGCCCCCGCTATTCCCCGGGGGTGGGAGGCCTGTGTTACAAATGACTTGTGCATTATGTCAGTGATTTGAACTGGAAAAATCTCGCAAACATTCAAACGGTTTTCATTATTTTGCTATGTCATAAGAAACTTCTCTTCGGCATTTACGTTATGACAAGGTCAGATGCAAACTAGGCTGTACAGACAAAACTGATGGTCCATTAACTCTTATTGTAGCTACATTAGAATAAAAGCATTTAATATTTTACTTCTGTCAGCAGCAATTTTACCGAATATTTGCTATTGACATAGTTCTGTCGATAGACACTGCGTAATTGATAAAAAATGTCAAACCAGACAACAAAATGAATCTCAGCCACTTATTTAGAATTCATGGATTGCCGTATTTTGAAGAATACAATTTTTTGCGAGTGTAAGAGAGGAATCCAAACATGTGAAAGCCCATATGTGTTTGTAAAAACATTAAAATTACTTTTTTTCTGCATCCTGAATGAACTACAGGTTTGGTCCATTTGTAGTAGACTTGGTCGACTTTGATCGATTTGTGACGCCAAGAGTCACCGACTTGCTAATTTCAAATGACACTTACATGTACCTCGTAAACGGGACAAGTTTATCGCTCAAAAGACGCGGCAAATTTTAATATGGAGTTTTGTGTAATAAAGAGGCCTCATCTATTTTTTATAAGCTTATTATCAGACCCTATGATCAAGCAGCGTTCGAGACAGACATAAATGAATTAGAATTTTAGTTTTCAACCTGGATTTGCCACCATGGGTGGCCCGAGTTTGTTTATTTACGCGTTCCCGGGTTTACTTTAACGCACAATATGATCTCACGTCGGATGCAAAATTTTGCAATATTTGATATTATGTACAAACAACGTTTTTCCTTCACCATACGCAGACAGATCACGGAACACTTATCTTAATCATAGATAAACTCTTGAAACGACGATTTCAGTTTCTCGGGCATTTCTAAAGCGTATTAGATACAAAATCAATATCGGCTTTTTGCATGACACCTCATATTATAGCCTGGGCTACTAATATAACAATGGAAAATAAATAATTTTTAATTTCAAAAAAATACAAAAAAAAAAAGACATTACATCTAAACCCGTCTACGTCACCTAGAAATTTATTACCAACAGACTCGGCGCTGCGTGAGCGCTATTTAGTCACGCTGGCTGAAACACATGGATTCCTGAGGATCAAACGATGGACCCATGTGGCTGATTAATTAAATTATCTTTATCAGTGTGTGCAGCCATTCTGTCTCGCCTTTTTCATGTTTGCAAAAATATCTGCAGCAAAATATATTTATACTTCTTATTGATGACCATACTTTATTCCAAGATGTAAAATAAAACGCATGTTTGATGAATAAATATAAATAATTTTTGCTTGCTTTTTGTCAGATAGCTATGTCGTTGGGAGCATCAAATGCAATATTTTCATAAGGAGCGATTTAATAATAAAATGCCAGTTCCTTGGAAAAAGTGCTTATTAAAATGCTTACAATACGTAAAATAAACAGGCGGATAGTTTTTTGCCGAAACCACAGAGATTGGAAAGCCAATTTTCATAGTTCTGTTAGGCGTAATATATATAACTTACAAACCTAAATGTACATAACAACTTTCTTTGTCGCACGTACAAATTACAACACGCTGGCACATGAAGGTCAAGGACTCTTGGTCGCAAAAGTTATGTTGTTGTTGGTTGATTTTGTGTTTTACGTCCCACTCAACAGCTAAGGTCATATGGAGACGGGGCATCGATATAAAGTCTCACCCGAAAGACTGGAGAAGCCCGGCATCAAACGCACGACCACTCATTTACAAGGCGAGTGGCTTATTCACTGCGCCACGGAGGCTTCTAAAATTAATGTTGTGCAGTCGTCGATTAGAGATCGAGTAGCGGCAAAAAGCGATTTGAAATACTTTATGAGACGTTGCAAATATAATCAATTGATAAGCTTTGTCAGCATTTGAGCAATTTGCAATTCTTAAATCATCATACACATTTGCAGCGTTTATCAAACTAAAGGAAAGGTGTTGACTTATGCGAAAGGTTTTGATGCTATTTGTAAATGAATGCAAACACATTCTTACCTTTGCAGGAAAATTATTCACTGGTGTACTATGAGTGCATATGCTGTTTTAAAATAGATTTGCAAAAGTCACAAACGCAAAGGACATGAACCGATTTGCAACAAAGCAAAACCTAACAAAAATTTGCAAAGATGAGGGTAACATTTTCAAACATTTGCAGACATGCCAAGGGAATGCA
Organism: Rugalucina vietnamica; assembly: GCA_964017185.1. Taxonomy (NCBI): domain Eukaryota; kingdom Metazoa; phylum Mollusca; class Bivalvia; order Lucinida; family Lucinidae; genus Rugalucina; species Rugalucina vietnamica. The sequence goes on from OZ024872.1 coordinate 63,886,384, forward strand.
AACTTTCTCTAACATTTACATGCTTTTCCACAGGCAATATTTTATTGTAAACCGCGGCAGAAATGGGTCTTTGTACATATTAGAAAATAAATGATCAAATAAACAGGTTTCTGAGGAAAAAACATAGAGTCAAACCGATGTCAAATATGTGATATGTTTGAAAGGACGACTTAATATGATCAAATAAATGCAAATTAATCCCATACATTTACAAATGTTTCAATAATCTGAATAGAAAAGACAAAGATAAGCGGTATTTCCATTTATGCGCAGAATTTAACAAATTCGACACAAAGATAACAAGTGGTATTCGACTAACATTTGCATATATTAGTAAAAAATCTGAAATTGGCCTTTTCATGCAGTGGATCCGTAACTCGAAATTACATTTTTGTAGTCTTGAAGGTTAAATGTGGATATTAGCGGTTCATTGAATGATAGACAGCGATATTCAAATAGCCCAATGATTTACTCTGGAGCGGAATGGTCACGTTATATTTGAATAACCAATTCTGGTCGATAATGCAATGCCAGATTCGTTTTACAAAATGTGCGACACGCACCACCGACAACAGTTCTGAAGTTCATGTAAGTGGACTGCATCTTAAACGTTGACTCTGTCTACATGGTTCTTTGTTCAGGGGAGACAATTTAGAAATCTGAGTTCTTTGTCATTTCATTGCCAGACAAAAACTGGTATGTTTAACCTGCTAGAACCCTAGGTGTCTTTTCATAAAAAATATACATGTAAGATGAAAATAAAAGCTGAAATACCTACATGAATATACTCGTAAATGAAAAATATTGATGAAAATGTTATTAAAAGTGTTTAGTGTAATTGAACATTCATGGACTAGATATTTAAATGTTTTATATTTGGTTTTCGTAAAGTTGTAAAAACTGTTTCGAATTACTGAATGACCGAATCGGTTGCATTAACATAACTATAGAAAAAGGTAGAATGGTGTCAAAACCTTTGGACTGAAAGATTAAGTTTTGGTTTATGCAATAAAAATCTGCTTTACTACATCTTTATTACAGTCTCGGACCAGCCTGTACATAACTTTGGTCTCAGGAGATAAGACTTGTTTTCTGTCTTAACTTTGAAACACTAATTTTGTACACTTATAGAGTATTTTTGTTTTGGTTAAGCAGACTGAAAGGACACTATGAGATAAACCGGAGGCGAGTTGTCGGAAGACAAGGGTCAGATCGAAGTCTCAGTTATTGGGAATCATTATGACACTATAAGATCAATATTACATCAATGTCATAGTATATTGAAACGGCAGGTGACCGTTTTCTTATAGTATATGCAAATGTGAGTGTAGCAGATACATTGTATTAGGATTATGCCAACAGTCTCTTTCTATCAGATATGCAAACGGACACATCACCGTCATAGGTAAGGGACAATTTCATCACAAAAATATGTCCGTGTAATGTATACCCCCTTAAACCCCACTTTTATATAGTAAAACTAGGGTATACAGGGTATACACGTTTTCTTATTTTTTATCCAAAACATAGATTGTGGGTACTCGATAGTACTGCCTCGCCGAGGCGGTTCTATCGTGTACCCACACTTAATTTTTTGAGCATAAATATTGAAAAATATCTTTTTTTTTCCAATGGAGTTTTCGATTTTTCTGCTGAAAAAGAATCTGCAGATTACACGAGCAACGTTTTGTAATGTCACTACTGTCAAGTTTGAAATATGTCATACTGCCCTTATAAACAACTATAATTATTCCATGCATTAATAGTATCTTTTGAAAAAAATGCGCGTTCTAAAATGTTTGAATTATAATTTTCAGACACATACTTGATATGTTGCACGTTGTTGTAAACATACACCCCTTGCAAAAAACAGTTTCTGTTTAGGAACCGGTCTATCAGACATCGCTTTACGAAAACTTGCCTATGCAATATACAGAGTTTTTTGAGCTTTAAAAACTGAAAATTTTCAACTGAAAAAAATTGATAATTTTCTTATTTTTGCTCAAAACATAGATTGGGGGAACACGTTAGAACCGCCTCGGTGAGGCGGTTCTAACGAGTACCCACAATCTATGTTTTGGAGCAAAAATAAGAAAAAATAGGTATACCCCTGCATACCCCAGTTTTGCTATATAAAAGTGGGGTTTAAGGGGGTATTTATTGCACGGACATGTTTTCCTGATGGCTTATTTTGGTTACAGAAAATCTCTTTCATAATCAGTCAGAGCACTTACTTAAACAGGTGATTATGAAAATCACCTTGTGCAGTACATTTTTTTTATAAATCAGTCACAAGATATAAGATTTGTTTCCCTTTGTTTGAAATAATTATCTTAAATATCACTTCCTCAGGTGATTATTTTGATCTATCAAATCACTTGGATGTGTGATTTAAGTAAATAAGAAAAAGGGACGGTGTTGTCTGTTCATTTTGCCAGGCACAAATGCCAACATGTTAAGGGAGATGACGAGCATTGCCAGCTAAGATGAAACCAAGAAACATAGAAGCCATATCGAGTTTTGTGGTTTTTATTTCATTGAGAAAGTGTTACTTGAAACAGTGATCGGCCAAACCGATCAATGACCGATCACGATGCGGAGTGATTTTTTGGGGTTACCCTTCAACTTTTAACCCACCGCGCGCAGTACTTATTTGAATGCGCGCACCACACTTTCTTTTCACTATTCAACGAATAAGACTCCAAACTTATCAGAAAAAATAGGCGCTGTCTTCACAAAAAATAGGAAATCCTTCAAAACTGAACTTGAAAATCACGAAAATTTCACATAAAATTCACAGTTTTTCTCGATTTTCTCTGCGATGCTTACACTTTTGCTGCCTCTGACCTTGTGACTGAATGGCGCGTCTTTACATTGACCCCTCGGATAGCTTAGAATTAGGAAAACAGCGCGAAATTCAAAATAAAGCAAAAAAAAGTAGGCATTTATTCATGCTATTGCAGTCTTCTCTTGGAGCCAAAAAATCACCCAAGAACGTGATTTTAAGATCACTTGTTTAAGTAAGTGCTCTGACTGATAATACTTTAATACGCATAAGCCATAAAGTTGGATATTCATATATGACGCACAGTTTTTGAAAACCAAATGTAGGTTTTTATCGTTATCGACGTCAATGCTGCTAATGTTCTATGCTTTGATAAATGGTCAAAAGTGTTTCAAAGGCTATCATGACGTGGCTATTTGACAAAGAATGAATACTATCAAATAAAGACAAAAATGAGATCCTTTAAGAGCAGTGAACATATAAATGAGAAAGGGGATGGGCCATACCATGATTTCGGCTACTTAAGCCTCTTCAGTGACCCTATAGATTTGGCAACATGAAGCCAAAGAAAATTACTGTAATTTTGCATCTTTCAACAAGATAGTCGATAAGACTATTATAATCAAAATGGGACCAAATATATTAAACGATGGTTAAGAAATGAATCTTAACCAATTATAATTTTCTGATTTCTCAGAATACCCTCGCTGATCTCAAAGGACCAAAAGGAAAATATAATCTGCACTATGGATGATGTACGGGGAGACTTTTTAGGGCCGCCACACGGCACAACACCAGCTGCAGTAATAGCAAATAAAAATAAAACTGAGATCCTTTAATAGCAGTGAACATATAAATGAGAAAGGGGATGGGCCATACCATGGTTTCGGCTACTTTTACTTCGTTGCCTTTCAACGTGAAACGAATGTCCATAGGGATAACATGTTTTTGACGTCTAGGGAAATAAGCGCCAGAATACTATTGCTTCTTTCGCGGCTATTCAGTTGTAATAATCCGGACCAGTGACTATGCGTAAATGTTCGAAGAGTATGAAGATTTTAAAAGGAAAATCTTTAATGACATTAAATTCAGTCAATCTTTAAACTAGGTGCGTTGGTATTTTTGCAAAGTGTAAACATGTACATATGCAAGATCAATATTCCACAAAAGTGTTCGCTTATCTAATTTATTTAGTGATGGGTCAGGTTACTATGAAGGCAATAACCTTTCGCTCCGAGGATATCGTCACCTAGTCTACGTAATGAAATTGGCCGTCGGAAATGACTATACTACAATTATCAGTAGTTTTATTTATTAATGTGAGTCGCGTAACGAGAAAATCCCGATACTTTTGACAGAATACAAGAAACCATTCAACAACTTAAGAGGCATGGAATATCGGATTTATGATTAAAATACATGCTAGACATGTATTGTGAAATAAAGTTGTGTCCTACAGCGTCTCCAGGTTATATTATACAGTCAAATTGGTTTGTATCTAAAAAAAAACTAAGGTTCACTTTATTTGGCATGTAATATACGATATACACTTTGGTCATGTCAAAATGAATGCGATGCCTTATCATACATGTATCTCCTGGATAATATTTATATTAGATTTGGAACAAAGTTTTACAGACAAATTGTTGGAATCCCGATGGGTACAAACTGCGCCCCTCTCGTAGCCGATCAATTTTTATACTGCTACGAAAGAGATTTCATGGATTCTCTTAACCTGACACTCAAGCTGATGTTATCGAGGCTTTTAATTCGACTTCTAGGTACCTCGAAAAAGCACACCCGCGCAAGCAAAACTTCTTGGCTTGTCACACATGTAAACCAATCGGCCACTGGGGCGCTAAGTTAATGTAGATAACGAGTACCCACAATTAATGTTTTGGATCAGAAACAGAAAAAAATATGTATATTTTTCACTATATACAATTAGGGTTGCAGGGGTTAAATATTTCACGGACATGTCATCTTGGTGAGTCTTGTCATGAGTCTTGTCTGGGACAGACACAGCGATACATGAGGGATATTGCATTGGCCCTTAACTTAGTTTGTTGCGTATATTTGTCTTTTAGACTTAATATTAAAATCGTTTAATAGTAACAGCAATTATCCCATGAATAATAATTTTTCATAATCAACATTTAAGAGCTTTACAATTCAAAAGATTTAGTATTAAACAATTGTTAAAAAATAAGATTTGATTCAACAATCACGGATCGCAAATCTCGAGTTTTCTTTATTTCAATTTGCTTGTGCACATTTTCTTGTACATAGGTTCGCTTCGGAACTATGGTATTTTTGCTGTGTATATCAAACTGAGCAGATCAGATTGTCATGGATAATATTTTTGTTTCATGTGCATTTTTTGTTATTAATCCGTATGCTTAATGTTTACTTTGACTCCTTGTATTATGCGGCGCTACAATATTCGATGTTAGCTGGATGGCCATGTTACTGGAAATAGCTGGTCTTGAATGTAATATTTGTGTCTTTCCCGTCTGACATTAAGGTTGAAATTAAAATTGGAATTACTATATCAAAGAGACACAGAAATAAATGATATTCATAGACAATTTTTGATGGTCATTAAACACGCAATACATTTGTCTCAGGTTACAACTTATGCTCACATTTAACGATACTGGACTCTCATGTGGTTTATCGTCGTCTAAAGTATACCGTGGTTCCGTCTAACTTGAAAACTTAAACTTATATTTCTGGAGAAGATTATAATTTTGTACATGCAGAAATAAGCGTGAGTTTCACGTCTTGGGCAGTAGAGGCAATTGTATCATTTACAACTTCACTCGATCGTCGAATAAATTGAAGGACAATTCCTAACGTGACTTATACTAGTCATAAGCGGTCCGTCTCAATAACAGTCCGAATTTTTAAAATACAGTTGTTGTTATTACACGCATTGATTTAAAGGAACACTTTTGCGGCGAACTTGTCCAGAAACACAAGAATCGTATGAACCGCACACTCACACCTAGTATTTAGATTAGTTCGGGAACGAAAATGGCGGGAAAAACTCTTGGAAATATCAACATGGACTTCCTCAACTGTTTCTATCAGATGAACCTACATATAACGTAAGATTGTTTTCATTTTTGTTTCATATTTTGAATAAATACTCACTTACTTACTTACCTTCTTTCATAATTGCTTTACTTTACTTTGCCTTTACTTTACTGGCTGACTGGCGCATGCTTGCTTACATACATGTACGTACGGATGTACCTAGGTGCCTACATACCCACTAAACTGCAGCTTTTAATGAGATTTGAAGGGATAATTACTTGAATCGTGATCACCAGAAACGACGTTATTCACCAACAAATCATTCGGAATGTTAAAGTTCACGCCAGAATGACTTCAGCGGTTTTCGAATATTTTATCAATATTGATCGATATACATGTACTTCTTGAATAATACGTTACAATTATTATCATTTTTCGTAAGAGAATGATCAGTCATTATTTCGTTCATTCCCCTAAATACACTGAGGCTAAAGTGTTTAAAAGTATTTGATCTTATGCGTTTTTTACTTATTTATATTTTTGCTTCGGAATTCATGACACTTTCGAGCTTTTGGTTTTATCTGATGGCAAAAAAAAATGAATTATATGAGCCGTTGTGACTACCGCATGAATCTCTGTAAAATGTAAGTGTTATTTGTTCTATGAAATTGCACGTATACTTACTAGCATTCATTTTAGCTCATAGACAGCTGATAATAGCAGCTGATTGTTGGGCAATGAGGTAAGACTACAACCTCTCGATCATAGGAGACAATAACAGCAAACGGTGAGAAACAAACTGACGGATGTGTCCCAAAAGACATCTTTTAAATACTGTTTTGTGGTAGAATAGAAGAAACTTATCATTTTCTTTGAATGTCGGTAGTAAAAATGAACCATTTTCAGCTTTTCTCAGCTATAAAGTGAAATGTACGCAGTTAAATACTGCAAAATTAAGGCTTTATGGCTTATTATTAAATCCTTTAATGTTTAATGCAATTATGGCATCAATAATAATTTTTCATAATCACCATTTGAGAGATTTGTATTTTATAATAATTTCATGCGAAACATTTTTTTTATATAAATGGCACTAAACGACCGGACATTGTAAAGCCACAAAGAACTACCCCGCATGCACATATTTCTACTTGAGAGCAAATTGTGTACCCTACGTACACAAAATGCTATTTAAGTTTTGCAATTTGTGGCTCTACTTTGTTCATATATTCCTTTTTTCATTGACGGATTCAGTTGACACGGTGCAGATGAAACGTATGCTTGATTAAAATGAGGTTACATTTTATAATCTTCTTGTTTTGATTTCTGCAAAAAGGGCTAGGCAAGTCAAAGAAACCAACTACTAATTGTTATTCATAGACTATTATCCAGAATCGCCTTTAATAGCCATTTACCACGCACTTTATCTGTCTTGGGTTACACTATATGCTCACAGTCAATGCAAATCGGTTCCCGTGTGACTTGCACTTCAATTATACGAGTCGAATTGCGAGAAAGTTGTGCCTCGTTTCCTTCAAAGGCAGCGACAACTAAGTCTGTGCAAGAGATACAGTTAGCTAGGGGGTTGTAACCAGTTGTGTTTTAAAATACAGGGTGAATACTATGCATGTGTTAAATAAAATATGTTCTTAAGATACGGTACGTGGCTACCGTTCAAAGAGTCCTCGCTAATGTTTTCATATACACACACAAACATTATTTTCCATTACATGGCTCATATTATTCATAACCGGTTCGTCTTTGTGTAAGATACAGTATATCTGATGCATACACTTTATTTCCCGTCTTTCAAAGAAAACCTTTGAAGCGAACTATGTCTGGCAAAGTATTTTGTTACCTTAAACTTTAAGATTGGATACCTAGTGACTTCTGTTGAGATGGAAAAGAAAGTGGCGGGAAAAGCGCCTGGAAACAACAGTATGGACTTCCTCAACTGTTTCTATCAGATGAACGTACATAAAACGTAAGTAATTTTAATCCAATTGCGACAAATGGATATGTTAATCAAAATTTGCGTGAGTCCTGTTTCGTTGCTAGGGACAATAGGATTAAGTTTATTTGTATTTCATTTTCGACGAAAAGCTTTTAAGCAAATGAAATAAAACTAACATGCTTTAAGAGCAGTAAACATTTTTATGAGAAAGGGGATAGCTATACCGCGGTTTCGGCTACTTAAGCCTCTTCAGTGACCCTATTGATCTGGCAACAGGGAGGCAAAGAGAATTACATACAGTACTGTAATTTTGCAATTTTCAACAGGGAAGTCGATACAAAGACTAGTAGTATCCAAACAAGGCCAAATATATCAAATGTTGTTTAAGAAATAAACCTAAACCAATAACAATTTTCTGATTTCTCAGAATACCCTCGCTGATCTAAAATGACCAAAAGGAAAACCAATCAGTCTTCAAAAATCTTACAGGCAAATAGTCTTGCTGTAAATGCAACACCGCGTTTCAAAATAGGATGCTTGACGAAAAGGATGGATGACTTGTATATCATTGCCGTTGACATTCATGATGTTAACGTTTTGCCTTTCGATTGCAGCAAAATAAAGGCTGAGTGGCCACCTATTTAGAAAATAGCTGCTCATTCGGCTTACGATATGTTTCATGGTATAAGTACCTGATTGTTAGTTTGGTTTTTTCCCACCTCGGTTTTTGGAGTGGGAATCTTTTTCTGATTGCGCCTTTTCCCGATCTTTGCCTACTTGTACCTTATTATTGCTTTTGCTATCTTGAACAAGATAATACAGCTAGATGCAATATAAAGCAATGCAAACTCATTACATGAAAATAATATTTTCCCATGAAGCTTCGCCGATTGTCCTATGTCAGGAGATAAAATATTAATGAGTACTTTGTATGGAACAGCTTACTGCTAAGATGGTCGGATATCTACAATCAAAGAGCACTTACTATTTGTGCCCATACATGTATATGCGCACCCGTGCTTCCAGGCAAAGCGTATACGCTACTGACTGACCATCCGATTACTGGTTAACTCTAAACATGCCCAGGAAAAGTGGTTCTAGTTAATCCATCCATATTTATAAGCCTTATTGGCTTAGTTGGGCAGTTATATTTGAAGCACTTTTCGAATGACATCATAACATCCTAATTTGGGTTAAAAGTCCCATAAAATGGACGCAACGTCCCGACATGACTATGGCTGTTGACTGGGACGTTAAGCATCAAATCAAACAAACAACTATTGCATTTCACCATTAACTCATTCAGTAGAGTAATGCCATTTCAGAACAGAAGGAAATAAACTGAACCGAACCTATTGACAAACTTTGTGAGAATAATATTATTCAAGTGCACTTTATGTCATTTATATAAGAAAGCTTAGAGACGTAGTTCATTGGTATTAATGTGTAAGTATTAATGAAAAAAAGTAATTACAATAACCTATATATCCTTTGAATAAATGAATATAAAGTTTTGAACAACATTGCTTTTAGGAGAAATGAAGTTATTTGCACCATTTCATTAGTGAAGCACTATTTAAATGCACACTAGAATGATTTTTGTCTGTTTTGTCATATGCTTGGATTGTAAATAATGATGTAATTACTCGTACATTGTCGTTACAAGTATACTATCATAATTTCTCGAGGGCGATCAGTCAGAAAATTGTTTTATGTACATTGTCTCAAATTAAGGTTCAAATGTAAAACTTTTGGACTACGAGTTAACAATTGTGAAAAAAGTTTGTCAGATCAATAAAATACTGTATTGACCACAGACACGATGAACGTTGTCTAGATCGAAAAAGCCAAGCAATTGAAAAGAACTGTTTGTGAAAACTCGGTCAAGTTTTTTTTTTTTTTCTTTTTTTTTCTTGGTTTGTTTTCAAATGATATTGTATTACATCCTGTTAAATCTGGAGTATAAAGAAAGGTACAAATAGGCGAAGATCAGGAAAAGGCGCAATCAGAAAGAGATTCCCACTCCAAAAACCGAAGTGGGAAAAAACCAAACTAACAATCAGGCACTTATACCATGAACATATCGTAAGCCGAATGAGCAGCTATTTTCCCAATAGGTGGCCACTCAGTTACCTTAACTTAATTAAAAATATGAAAACATACATAAGGCGCCAATAGCACAAAAATTTTAAACACCAAGATATAAAACAAAAAGAACCACCACAGAAGTATCGCCTTGGAACGATCAGTAACACAAAGTTACTGGCGGGCTTAAACCGGTTTTACAGGATCCTAACCTCACCCTCAGCTTCTGCAGTGGTTCATAACATTTAGTAAGTTCTTCGGTCCTCGTGGTGAATCTCTAACTAGTCAATGAATCATCAAGAACAAACAAATAAATCATGATAAACATCCTGATGAATAAAAAACAAGGACTCACAGATTGAGTAAGCTGCCCGACGATGGAGATCCCTGGGCGCCGAATAACCTACTAACTCCGGAGCAAAAGAAAAACACCAGTTGAACCCCGGTGGGCCAAGCAACAGACAAGAAGCTCCAGCCCCAACCAACTAAAATGAATAGCTTTAAGTCGGGGCCATCATAGAGTCTGACGCCCGATCCACCGGCGTGCAATTAAAGAAGGCAGCATAGTCATCAACCATGATTGGGTTAAAAACTAAGCATGCAGACTGTCGCATATCATTCAAGTTATAACCTATACGTCTGTAACGTGTTATGATTTTTCTGAACTGAAAAGAAAAATCATTAATACCTATAAGTTTCTTAAATTTGTAAACTTGATGCTAATAAGATGACACCAAACCTACCAGAGCCAACGTACGATCGACTTAGGCAAATTAACATTTCTGCAACAGATGTATGCGATATTCTTAAATCCTTAAATGTTTCTAAAGCATCAGGTCCCGACTTAGTTAGTCCGCGATTGTTAAAAGAAGAAGCGAACCAGTTATGTACTCACTTAGTACCTTCTTCAATCGGCTTTTAATCTCTGGCCAATATCCTAAAGCATGGAAATATGCTGACGTGACACCAGTTTATAAAAAGGGTGATAAGCAAATACCGAATAATTATAGACCGATCTCGCTTTTAAGTGTAGTAGGCAAAACGATGGAACGAGCTGTTCATAAGTACGTTTACAACTACTGTGCCCAGCATCGCGTATTTACTCCTTTTCAATCTGGGTTTATCCAAGGCGATTCGACGACATATCAATTAATAAATTTATACGACACATTTTGTGAAGCGGTAGACAATGGAAAAGAAGTCCGTGTAGTGTTTTTAGATATTTCGAAAGCTTTCGACAGAGTGTGGCACAGGGGCCTACTGCACAAACTTCATTCGATTGGAATTTCCGGCCACCTGTTGAAATGGTTTGAAAATTATTTATCTGATAGGGTGCAGCGAGTTGTAATAAATGGCAAAGCATCAAGTTATCTCAAGATACCAGCTGGGGTCCCCCAGGGCTCAATCCTAGGGCCATTACTCTTTCTGATTTATATTAACGATATTGTTTTAGAATTAGACTGTTGCATAAGATTATTCGCTGATGACACTAGCTTATATATAGTTGTAGAGAATCCAAATACATCAGCTATTCTACTAAATTCGAGTATCAGCACCATTCACTCGTGGGCTGAAGACTGGCTAGTTGATTTTAGTGCCCCTAAAACTGACGCTATGGTTATAACACGAAAAAGAATTAAACCCTATCACCCACCGCCAATCATGGATAATGTTGTTATAACGGAAGTAGACAGACATCGCCACCTTGGTATTACGTTTTCTTCAGATCTTAACTGGCAAAACCATATCACTGAAATTAAAACTAAAGCTTGGCAGCGCCTAAATATACTAAGAGCATTTAAATTTAAATTCGACAGAAGATCGCTCGAACGTATGTATGTGTCCTTTATTAGGCCTACACTGGAATACAGCGGCGTCGTATGGGATAATTGTAACGACCAAGACAAAAAAACTTCTCGAAAATATTCAAATCGAAGCTATGCGCATAATAACTGGTGCCACTAAATTATGCAGTATAAGTAAACTTTATCAGGATACCGGCTGGGAAACTTTAGAGGCGCGTAGACGTAAACAAAAGTTGATAATTTTCTTCAAAATGATTCACGGCCTTTGTCCCGACTATCTGAACGAAATCGTACCCGAAACAGTGCAAAACCGTGCACGATATCCTCTAAGAAATGCTGACAATATATCCACTATTCGTACAAATTCTGTATTATATTACGAGTCATTCCTTCCATCCGCAATACGAGCTTGGAATGATCTACCCAATACAATTAGAAATAGCACTTCTCTTAACCAATTCAAACGCAAGCTTTCAGAACAAAGGTCAAAACCTCCAAACCATTTCTATTACGGCAGAAGAGTACCACAAATACAGCATGCACGATTACGTATGGAGTGTAGTGCTCTACAACAGCATCTGTTTAAGAAAAGCCTTGTTGAAAGTCCTCTGTGCACTTGTGGTATCTCAGAAACGTCGAAACACTTCCTACTCGATTGCCAAAACTATCACCAAATCCGTAACCGAACTCTGTCTGATTTTCTCCACCTTCCAACTAAATCCCTGCTCTTCGGAGACCCCAGACTCACAGAGGAAGAAAATACAAACATTTTTGAAGCTGTTCATAAATTCATTACTCAGACAGGGCGCTTTGACAATTAATTTCGCGCAGGCATTTGTTGCTGCTCTATTGCGATCTCCGAATCCGCGGGGGTTCGTTTCGGGTGGTTTGAAACTGGGAACATTCATTCATTCATTCATTCATTCATTCATTCATTCATTCATTCATTCATTCATTCATTTATCTATCTGCTCCCATGTCCTCCTTACTCTTCACTGTCTCGCCTCTCTACTTGATTCTAATCTCAGTTTTGCAGTCCGTATTAGACTTTTTCTTTCATTTTTTTTTCTTTTCACTACGTATAAACATCTAGTTAGTATTATTTCTTGATACTCGTTCAGTTGTGTATTTTTTCACGTTAGGAGAAGATTCATATAAGCTTCCTTGAAGCTTGTTTTCTGATCTTTTGATTTATTGATTGTCATTATTGCTATATGTGAATTTATTAATAAACTAGTGTTTAAACCAAATTTGTAAACTTAGTCACCAATAACAGTTACAGATAGATAGATGTAAAGAGCAAAATAAAACCGGATAGTACCCGTGGGTAAAATTTTCTTTCATAAGTTTTCCCTTCCAAACCTCGTGACCTTTGCCTATCCATACACATTGGATCTAGTTTGAACGTGTTTACAGAATCTACGGGCTGCTGTTGCATTATTGAACCAGATTCATGATTTGTTAGGCTGATTAAAAGATCCTACGAAATAGACAAGTGTATCATAACACCCCAAATAATAGAAATAAGATTTAAAGGCAAAGTACGCCCTTTAAAATTAACTTAACAACAGTTCTATAGACTACGACAGTTAATGTTTGCAAGGTTGATCCTTAAGCTGCATAAAATTTATAATTTACAGCACCAACATTGTTCAGCATGCCGTTTTCTGCAATGCTCATGTGTGCTTTTCAGGTCATTGATATTATCTTTCCCAAAACACAGCGACATTCGATTACAGTGCCAAAAGTTATGGTTAATATTAAGTTAGTCATTTGCATATTAGTTTTGTGCGAAGTATTTTGACCTCTTTTCAATTTTACACGTTGAATTAGCGTCTTTTTGTGAAACATGACAATGACGTAATAAACACGTATTTAGTGTAAATAAAGGCCAACCAACAGCATGAATGTGTGTGTGTGTGTGTGTGTGTGTGTGTGTGTGTGTGTGTGTGTTGTGTTGTGTGTTCAGAAATAATGTTCTTTTCGTCCCCATTGACCTGTTAAACTTTAGGAAACATATTTTGGATGATCACTGACATTGGTATTTCGTTTTTGGTTTTGAAGTTTAGCACATTGTTTGCACTTTTCAGTACAACAAATATTTTCTGGGTAAGTCCGGTATCTTGAGAGAAAGTATCGATAAAGCAAGTGTTGTGTTTTAAGATCAACGAATTGCATATTTATTTATTTTTCAAAGGGCTGATTAAGCTGAATATGCTTTGGATAGGTGTTTCACTGTTTTGAATCGTTTAGGGGATTAAGAAGATTAAGATGTCACCCAGCTATTCCACAGTTCCAAAATCGAATGTGGCGCGCGATAAATCACGTTCTTTGAGCCTCTCGGGTTTCCGATGCCCTGCTTTCCGTTATTCATCTTAAACTTTGGTATCTATGTTTAGTATTTTCTTATTATGATTTGTCTTATTTTTGTATATCACTGAACAACTGCAGAAGCTGAAGGTGAGGTTAAGTACCTGTAAAATCGATTTAAGCCCGCCAATAATTTTATATTACTGATCGTTACAAGACGATACTTCTGTGGTGGTTCTGGTTGTTTTATGTCTTGGTGTTAAAATTTTTTGTGCTGTTTGCGCCTTATGTATGTTTTTATATTTTGGGTTAATTTTAGGTAACTGAGTGGCCACCAATTGGGAAAATAGCTGCTCATTCGGCTTACGATATGTTTTCATGGTATTATAAGTGCCTGATTGTTAATTTGGTTTTTTCCCGCCTCGGTTTTTGGAGAGGGATTCTCTTTCGCTCGATTCTGATCGTTGCCTACTTGTACCCTTTTCCCAAATATGTATGCGGTGGACTTTAAAAAAAATAAGAAAAGAAAATCAATCAATTGAAAATATCGTATTCAGGTCATTTTGGTTCGCTCTTCTAATGACCAATTATTCTGTCTATTATGTTTTCTATATTCGTTAACCCGTATAAATGCTTTTAAAATTATCCGATGCGTGATATTATTATACAAGTTGAAATAGTATTCGACAAAGACAAAATGAATGGAATAAAAATATGTTTGAAAGTGCTCGCTATACTTTTTCATTCAGCTTTACATATATTGTACCAGTATATTGAAATATCATTGTACAAACTAAAAATATTAGAATAGCTGAAGGATATTGTTGGAAAATGGAACTGTATCTACGACTAAGTGTCCATTGAGACGACGCATTTGTTTCATCCATATGTATTCAATTGCTTTCTTTCAGAAGTGGAGGAAGCTTAGGTTTAAAAAGTACGTATGTAATGTAATTGGAGGGTGCTATGGTGTAAAAGGTACATCTGTTATGTGATACGATGAAGCTCACTAAGTGTTCAAGCCTCCGATATTCATTTTCAGTAGCAAAAGTTCATATCAAGGAGTTTACCCCTTGCACCGGTAATACTGAATTGGAAAAGGAACTTAATGATTCATATCTCGGATCTTCCGTTCGGAAGAGAAAGCTAATGTCGTTTTCATCAGAGCCTACGCTTCGGGAGAGGAATCTAATGTTTCTCGGTGATTTCGTTTCGAAAGCGGAAGCTAATGGCTTCTGTACCAAGGCATCCGCTTCGGAAGAGAAAAATAATGGCTCTTTTTCATCCGGGCCTACGCTTCAGGATAGGAATCTAATGTTTCAAGTCTCAGTGATTTCGTTTCGAAAGCGGAAGCTAATGGCTTCTGCACCAATGCATCCGCTTCGGAAGAGATAGCTAATGGCTCTTTCACCAGGATGCTCCAGAATGCTTCGAATGGTTCATGTCTCGGCGCTTACGTTTTAAATAGGAAGCTAATGGCTTCTGCACCAGGACATCCGCTTCGGAAAAGGGAGTTAATGGTTCTTGCCTCGAAGCATCCGTTGCAGACGCGAAGCAGGGTGCTAAGACATCCCCGGGGTAGGGCCTAATGGTTATTGTCTCGAAAATCTTTCGGTTTCTTGGCGTCAAGAACTTGATTGCGTTGCTGTGAAAGTTGCTAATAGTGGCTTATATACTTGACCAATTGAAATTGTGCTTTAATAAAATTAATAACGTCAACGCATTTTCATTGCTGTTGGCATTTTGAATTCTTGGTATTTATTATATTATATTTTTTAATATAAATGAGAGACGATAAACGGAAATTAGAACGTTTGGCATAGATACGGGTAGATCAGTAACTTATGGTCAAATTTTGCGGATCACTACGTATAGCATACGAAGCAATCCATAATAGTGAGTATGACCAACGCTTTTAATTTAGTTCTCACTTTAGGACGCTACAATTTTGAGTCGAATGCATTTCATTCCATCTCCCATACAATGTAAAATGATTAAATATATGACGTGTATTTTTGAAGCTGAGTGGTAAAATATATGTGAGAATGACGTTTACGCATGGCACGGATCCATTTAAGGTGTATCTGGTGTCGTTTGAAGTTTAAAAAAAAGCTTTGCAGTTAGCCGTTAGCATTTACAATGAACATATGTTGCAAACATCAGTTAAGAGACGCTTGACTATAAAACATTTCTCCAGTGCTTATTATGTAAAATTCAAAATAGCTTGCAATACAACAGTAACTGACGGGTCGAGTGTAAATAGATAATGCATGTACATGTATTCATTGAAACTGTTCCGGTATTTTTGAATAAATAAAAAAGCTTTTATGACAGCACATAATTTAAAGGCCTTTTAAATACTAAGACAACTTTTTTTTTCTTGGTGATTTTAAAGCAAGTTTATCATGATTAACATTAAAATAAAGAACTGATTAACACAATGCAAAATTTGATTCAATATAAGAGAAGTTATTGCGAAATATTGTATTTAGTATGTTTCCTGTAATCTTATTTGGAATCAGGCGGAAGGAGATAAACACATCGGATGGGTAACTTTAGTTCAATTTTCATGTATTAAAATGTATTTCATGCATATTATTGGGAACTGCGTTTGCATTTCAATGTGTTTAGCTGAAGAACTTGAAATAAAGGACAACCAAATGCGAGCGTTTATGTAATTTAATGTTGTTATTAATTCACTTAAATTACTTTTTGTAGCAAAACGTGCTGCCGAAATAGATACATTGTGACAGAAGAATGTATAATGTTAATGTGATTATTCAACGTGTTGAAAGCATTGTTTTATTTAATAAGTTCCTTCATGTAACAGCTTGCTAAACGAAATGTTCAACGTTATACGTTTACTTGAAATGAACTTTCAATGTTCAATTACTGAAATAAGAAACTAAATATTGAATTATTTAAATTGGAAATAGCTTACTCCGATTTCTCAGTATAAAAGCAAAAGCAGACTGTTGTTATTGAAGAGTATTGGCGAACACAGGGTATCATGGTGGTGCATAAAGAGAAACTTATATTAGACACCAAATGCAGATTTTAAATGTCAAACGTGCTTATATTGTCATCAATTCCATGTACATTATGTATTCCAGAACACCGGAGGGATGTGATAAGCTGGGACACAGAGAGAGCGTTGAAGAGGAGGAAGAAGATGACATGTTTCCCTGCTCCACCCACAGTACGATCAAAGAGGAACCAGCCAATGATAGCGAGACAGAGGAACCTGTCTGGGACTTTGGGATACGCAGATCAGGTTCTTCCAAAGTGAGTGGAGCATGTATTTAAATAATTAAATGCGTTGACAAAATACGCGCCCCTTTGTGCTCATGTTAAATCAATACGATAGAAAGCACATCAATAGATACGATTACATTAAAGATACAATTGAATTTTAAATCCAAGCTTGACAACAGTTGGGAAAAGTAAAAAAGCTTATTCCGAGAACTATGTCACGTTTTTTAGACGAAAACATGCTAGATTCAATCTCCCAGACACCATTTTTTTGTAAATTTAGAATCAAAATAAACGCCCACATTGCATTGTACAATGTACATTGTAGGATAGGGACATAGATGAAGTGGCACTGTCAGACATTATCCTGGATCCTGATGGCAATGCCGCCTACTACTGGCTGGTATGTATAGCTGTGCTTACAATATGAGCCGTCTCGTGTGAAAACCAAATGTAGTTTCCGAACAGGTCTGACACAATCAGGCTGTACTACATACAGTCACAGAAGCAGGCTAGAAGCTTGAAATTTCGAATTTAAGATGTAGCGAAAACAAAGACGCTGATCAGCTTCGCGAAATGTAGATTGTTGGTTTTCTCATAAGGCGGCTCAATATGTTCTCTTTGTATCACGGTCTTTGCGATAATTTGTTTTCCCACCTCCAGAGCCTGGTTGTTAATTTGTTTTCCCCACCTTGCTTTTTGTGTTTAAATAATTGCTAGCAGCAGATGTCACTTTAAGGGATTCTGCATCTTAGACGCCGACTGTCTTGTGGTGGGAGACAAATAAGGCAGTTATTGATATTCGGTCGGGAATATAAGAATCTTACAGGATAGACAAATCTGTACCGAGCGTTACATTTTGGCATCACGAGGTTCGCCGAGTGATGCCAAACTGTGACCCGAGGGGCAGATTTGTCTATTCATACATTACACGCATAACTGAGTCTTTTTCTTGCACGCCGTAATGCGACGAAGCTTGATTTTCATACTATTTACCGAGACAAATGCTACAATCGTGGCGTCCGCCATTTCGAATTAAAACGTTTTGACGTCATTGTGACGTGTGCGCTTAGCGACGAAATTACGTGATGTCCTATACAACCAATGTTAAAAAAAGAACACTTGAACGCAAGGTGCGACCTGTGTGAAATAACGAGGGTGAGATAAGAATTTCTCGTAGGATTTCTCTATCTTGTGTGCAAGAAATACCATTGTGCTGATTGCTCCAGTTCCTGGCCATTGCTTACTTTTTTATTTTGCCAGTTTGTAAATCTTTCATGTCCGTAGCATTTTGAAAACACATAAACAACAATGATTTTGGCATATTTGAATGAACACCTCACATTGTAAACTTGAAATACTAGTTAAAATCATCCCTCATGTGGCATTATGTTTAAACCCAATTAAACGGTAGTAACAGAACAGTTAATCATAAGCACACATCAAGAACTACACAATAACTATGTGCAAGTACGTGTATGTTACAGGGCGCTGTGACAGTTGCAGTTGTCTACAACATCGCCGTGATTGTATTGAGGCTTGCGTTTGAAGATCTACGATACGACGTAAGTTCCATAGCATTGCTTAATTGTATTTAACTCGTATAATTCAGAGTATACATATTCACATGCATATGATTCATTTGATAACATAATGAGCATTCAAAACGACAGTTTTTACCAAAACAATAGAAACCAGAGGCCCAGTGGTCCTGTAAACGCTCACCTGAGATCTGAAATATGATATACCAATAAATTTGTTTGACTATAATGTTCATATACATGTATGTATATAGCCCAAGGGCAGGGTCAGAATAACCCCTGGGGTCAATTTCTTTTTCAAAATCATAAATATTATGTCCATTTGCCCATTTCCTGAAGGTTTCCCCTTCAGTGACATTTAAACAGCTTTCTGCAATATGTGACCTAAGTTGACCTTGACTGAAAATTGTCAGGGTCATCACAGGGTCATGATTTATAAACACACTGTAGTACTAGATGGTCTCAATTTAAACATGTCTAGTTTTATTGCAATAGGTTCAGCAGTTCCGGAGAAGAAGATTTTTGAAGGGGTTTTACCTTGTGTGGGCATGGTGGCCATCTTGGTCATGTGACCTGGATTATTTATATACCCATTGGTTCCCACTTCCTAAAAATGTTTCCTGTAAAACTTGGCTTTGATTGACCAAGTGGTTTCAGGGAAGGCGATCTTTGAATATTTTTGTAACATACAGGTATATTGCCCCGGGGTGGGGGCAGACTTACCCCTGGAGTCCAAATGTTTTAGAATCATAAATATTCCGATCATTTGCCTGCAAGTTTTCACCTTCTTATGACATTTTAACAGTTTCTTCCATTTAAATGCATAGACGACCTATGCTGACCTTGCCGCAAACTATGTCAGTGTCATCCCAGGGTCATGACTTATAAACACATTGAAGTACTCTGCCGAGTTTCGTTAAAATCGTTCCACCAGTGCCGGAGAAGAAGATTCCTGAAGGGTTTTTACCATATATGGGCATGGCGGCCATCTTGGTCATGTGACCTAGATTATTTATAAACATATTGGTTCCCTCTTCCTGTAAATGCTTCACTTAAAATTTGGCTTTGATTGGCCAAGCGGTTTCAGAGAAGAAGATCTTTGAACATTTTGTAATATACATTGCCCCAGGGTGGTGTCCGAATTTTTTCAGAATCATAAATCTTAAGTCCATTTGCCCAAATACTGCAAGTTATTCCCTTCAAATGACATTTTAACAGTTTTTCCCATTCAAATGCATGAGCGGCCTATGTTGACCTTGCCTTAAAATTGGTCATGGTCATCACAGGGTCATGGTTTATAAACACATTGTAGTACTTTAGTCCCCGATGAATCATGCCAAGTTTCCTTGAAATTGATCCAGTGGTTCTGGAGAGGAAGATTTTTGAGGCGTTTTTACCATATATGGGCATGGCGGCCATCTTGATCATGTGATCTAGATTATTTATAAACACATTGGATCGACGTATGTACCATGTACGTGTGACGTTCCTGCTACGTTCCCGTGGCGTATAAGTGACGTACAAGTATCAGCATTCGTATGGAATTTCACTATTTTATGTACGACATATCAAGGCGTATGTGCTACGTACGTGTGACGTATGTATGGCGTATGAAGTGTACGCGTGACGTATCTACGGCGTAGGTACTTCATTCCATTCTTATCTGCGGCGTATCTGTTCTGTATCAATTGTTTTTTTCATACCTATGAGAACAAACGGTTGTGGTTCATTTTGTTCGTGCAATTCGCAGATTACAGTTATCAATTATCAGAGGTCGAAGATGCCACCGGAGAAATCTAGATAATATAGATTTACACCGAAGAAAAAACCCGAGGTGGAGGGAAACATCTCCAAGCTCCCCATCCTGGTCGTAAGACGACATGAACAAAGACAGACGCTACACCAAGCGTAGCCCTGAAAGAACACTGCACGGCACCCCGAATCGTGAGAAACATCTTTTCCATGGCTTCGGAAGTTAAAACGAAAACATTTAATATATAGCAGGATTAAGATTCTCTTGGAACGCCACAAAATATTCCTAATACTCCTAATACGTCACACATACTTCACAGCAGCGAAACGTACGTAGCACAGACGTAGCACATACGTCAATGATACGCGAGATACGCCACGCGTACGTCGCTGATACGCCGTAGATATGAAAAGAGAGTCGATGATACGCTGTACATACGTCACGGTTACGTGGCATGTTAACCGCGACGTACGTGTGGCGTATCAAGAGTATGAGCTACGTATCTACGGCCTACCGGCCATGTTGCTTTCGTATGTACGACGTACGTGTGACGTATGTACGGCGCGTTGAACCTGTCATGTACGTGCTACGGACACATAAAAAACGTAGCACCTCGGCGTATGAGGATTATGAGCTACGCATCGAAGAGTATGAGCTGCGTATGTTCACGTTTGTACGACGGTCGCGTGACGTACCTTTCGTATCTTGATACGCCATAGATACGCTAGTAGATACGCAATAGTGTGACAACGGTTTTACTGTCGGGAGCTTCAACTTTGAGAACGATTTCAGTTGTGGCAATCGTGTACTCCCACGAACAATTCTATTTTGCCACCTGAATATATAATACTTCTTGTATTCATAACGTAATGCAGGCAGCTTTAAAATCCATCATCTGAAACTGTCTGCTAGATAGGTCATAGTGGCCAACGGCAACAGGCATTGATTTACTAGAATCCGTGTTTTATTTGACAGGAGTTTAATCAATTATCCAGAACGATGGTGCTAAACGACAATCTTCTATTCAGCACTTTGTCCCAGTACTTGATTAAATGTAGGTGTCTTTGTATCTGTCTAGGTCTGGTTTGACGCACAGCACTTAATTAAAATTGGTTCTAGAGATACGAAATAACGAATATATCATCTTTAGTGTCGTTGGCGTTACGTGCACTGTCTATAGAAATAAGTGAAGCATAAACTGAAAATCCGTATTCTAAATGAACGACATTTGGGAAACTGAGGTTGTGCGTCTTGTTATATAGACACGTACTCATCGTATCTCTGACAGAATGCCTAAACATATCCTACATATGTGTTTGTGCAAATTCTAGGTCATGGCCAGCTTCAACATTCAAAATTCAACATGTTAAACTTTATTTTAATTTCGATCTTGTTTTGTGCACTCACATCTCGTACACTGGTAACACTTTCTATGTACATACATGTACATGTATAATGCACAGTTCAAGCACAGTGTCAAATAAACAAAAAATAAATAAAATGTACTACATGTTCATGGGATACCACGGGGCGATATATTGTGACCCGTCTTGCACCTCCAGAACCGGTGGACCGATTTACATGAAGATTTGAATTCAGTTTTAAGGAGTCCAGCCCATAGGTGACATTAGGATTGAGCTATTTAGCCTCAGTGTCAACATTGCAAAATTAGGTGAGAACGCAACAGACAAATTTAATAGTTTCTTTTGCAACCTAGTTTTTGAAAGTTCGTAGTTGCAGGTGACTAAATGTATTGAGTAAAGAAAGGTGTTGAATTAGAAAAAAAGGTCAATGTCATTTTTGACGTTCAATCGAAGTCATTTAAGATAAAAGTTTTAATTATACAAGGTCTTGCATGTCAGGTCTTGGCCATTTGTAACACGACCATGATTTGAAAATCGTACAACTCTTGTCATGATATATTGTAAACACAATAATCTGGAGTACACTTCCTTTCATTCATTGGTGTACTTAGAAAAGTAATAATGATTTTGTCCGAAATATATAGATACAGCTGATTAAATCTGTTGTTGCTTTTCCCAACAAAATGAAACCATCAGACAAATAGACATGACAGATGGAAAAAGGTACAAGTAGGCAAAGATCAGGAAAAGACGCAATCAGAAAAAGATTCCCACTCCAAAAACCGAGGTGGGAAAAAACCAAAGTAACAATCAGGTACTTTATACCATAAAACATATCGTAAGCCGAATGAGCAGCTATTTTCCCAATAGGTGGCCACTCGGTTACCTTAACTTAACTAAAAATATGAAAACATACATAAGGCGCCAACAGCACAAAAAAAATTAAACACCAAGACATAAAACAAAAAGAACCACTACAGAAGTATCAAAAACACTATTAACTCACTTTGACATGGCCAGTAAAGCAAACAAGTGGAAGTGTGCGACTATTATAATATTACGAAACGGGTTGCGGGAGGTGGGCGAGTGGCTGAAAAAGGGGACAGTTTTAAAAACAAAATGTAAGCTCGGAGACTTTTCTTTAAACCGTTTTATTAGACTTTTTTTCTTACATCCATAGCCAGCGTTTTCTGAATGTGTGGATGTGGAACTTCTTGTTGGAAATCCGTTCACTCAATTCAGCCCCTATCTCACTGGAATGCGACAACTGGAGACTACTTCGTGAATTGTTCGCGACTATTTCGCGAAAGATTAACGACATAAACACAACTTTCGTGTTGCAGTCTCATTGAATGGACATTTATCCGACAAATTCACGAATTTCGGTCTACTTTTGAAAATATATCTCGCAACTGTTGCGCGATAGTCGCGCGATAGTCTCACGACGTTCCCACGAATGTAGCTTTATTTTCATTTTCATTCGTATGACAGTCGCGAGAAATTCGTGAGAGTGTCGCACGACGTTCGTACGAATGTCGCTTAGTTTTATTTTCTCGCCAGTTCGCTTGTTTTCTCAAGGCTGTCGCGCGACTGTCGTACGACATACGTACGAAATTCGTACGAGTGTCACGAAAATTTCGCATTGTAAATTCGCCAAAATGTCACGGCGACAGGATCGCGACGCTCGCACGAACGTCGTAAATGAAAATTCTCACGACACTCGTGCTACACTCGTACAAATGTCTGCAACTAAATTTTCAAAACAGTCGCGAGAAATTCGCATGCTAGTGAGATACTAAAGTAAGAATAGAGGGACCAGGAATCGATGCAATTAAATTTAAAGTCCCAACATAGACAACGGGTAGGAAAGAAAATACATAAAACACAACAAAACATTTTCCGACAACACACTCGAAAGGCAGAATGACTAGCTCTTTCCCAACAAGGTAGCCATCCGGCTAAGTTTCAACATGAACGAAAGGGAACGAGCACGACAGAGAGGTAGGCACAATAAACAGTAGTATAATGAAGATAAACCACTTTTTCTGGTACACCGATTATCGTTTTAACTGGGGACAAGCATAATGAAGACAAACCACTCTATCTGGTCAACTACGAACTCTCACTAAGTCTGGAAAAAATAAATAACACAGTAAACAGTATTTTTGTTGTGAAATACTCGTGTGTTATCTACTTTTTTTCTATTTCATTTGTGACTGCAACCTTAGTATACATGAATAACTACATGTATCTTTATTCACACAAGATTCAAATATTCTCTAAATATGAAACGTATTTCAGTCTATGCAGGACACGGTATTCTATCCTCTGGACACATTCAGCGACCTCATCTTTCTATTGGATATCGTTGTGTCTTTCCGCATATCTTTTTACAAGGACGGCTGCTTGGTGAGTATTTTACCCATATTTGACGCCAATGAATGGATTTTTTCATCATAGTCAATTGGATGGGTTCAATTTCATTGTTAGGGTTGTTAGGAGTGATTTTATTTTTTACCTCATTTTTCGTTGAAATTTCTCTGTGCAAACAGAATAGCCCCAGATGGGACGCCGCGTTATGCGGCGTCACATCTGGGGCTATGCGGTTTGCCTATTTTCCATAAAAAGGACGCCAGGCTTATTTGAGTTAAGTTTATCATACATTTAGGTACCATTTTATGGGAAAGATGTCTAATGGCGCCGTATTCGCTGTTGTTGTAGACTATTATGTGTTGCTTGGGAACATACCCTTTGGAGACATATCCATGTCCTTGTCGATTCCGTTGTTTGCAACAACACTTGATTTTTATAATCAGAAAACAGTATGTTCAGTATCACTTGTTTGTTTGCTTTTGTCAACATTTCCGTTAGTCATGTCGGGTCTTGTTCAAGGACACAGCACGGTACCCAAGCGGGATTTGAACCTAGAACCTCTCGATTCGGAGTTAGAAAATACCTAGATTTAGTATGATAAGAGGTAAACACAGGACCGCGTCATATTATGTGTATGCTTGTATGTTGTACGTATGTTGTTGTTTCTGAGCTACATGTGCAAAACTCCTGTGTGCTGTATGTTACAGGTTCTAGATCCATTGAAAATAGCCGATCATTACAGAAAGTCTACAAAATTTAAAACAGATTTATTAGCCATTCTACCGGTGGGGACCGCCTACAACCTTATCACAGGTACATCTGGCACTTGCAGCTCGACCTTTCATACTTCCAACTACTTTGAATGGTTATTTGAACAAGTACACATTATTGGTTTGCATAACTGCCTTGACCAACTAAAGTTTCGAATTAAACACTAAAGTTAAAACACTCCATTAAGTTCAATATAGTCAGACTATGAATCTGTTACATCACTTGTAGATATATAAAAGTAAGATGGAATAAGCGTGTAGCCGAAATTATCATTTGCTTACACTACATCTCACAGTTACAGCAAAGATCTTTCGTTTCCACGTTATGAAACGATATGATCATATACGTTAGTATATTTCTAATGCGGCTTTCACACTAGAGCACGATCTGTTGCGATTATCACGATTCGCCAATCGTATCGAATCGTGGAACTTCTCTAAAACTTCAGGTTTAGACACGAGCTGATGCGACTCCATACGTTCTGATGCGATTTGTTCCGATTTGATGCGATAAAGTCACGATTGATAACCAGATCTGTTACGATATAGCTGGCCGATCTGCTAAGATTAAGTACGAGCGGCTACGATCACCACGATAAGGGTTTACGATTTGACACGATCCATTGCGAGCAGATACGTTTGGATACGTTTCTTCACGTTCACCAGGATACGATGCGATGTGCTGCGATAAATCTCACGATAAGGGACATGGATTATCACGATTCAAGCCGCGATTGTACGCAACAGTGGTGTTAAATGCGCTACCGAGCATCGTCTCTTTCGCTTGAACTTTTACACGATTAAAACTGTATTTCTAAGCCATTATTGATGACAGTAGTAGAGGGCGGTGATTGTCTGACTGACTTATGTCAAATGAGTTGGGCTGCATTAAAATTTCTCAATTTTATATGACGTTCTAAGTTTGCAACATCTCAAAGTCTATAACTTTATTTTAGCTCATAGTTATTTTCATTCCGGGATCTAGGGGTGAATTTTGGCTTTCATTGTATAAGTTTCTGGCAGTTATTTATCTCTTTACCATTTGAAAAGCCCTTAAAAGCCATTAAAAGAATTTTACTGTTCATATCCATGATATAATCTTGATAATCGTGCAGCAATCGTGTCGATAATGCAGGAACTCGTAACTAATCGTGAACACCAATTATTGAGCGCAACGTCTCGTATCTACCCGTATCTTATCGTATTATATCGTATCTGCACGTGAACCAATCGTATTAGATCGCGATCAATGCATCGCGACAAATCGCAACATATCGTAGGAGATCGTATCGCATCGTGGCGCTCTCCTTGTCCACGATTCGCTGCGATAGCCGCGATTGAGGTGCACGAGTAGATTCGATCTGTTGCGATTTGATACGATGTATTACGATCTGATGCGATGAACACGATTGATTTATCAATCGGGATAATCGTGGAAAATTTTTTGGCTGTCAAAAATTTTATCACGATTAACCCGATTGCCACGATTGACATCAAGATGAGATACGATCGGATAAGATCCGTTACGATAATCCCGATTCCCTCACGATGATGGCCACGATTACAATCGTGGTCGAATCGTGGTAAGTGTGAAAGCCCTATAAAGGACTTGACTAGTCGAGCCACATGGATAAACCTGGAACAACAGATTCTTGTTTGTTGCTCAGCGATGAAACTTTTAGTCGTGAAGCAAGAAATCGTTTTATAGATCTATCAATTGTTATGATGACTTCAAAGGAGCATATCTGATGCATTGCAAATGGATTGCATCTAAACAATTGTCTTTGATAAAGCAGATATTAGTTTAATCGTATAAACACAAACTTGTTGGTCTCTATACACTGGGAAATAGTATGCCTTTGTTAAAGTTAATCATGTTTGACGATGGAATATTCTTGAAATAAACCGTGCTCCTCGGTTCTATGTTATTGCCTAGTCAGCCATCAAAGAACTCACCAACACACATCAGCACAATTCAAGAAATAATGATGGTCTTTCTCATTAGTGAGAGACGAACTATCAGATCATTCAAATGAGCGAAAATCTGTCAATAACTAAAATTAGAATCTTATCGAAAACTATGGCATGTTCACTTTGACAAGTTCGATGTTTTCAACACCTCCTCTCACTACCCAATTCACTACACTACTGAGAATAACGTGGAATTGTATACATACAAATCGATAAATGATCGGTGACACACATTATTATACAATTGAGGCCGAAGGCCTACAGCGTTTACTCTTAGACTATTGATTGATAGATAGGTGCAGGCAATGCAGAAATTGAACATTTATTAAAAGAAAGTAACATAAGAAATCCCAGTCATTTCGTTTTCGCAAGCACTTCAACGTTATTGTGATGGAAGTAATGAGTGTCACTATGCATCATGAAAACATGTTCGTGTAATGTATACCCCTTTGAACCCCACTTTTATATAGTAAAACTGGGGTATGCAGGGGTATACCTATTTTTCTTATTTTTGCTCCAAAACATAGATTGTGGGTACTCGTTAGAACCGCCTCGGCGAGATTGTGGGTACTCGTTAGAACCGCCTCGGCGAGGCGGTTCTAACGTGTACCCACAATCTATGTTTTGAGCAAAAATAAGAAAAATATCAATTTTTTCAGCTGAAAATTATCAAGCTCAAAAAATCTCTGTTTATTGCATGGGCAAGTTTACGTAATGGGTTCATTTTTCGTGTCGGCGAAAACAAAATAACCTGAACTCCCTATATTACTTCATTCAATAAATGAGCCGCCTCGTGGGAAAACCAACAATGTGGTTTCCGAACAGGTCCGACACAAACCGGGCTGTACAAGCACAGAAAAGAGCAAGAAGCTTGAAATTTTGAATTTAAGTAGAAGAGGAATTGTACTATTCGAGTAGCGAAAACAAAGAAGCTGATCTGCGTCTTTGTTTTCGCCTATGCAGATTGTTGGTTTTCCCATGAGACGGCTCAAATCTCCAATTTCTGTACATGACTATGTGATTATGTTGTGAGAGCAGGATGGACTTTCAGTGTTGTGAATTAGTTGATTTTTGTGTTGTAGGTGTGAAATATGTTCTCCTTGGCACTCCGCATGTACCAGGTATGTTCATGCTGATTGGTTGTTTCGTAATTCGTGTTGTACATTAAAGGACAAATCATACATGTAAAGCACCTGTCTAGTGAATGATTACTAGCTTTGTCAGTATATAAATGTAGCCAGAGAAATATTGCGCACGTATTAAAAAAGTGCAAGTATTAAATAAATAAATAAAATCATTCCGTTATGTTACTTTTGCATCCCGCATGTACATATTCAATACACAGTCACATATTAATATGATTTAAACTGATATGATCATAGAATCTGATGATGATGAATAATGATTTTCCAGACGTATCATATTATTTGACGACTGTCGTTCCAGGTGATATTTGTACAGCTATTGTAAGAATGCCTCGACTGTTGAAATACCCGACGATGTCCCGGTTCTTTGATCAGACAGACAGGTACTAGACTGGCTCCAGTCGTCATTGTTTTTTTTTTTTTTTTGTTTTATTATTATTATTATTATTATTATTCTTATTATTATTATTTAAATAAGAAATCTTTCAGTTCCTCTGTGCCTCTTTAATCCAAACTCACCTGTTACTCATGGCTCAACAATATCTTTGCAATCAGGAAACTTAAGCAAGCAGAGAAATTATAGGTGTACAGTTCTAGATTTGTGCCCCTTCGTAAGAAGAAGAGGAAAAGATAGGGTCTGGGGCCAGACTAAGACAGGTACATGCAGCTTAGAATTTTGCATTTAAAAGTGCGATATTATATACGGTGCCAAATAGAAATGGGGTTGTTTGAAAATATTTAGAACAAAAAAAAAAAAAAATGAATGACACTGTCACTACACGGCGTTCAAACTGTAAATGTACGAGCCATGTTACGTTCATCAAATGGTCAACCTAGATAAATTTAAGGTTCATGGAGTGACCAAAATACCATTGTTCCTGAAAACAATCGAAACGAAAATGTATTGCTATAATGAAAACAAATAATATTTAATTACTAATATTTCCACTAATTTAAAAAGGACATTAATACTTATATCGTTCATTTATTGTGTTTCAGCCGCACAAGAAATCCAACTATGGTTCGAGCCACCAAGCTGACGTTCAATCTATGGATTGTCATTCACTGGATTGCCTGCTTCTATTACATGGTGTCAGAGGTACAACTTTCAGAATTTGTCATGGCACAATTATATGCAATACACAGTATTTTTTTCTGCGGTAAAAGAAATTGAGCCGCCCCATGGGAAAACCAACAATCTGCATAGGCGAAAACAAA
The DNA here is from genome assembly GCA_964017185.1 of Rugalucina vietnamica. Classification (NCBI taxonomy): domain Eukaryota; kingdom Metazoa; phylum Mollusca; class Bivalvia; order Lucinida; family Lucinidae; genus Rugalucina; species Rugalucina vietnamica. The sequence goes on from OZ024872.1 coordinate 63,915,749, forward strand.
GACGCAGATCAGCTTCGCAGTAACTGCGAAGCTGATCAGCGCCTTTGTTTTCGCTACTCGGATAGTACTATTCCTCCTCTACTTAACTCCAACATTTCAAGCTTCTATCCTGCTTCTGTAGCTGTACAGGCCGGTTTGTGTCAGACCTGTTCGGAAACCACATTGTTGGTTTTCCCACGAGGCGGATCAATTACTGTAGTTGAATAAAAATGAACTGTTTTTACTCGTTACTCAAAACAAAACTTGTGAGTATAGGTACAAGCACCCACATATGTTAGGAAAACGCTGTATACCCCTGTACACCACAGCTTTACGGCTCAAAAGTAGAATGAATCGAGTATTCACAACACGACATTTAAATCCTGGACCCAGTTGTTCAAAGCGTCGTTAGCTTAACGATATCGTTAAGACACAAATTTGTTAAGCAAATTTCAGCTAAAGTAACAAATACACTGTTATTTTTTGTTGAAAAAATGTGAGAATCCTTTGCAGTGCAAAGGATTCTCACATATACACTGTTATTTTTTGTTGAAAAAATGTGAGAATCCTTTGCAGTGCAAAGGATTCTCACATTTTTTCAACAAAAAATAACAGTGTATTTGTAATATTAATGTTTGAAATTTTAACGAAACGTTAACTAACGACGTCGTTAGTTTTGAACAACTTGGCCCTGGTGTATTCTAATTCATTGTTATAGATTAATACTTTTCCGTGCAGTCAATTATATTTATATTTCAAATGATTGAAAACGGTACGTGTTAATTGGGACCCCATCCATTGGGACCTATATGGGCACTCTTGCGCCTCCATGCAAAGCTTAAACGCTATTGACTGACCATGTGATTATTGGTTAAAACCGCTCTCAGAAAAGTCAGGCCATCCATACATTTAAGCCTTAGTGGCTTGGCTGATCGGTTATATTTGATGCACTTTTTTGATGTCATCACATCCTCAATTTGGGTAAAAGTCCCGACATGACCTTAGCTTTTGACTGGGACGTTGAGCTACAATTCAAACAAACAAATGTTTTAATCGTTTTGCCGTAGCTATTTCTGTATACCCCTTCATCAAAGCATAAATCAGAAGAAGTTCTTTTATATTGCAGTATGAGGGTCTGGGTACAAATGAATGGGTCTATCCAAATGGTACAGAATATAGTCCACTATACAGGTGAGTTTACCAATTTTTACACTATCAGTATTGTCAAAGTTTATGGAAATGTTTCGTCTTGTATGTTCGTAGCTCAGCGAACACTTGGCGTTATACATATACACAATAGAAATATCAATTGAGCCACAACATGACAAAATGTATAATAAGACACGTTATAATTTTTCAAAGACACCTGCATCAAAATGTCGGACAGAAAAGTTTTAAAATGAAAATAAACAAATCAGTTCACTGTTTTAAAACTGTTATGTACAGTGATGATCTTATTGCCGAACAAATGCAGCATTGCATAAGTAATTGCACCATTTGAAATTGTTGTTTGTTTGAATATTTCTGTAAGTCACATTTCTACGATAATGAACACAGATTTATCATGCTTCATCATACATTGCAGGAAATATGTCCGAGTAATGTATTGGTCACTAATGACTCTGACAACGATAGGAGAAAGACCTGCGCCAGTTACAGACTTGGTAATCCAATAGATCTAACAAGAGCGTACACAATTGATAATCATAATAAGGAGAATCGGTGGTATTGTAAGGGTTTGGAAAATAAACCTCGGTTTTCGCTGTACAGCTAGCAATTAAAGGAATCGATTCGGAAACGCATATTTAGCCCTGTACATATTCATTTAGTTTTTACAGTACGTGTTACAAATCAAATTCCAACGATTTACCCCATAATAAGTACACAATCATCGATTGAAAATTACGCTAAAATGCGTCTCGACTCGCGAAGGTTGTCGCCATATTTGTTTACCTGTGACGTCACTCACTCACTTTCGGATTAGAGCCATTTAGAAGCGATCGTACTCCACTTCATTTTATCGACAAAATTCGCAGATTAGGGTAAGAGTAAAAAAAGAAATAAAAACAGAAAAAAATGTCATCTGTCACAAGGATCACGCGGACGCAGGACCCGGCGTCCCGGGACGAGTAAATCTGGGCTCAGACACATGGATTTCCTCAGTGGTTATTCCCGGGGCGCAAGTTGTTTTTGCCGCGATACGTCCCAATATTTACCTGTGTTTTGTTGTCTATGAATCAAAAAAGCATCTTAGAGACATCCATCCGAGTGTATTTCGCACCTTTATGATGTAAATCCAATTAAAATTATGTAACGATAGTTAGGTAGTCGATAATCTTTCATAAGATAAGATAAGATAAGATAATTTTTATTTCAAAATTCCATAAGGCTAACAAGCCCATGAGGATATAATACATACATAGATATTTGATGGCATACAGTACAGATACATGCAACTAAATCATATATTCAATCGACAACTTGTAACAATGCAACATTTACCATACACTACATATTACTCACATTTGATGCGGCACAAAAGACAAATAACGACTGGTTTGTGATGAAAAATTGAAAAGTCGCGGAGAAGGTGTTTCTAAATAATCAAGAAAGCAACTTTATCAACACATCTGCAATGGATATACATATAATGGCGATCAAACGATTTAAAGAATGGCGGTCGCATCTTTTGATGGCGCGTGTCCTTTTGTAAACAACTTATAAGGGCGAACAAACGATTTAAAGAAAAGCGGTCGCATCTTTTGATGGCGCGTGTCTTTAGGCCCTATGTAAACAACTTTAATTGCAGTCATTGTTGACAGGTCAGCTGACCGTTTGAGGCGTGTTTACCGTGTCACATGCTAAAAATAATTATCCGCATGAATGAAAATCTTTTCTGGATTGGTGGCAAACAAATAAGAAATGCATGCGCATTAAAAATCAATTAGTGAAAAAAAAAAAAAAAAAAAGTGAGATGACCCCTGGAGTGTGTACCGATTCCGTTTTGGAATAAAATGGATGAAAAACTTGCGAATTCCTATTTTTCTATTGTGCGCGATTCTTTGACGAATTGTATGTGAAATACCAAAACTCGGAATAAAAACTACCGTGCGTAGATACATGTAACAGTAATTCCATTCTGTTCATACTGGATTATTAATAAGAAATAAATAGTGAAAATGTCGACACCTACGATTTTGAAGCGAAAAGCCGACGACAGGTATCTGGGAAAAAAACTATTACGTCCTTTCTGTGGCTTGTTTTTACAGTTAATCGCCTGGCACTGAGGCATCTTCGGTAAATATTATTCTCCGGTATTATCACATAAATACTTCTATCAAGTTTAACGCAGAAAATATCCACAAATACAAAATAAAATAACGAAATTATCGCAAGAATATTTGAACGTCTTGCAATTGAAATGAGCGGCTTAAAGAGAAAGTGAGTGAGTGACGTCACAGCTTTATACTGGTTTCCGCGTTCACCGTGTAATTATCGATAAACCGGTAACCATACCCGATAAAGATGGCGATTCACTCAGATGCAGGAAAAAACGAAGGTTTCCCAACTTTGAACACGAATATTTTGTGTAACAAACCCGATATGCATTCTCTTGTACCAGGAATGAATTTATGATGGTATTTTACGTATACATACGGCGTCTTATGCGGTTCCGAATCCATTCCTTTAAGAAAAGGATAGGCAGTCTATGTACACTGCAAATAACAATTCAAAGTTAAGAACACCCCTCTACTATTGTATTTACACGTTCTACCAATAAAAGTAGACAGCATGATAAGCAGTCACACAGTAACGTATAACCCAAACGCGCGCCGGGCGTATGAAAAATCTCAACACGCTGAAGACTTTGGACGTATAAAAATTAATTTGTTCCTCTTACTCGCTTTAGCAGTCACACATTAGCGCGTGACTGAAGCGAGTCCCGGACCTATAAAAATCTCAAAGTTTTGGAGTACGGTTGTGATACGTCCGAGACACGCTAAGCACGCGCTACAGGCGCGCATCGAACGTTCAACGCGCGTTTCACACACGCTTGGGGCACGCTACTGAAGCAACATCGACGCGCGCCGGACGTACACCAAGCGTACCAAACGCGCTTGTAGCGAGTTTTGAACGTGTTTCCGACGTGCGTCTGGCGTATGTGGAATTTTGCTATTTTTTCAACACGCCCGGCGCGCGTTTCACTTATCTGCTGTTAATTACTTTCGAGGTAACGTGATACCTGTCGGAAGTGGAGCGAGGCTCGTGTACATAACGGGACGCTGTTTCAGAGTGATTTAATTCAAACATTCCAATTTAATATGTTTACTCACAAATACATGTATTTAATACAAAATCATATTTTACTGAGTCATAGTATTACTCAGCCGGCCACTTGTCAAATGTAATACCTTATCTTCTAGGAATATGTTTTCACTGGTTTTACCTTCCTTATTGGTGTGTTTGTGTTCGCTGCTGTAGTTGGCAATGTCGGGGATGTCATCAGTAATATGAATGCTGCAAGACAGGAGTTTCAGTCAAGGTACATGAGCCTGTGCGCGAGAAAACCAACAATTTGGGTTTCCGACCAGGTTCGACACAGCCCGGTCTGGACTGTCACAGAAAAACGCTAGAAGCTTGAAACTTTGGATATAAGTAGCAGAGGAATGTTACTATCCGTGTAGCGAAAACAAATGCGCCTTTCTTTTCGCATATGCAAAGTGTTGGTCTTCCCATGCAGTGGCTCACATACAGTCATATCGTCAAATATCGCCAGTTTTACCACAAAATTAAAAGAAATCTTAGATCAGAAACTAACTCGAAGGAAGATGTGCAATGTTCACTAGGTAAAGGTCTTACTGGTCATTCATTTGAAACGCGATCATATATTTGTTCTAACGTTACTCGTAAAATACATGTCAACATCCATTATATTTAACGCTTTATAACTTTATCAATAACCATATATTTTGGCTATATTGGAGGATACAATATAGTTTCTTATTTTATTTGATTTATGACAAAATAGTAAGAATCCTTTTGTTAGAGTGGAGAGCGCTGTGTAAAACACAATTGTATGAAGTTCGTGGCAAAAATCAAAGTTATAACCGTATTTGAGTCAGATGCCTTTGTCTGCATAAAACGTTTTATAGCATTGTTTCTGTCTATTCTAGAATGGATCAGATTAAGTCATACCTCCAGCATAGAAACGTTCCAGAGAAAATACAACACAAAGTCAAACGCTGGGCAGATTACACATGGACTCGGTAATTGACTTCGTTTTTCATTTCGTTGCTTCTTTGTTTATCAACGTTCAGACAGTTGTCAGACTAATACGAATTCATCCATCCGCGGGTCATTAGAGTATTCCTATATATTAAGGGTCATTAGCTGATGAGAGACAGGACAAATGAAAACTTGATGACTTGACATTGAATCTAAATACAGGTAGGGTCTCCGAAAGGCAAAATTTGATATTGCTTGCAGAGGGAGACAGTTTTACTGCACATGTTATCAGAAACCATAAAACCAATAAACAGTTGTTCCTCAGGTATTATGCTACTTGGGCCTCTTAATTGACCTCACCCCCAACACACAGGGATGAGATAATTACCCTTTGGTATCTGAATCATATTGCACCAGCAGGGGCCATAAATTGAATAAACAGTAGCACCGCACTACGTGGCAAACAATCATCGAGGTATCAGATATTTGTTTCGTTGCTCATATCATATAATGTTTGTATAATGAGCATGTAAGGTGTACACCCTAGTCGTGTTAGTTTGGTAAGCTTTAATTCTTTGCATTCTGTGTGGCACATCTCGCAAAGCAATGTGATCCTTCCATTGACATGATAATGTGTTCTCAGGACCCAGGCTGTAGATGAACCAACACTGTTGCAGATGTTACCAGACAGACTACGATCGGAGATTGCTATTAACGTCCACCTAGATACACTTAAGAAGGTATCATATAAGGATGATAGATACATTAAAATAAAAATATACAGACTATTCGACTAATATTTGATAGCTGCAGATATCAGTTAATCCATGCATGCTTTTTTCACGATGGGCACAAGCCTTATAAAATTGTATGAATTACATGTATATCGACAAACAAGAATGGACACATCAGATGAATGTGGACAGAAGTTAGATCTAAGAAATATACGTTATATTACAGATAAAACAGATATAGTACGAGGCAGATTCAATAAGCATAGGTAGATACAATAAGTTTGTCGATGTAAGCAGTATAAACATTTTTCTGTTGTTTTCGGCTTTTGAAATAAATGGTCAGACATGCAATTTGGTATCATTTACATTAAGCAAAATCGCATAATTTAATTGTAGGTGAAAATATTTGAAGAATGTGAGGAGGGGTTGCTACGAGAACTAGTTTTAAAACTTCGCTCTCAGGTTTTTTCACCTGGAGATTATATTTGCAGAATAGGAGAAATAGGTATGTTACGAATATAACATAAACTATACTAGCCAAAAATTCTAACCTGCCACTTGTTTACATCTCGTTCAAGGCTTATCATTCGTCAACTAAGAGCAGTGAAATGTTTTACAATATTTTTCACATAGCATTCAGCGTGCCTCATTTAATATTGTTATCTCCGTTTTTGAAAATTCGCAAATATCATTATTTTGTGAGATGCGATTATTAGAAAGGCCTGTTTTCGGCCTCCAAACCTTTTCATATTTAATGAAACATCTCATTATGAACACGATCATGCAGAAATTTGGATTTCCCGAGCATTACTGCCGTTGTTTATGGACAAAATGTGAGAAATCACCCAACCACCTAATGCAAAATTCTTGTCATTTTAAAGATTGATGGTACTTGTATTTGGCAAGGCTTCCGTGGTGCATGTTTACGAAAAGTGCCAAATTATCTAGTGGCAACCGTTACCGCGGTTATGTTGGTGGATTTAACGAAGCAAAAATATTTTATATAATGCTTGTGGCTTCGTAGAAATCAATAAAAACATTGCCTTTGATGACCGATTAGAACTTTTGGCTAGTTAGTATATAACACCGAAAGGCACAGACTGTAATTTTATTCTAATTTTGCGTTAACAATCAGAAGAAAGAATTGTATATACTTTACGTATCCGTATAATACTATAATACTTGATATTTACCTTTCCATATGTCTAGATCATTTCAAAAGAACATTTTTGTCAAAATTGGAGTCAGTTGATTTCCGTGATAAAAGCTTCATTCACCTATTTAACACTTAAAGGGAAACATCAATGTGTAACATGCATATACATGTACGAAAATCCGACGTTGTGCTAACAGCGTGCGCACAAACAATAGTAGTGTTTCCCCGTAAGGCTACAGATAATAAAACTGTCCTTTATTCCAGGCAAAGAAATGTACATTGTCAATCATGGCAGAGTAGAGGTAACAATTGATTTATTAGCTCACCTGAGCCAAAGGCTCACAGGTGAGCTTATAGTATGCCCATGCTCCGGCGTCCGTCGTCCGTCGGCGTCGTCCGTCGGCGTTCACAATTTCAAAGATCTTCTCCTCTGAAACCGCTTGGCCAATCAAAGTAAAACTTCATGCGGAGCATCCTTAGGAATGGGGAACGAAAGTTTATATAAATGGTCCAGGCCACATGACCAAGATGGCCGCCATGGCTATGAACAGGAAAAACCTTTAAAAATCTTCTTCTCCAGAACCAGTGGGCCGATTTCCATGAAACTTGGTATGTAGCATTGGGGATGAGGGCCCATCATAGTTTATATAAATCATGACCCTAGGATGACCTTGACATATTTTATGGCAAGGTCAACTTAGGTCGCCAATGCATTTGAATGGGAAAAAATGGTAAAACGCTATTTAATGGGTAAAACTTACTGGGAATAGGCAAATGGACAGAAGATTAATGTTAATGGAAAATTTTAGCCCCTGGGGGGTTGTCTGTCCCTGCCCCAGGGCTATATACATGTATATTTCCATAATAATGAAACATCTTCTCCCCTGAAACCGCTTGGCCAATCAAAGCCAAATTTCATATGGAGCATCCTTGGGAAGGGGGAAAGAAAGTTTATATAAATGGTCAAGGTCACATGACCAAGATGGCTGCCATGGCTATAAATAGAAAAAAAACTTTAAAAATCTTCTTCTTCAGAACCAGAAGGCCAATGATTTTGAAACTTGTTGTGAAGCATCAGTGACTCTACAAAGTCTATATAAATCATGACCCTGGGATGACCTTGACCTATTTTACGGCACGGTCAACATAGGTCGCTCATGCATTTGAATGGGGAAAAGTGTTAAAATGTCATTTGTAGGGAAAAACTTGCAGGAAATGGGCAAATGGACTTAAGACTGATGATTCTGAAAAAAATTGGACCCCAGAGGTCTGTCTGCCCCCACCCCGGGCAATATACATGTATATTACAGTGATATTCAAAGATCTTCTTTTCTGAAACTGCTTGACCAATCAAAGCCAAACTTTATGTGGAGCATTCTTAGGAAGTGTGAATGAAATTGTATAAAAATGGTCAAGGTCACATGACCAAGATGGCCGCCATGGCTATAAATAGCAAAAACCCTTAAAAATCTTCTTCTTCAGGACCAGAAGGCCTATGATTTTGAAACTTGGCATGAAGCATCAGGCAATGGAGCTCTACAAAATTTGTATAAATCATGACCCTGGGATGACCTTGACCTTTTTTATGGCAAGGTCAACTTAGGCTGCCCATGCATTTGAATTGGAAAAAATAGGAAAACGTCATTTAATGGCAAAAAACTTGCTAAGAATGAGCAAATGGACAGAAGATTTATGTTTATGAAAATATTTTGGGCCCAGAGGGTTGTCTGCCCCTGCCCTGGGGCTATATACATGTGTATGACCATAATATTGAAACATCTCTGAAACCGCTTGGCTAATCAAAGCCAAACTTTTAAGTGGAAAATTCTTAGGAAGAGTGAATGAAAGTTTGTATAAATGGTCAAGGTCACATGACCAAGATGGCCACCATGGCTATAAATAGCAAAAACCCTTAAAAATCTTCTTCTCTAGTACTAGAAGGCCTATGATTTTGAAACTTGGCATGAAGCATCAAGCAATGGAGCTCTTCAAAGTTTATATAAATCATGACCCTGGGATGACCTTGACCTTTTTTATGGCAAGGTCAACTTAGGTCGCCTAAGCATTTGAATGGGGAAAATTGTTAAAATGTCATTTGAAGGGCAAAACTTGCAGTAAATTTGCAAATGACTGAATCTTTATGATTTATTAAAGAAATTGACTCCAGAGGTTGCCCTGACCCTGCCCTGGGATTATATACATGTATATTACCATTCTAGTCAAACAAGTTTATTGGTATATATCTCAGGTCTCAGGTGAGCGTTTACAGGACCATTGGTCCTCTGGTATATTTACGATATAATATTTATATTGTAATTAACCTAAAGTACATTGTAAAATGCATAAGCATGTTGTTTTTACGTATAAACGATCAACATTTAAAACCATCATCAGTAGACATAACACCATGTATCGTCTACTAGAGTTTTTCCGAGTGTTTTAACTATCAGTTTTATAATAATTGTAAAACGTTGATCAGAAGATCAAGTAAAATTCAAACATACATGTACATGAAGTCAACACCGATACTGAGATGACGGTTAACAGTTACTGTGTCACGTGTGCATTAATCTGAAACGTTTTATTTATCAGATTCTGGTGCCAAATGGTTTGAATGGTCACCGTACTGTAGTAGCAACACTTCAGCCGGGAAACTACTTTGGCGAGATCAGTCTCTTGAAACTGGACGACGGACATAATAGGTATTTCTGCCTAGTTCATTTTTGATAAATCGATTCTGAGTTACATACGGTATAACTCAACTCAAAACAAAGAATCGGATATAAATTGTATACAGAAATTTAAGATGTATTCATTTCGCTCTTCCTCCTTATTGCTGTTGTTTTATTTATTGCAATGTCTCGTATTGTACTTTCTGTACCGTTTTGGGTCTTGATACGCATTTGACTTTATTTGCATAATTTCTTGAATCTTTTAATCTTGATTTTTTTTTTGTGTGTGCAAATTTAACTCATTTAAGCCTGGTGTCCTTTTAATGGGACATAGGCAAACAGATAGCCCCAGATGTGACGCCACAGAACGCGGCATCCCATCTGGGTCTATTCTGTTTGCTTAATGGAATTTCATCGAAAAATGGAATAAAATTTCGAAATCACACCGAAGCCCCTACATATTAAAGTGAACTCACCCAAATGGTAACGATGGGTGAATCCATTCGTCATATATTGGTTAACGATGTTCGGTCTGGTGTGCATACGTAAGCCCATACTACGGCGAGTTTCTCATTTGTATGATACTTGTATACGCTGGAGACATTTGTTGTCATTTTATTTTTGAAATGAGTATTCTAACTTTTCATTAGGAGAACCGCAGATGTGAGGGCTATTGGATTTTCAGAGCTTCTTCGCTTATCAAGGAAAGATCTGATGCTGGTATGTTATTTACCATTTGCAACGCGTGTTATAAAGGGTTAAGAAAGTTTGTTCCACATTTCAACTGCAGATATGAAGGTATGTACAATATTTTTTTCTTTAATACTTTGCCTTTTTCGAATGCTGGAAATATTAATTAATAATTTGTCAAATGTATATCTATTTCTGACTGTAAGTGCTATAGCAGCAATATCTGTAAAATGTGTAGTGTCATTTTGCTGGTTTGTAAAAGATCGGTAAATTTTGCATTTTTCGCAAATTTTGGCAGTTTTAGTTATTCTTTTTGTCTGCTGGTTGGGTACATGATCTGAATAACTGTAAATATTTATAAACAAGTCCATCTGGCATCTTTTATAGCAATAAATTGAAATCTGACCCCTACCATAGTTGCATAGTAGCAATTTTGTTTCAGGTACCCCCATTTTGTGCTACGAGGCCTAAAATTTATCTGGGGTTCAGGAGTTTGTGTGCTATTTTTTCATTGCCAAAACAGAAAGATATACATGCCATTTACATATTTTACTTGTATATATCCATGGTTATAATAAGCATTGTTTATAACATTATTGCAGGCACACTTAGATAATTAGAAGAAAAACAATTTTATTGCGGAACGAACTTTCTTAACACCCTTTACATGTATAAATGAATTGACTATCATAATTGGACTACACTGGACCGTAAGTCACCTTACATCGAATTTGCCAATGCCGTATTCGACCCGTGTTGAAAATCATCTCGGAGTTGCATATAGTGCTATTAACTTTTTAACTAATCTTTATATGGGATAGTCTTTTCTGGAAAAATAATAGAATAGAAAAATAATAGAATGGATATCAAATATTACGAAGATACCCATGAATGAAGTGACAAATACATGTGGTTGATATTATGATAAGGTATAATATAATGCCTTTCTGTTGATAGTATACTAAAATATTTAAAAAATAATTTTCAACTGTAAAAGAGACACCTTTGCCATACAGTGTACAATATTTTAAGGCATACCTCGTACAACCCATTTCTTTTTCGTCTGTTGTCAGTGGAGTCATTGAAATTTAAATTATAATTATCATTCCTGGAAATTTCGTGTCTGACTTTTATGACCACAAATTCAATATAAAATATATTCTGTAGTTCGAGATAAGATAAGACAACATTAGTCTGTAAAGTAATATATTTTTCAACTTTTACCTCCCTTTGAACGTTTTCACTGCTTCCAAAGGATCAAGCTTTTATTTTTTTATCTATAGGCCTTGGTCGAGTATCCAAATGCTAAGAGAATTTTAGAAAGCCAAGCCATTGAAAGGTGAGAAACACCCAATAAAGCCAAAATGTACTTATTGCGCAGTATAGCCCATACTACCTCCCTTTGAATGTTTTTTTTTTTACTGCTTCCAAAGGATCAATTTCTATATTTTATTTACCATATGCGTTTGATCGCCACATCGTATGATCAATAATCACAATCATACTAAGAATAATAATGGTTTATGTTTTGAAATGTCTCTGAAAACTGTGTTCGTACACTCCATTCAAGACATCAATGTACATGTACTCGATTTCGTAGCACATGATTAATATTTTACAAGACATACATGTTAGGAAACCTATCGTATAAACGTTCACTCTTTTTATTTCTTGACAGAATGCACAAGACGAAGGAGGTTCGCAGTGCCTGTGGAACTGACATACACACGCCTGCAGAACCAGTCCATCAAGAAGAGAAACAACTCAAGAAGAATGATCTGTTGCTACAAGTTGTCAAGAGTAACAATTTTCAGAAGTTACTCTCATCGAGAAGTAAGTCTTTTCGTTTTATAGCAAAGTATATGATTTGATGTGTGTGCCAGAATTAGGAGGTTTTTTCGTATAATTTCCTATTTAACGGCCCTTCGCCAAACAGACCGGACCTTATTTACATAGCTTCAATCATCAAATCCTCAATGTCGCTATCTAAGGGGAGACGCTGGATTAAGGCATTCACCTTATGTTCGCGTGAACATCTTAAGGGACCTTGAATTCCTTTTCATAATCCTTAGTCTGAACATCGCTCGAGGTCAAAATAAATTGAAATTCAAATCAACTGCAAACATCCAATGTAGTGCCCCACTCTGGGGGAGCACCCATGCTGTCTGGACATTGGTTTCTGCCACATGTTTGCTCTCTCATACTGGGAGTCTCAGAAAATCCTATTCTTGTTTGGACGCTGGGTCTGGAAGTCATATAATTATGTGTGTGAATATTGTGTGTGAAGAGATTCAACATATCGGAGGACAGTATAAGTGATCAAGAAATTGACAGAATAACTTATCCTCCTAGATGTGTACAAACGAGAAAGCGTTTTGTGATCCCCAACAGCAATGGCCATAGTCATGCGGAAACCGATATGCTAAGTCAACAAAAATAAAATAATTGTACACAGAAACGATAAATCAAGCCACTGAATGGCGTCAAGCCAACTTTTAACCCAATGCAATGAAGCGGGGTTGTGTAGCTCGCATGTACTCGGTCTGGCACATAGTATCTTCAAATTGTACATACCATTGTAAATATTAGACTGTATATTCATTTTGTCAAGCATTTAAATATTTGTTAGTTGAGGACCATATGTTAGACTGGCATATCTGCCAAATTTGTTATCCTCTTTAAATAAAGTTATAATTATTATTATTTTTATTTTTATCATTATTATAAGTGGTCAGCAAACATTATACGCAATAAATGATAGGGCGGGTTTGAAAGACACGTTTAATGTTTTATGGAGATTGCGTGAATGTTGCCATTCAGTACAGTAGGTAGATGACTTTCCTGGGCCCAGAATTACAATGCTTCCTTAACTCTTAAGGTTGACCTTAACTTAAGATTTTCCTTAAAATCGACAAAAGTGTATTACAATCGATTTTCTTACTTTAAGGTAGACCTTAACTTGAGGAAATACTTAAATATTTAAGGTTACTCGATAGCTACCTTAACTTAAGATTTTACTTAGGCTAGACAAACATTGGTCAGTTTAAGCATCATAAACGGAGTTTTTATAATATGGTTATGCAGAATAGCATAGCAACGCAACGTAACACATGATATCACATTTTTCGCCGCCTTTTTTTTTTTTTTTTTTTTTTTACATGAATGAAGACGGTTGTGTCTGCGCATGCAAGAGTGAGAGTCTTTTTCACTTTATCTTTAAACGAAACAGTTCGAAGAATCAAGACTCCTGTTGTACATGTACGATGTGACTTGACCACTCATTCAACAATTTTGAGTCATGTCGGGATATTAGTAATGCTTTCATGGAACTTTACCGGTAAAGTGTTGAGTAATTGTCGTTTGTTTGATTATTTGATATATAACTTTACGTCCCACTCAACGAATATGGTAATGTCGGTACGTTGCTACCGTTATATGGAATTTCTACCCACTGACATTTGGATGTTATGTCAGTCGAGATGTGCTTTAAACTATATTAAACCATCCAAGCAAACAACTAAAGCTTTACATGTGTGAATGGTTTGACTTAACCACTTCTTCTGGACAGGCACAGACCTACTGGAGGTACGAGCCGCCCATCTATTTCTCACGGCCCCAATGGGCGGGATCCTGTAATGAATATGTCCGATTGAGAAACCAAAATGGCGGGAAATGGTTCTTAATATATGGCCTCTCGCCACAAAGTACAGCAATCAATGTAATCGCGCTCCTCGGGCGTTCGTTCTGAAAATCACCGTTGCAAAATAAAAATCTGCGAAAATACATTTTCTAGCTTTTTTGCACCAGCCTGTCTGCATTCACACGTGAGTGATGGTTGGGAGATATTTAAAGGAAGGAAAGAAAAATAGAAAGACAGAAAAAATATCGCACATATCGAATTTTATAGTCTTGTCTGGCTTTTGGTTTTGGCTTATAAAGCGTCACTGACGAGGGGTTCATTATCCGAAATAGCACAATAAAGCCCATACTACCCCGTTTAAATGTTTTCACTGCTTCCCAAAGAACCTTATCCAGCTTTCACACTTATCACGATTCGACCACGATTGGTATCGTGGTGCTCATCGTGGACCAATCTTATCACATCGTATCACATCTTGATGTCAATCGTGACAATCGGGCTAATCGTGGAAAATTTTTTGGCTGCCAAAAATTTTGCCACGATTACCACGATTGGAGGGACCATCGTGGCAATCGCATCAGATCGTATGATATCGTAACAAATCGCAACGAATCGTATCTCATCTTGTTCCTGAATCGCGGTTATCGGGATCGACCAAAACACAACGATCTGTTGAGATGAGTTGCGATCTCCTACGAATTGTTACGGTCTGTTACGATTCGAGAAAATTGCCTGGCCCGATTTACTACGAGACGATGCGAATTACTCGCGATATGATGCGATCTAATACGAGTAAATGCGATGAGACACGACACGCCACGCTTTTGCTACGGATGCTTACGATATGTTACGAATTATCAATACATTGAATACATCGGGCACGATAACTGACTTTTATTCTTTGATCAACAATAGAAAACTTTATATTAATACGGTCATTTTCATTTTAATTAGAAATCTGAAGGTTGCCAGGAAATGGCAGCAGAGGCAGGGGTAGAAAGGGGAAGGATAAGGCTTTATCATAAACATACATAAATAATGTAAATATCGGATTCTCTTCATTCTCAGCTCCTTCCATCATCAGTGTTATTTCGTCTACAGAGATTAAAACATAATGAGGTACATGTTTGTTTTCGAAGTTTATATACCAATCGTGGTCTCATCGTGACACATTTGTGACCACAATCACCAAAAATCAAGCCAACAGTCGTAATCTATCGCAACACATCGTATCAGTTCTTGAGACTCGTACCAGAACGCATCTACGCGTATCAGTCCATATCAAATCGCGGTCAAGTATCGTGATAATCGTATCAGATCGCATTGGAATCAGGGGCTTTATCGTAATAATCTTATCGGAACGCAACTAATCGTATCTATCCGGGACCAAAATCGTGTCCCTAAATTTTGACCGATCACTACCCTATCGTATCAGATCGGAACAGATCGTATCAAAACGCAACAACTCGCAGCAGAACGTATCAGAACGTGAAATTTTGGCAAAATGTCCCGATTAGCTACGATTTGTCAATCGTGGCGATCGTAACAGATCGTGCTCTAGTGTGAAAGCCGCATACCTTAATATTGTATTTGCAGTCGTCATTACATAAATCTTACTATTGTGATAAAATCATGTTTCTTTGGGTTATTCCCATCACCGTGTTTGCCTTAGAAATATGTCTATGATCTTCCTGGACGTGTGTATATGAATGCATGTGGCAATGATGAATTTTCACTGCAGGACATAAGCACGGCTTGAAAAATTAATATTACTTAATTTTAAAAAAGAACACAAAAATTAAACAAAAGATAAAGAATGTAAATGGATAATAAAGTAACAAAAATACAAAAAAAAAAAAATGACAAGAAAAAAACATGAAACCAGTAGGTATCGATCTCAGAACCCACGTTTCAAGTAGCAATTGGCAGGCGGGCGTGCTAACCACTGCACCACAGTGTCTAACGTGGGTTGGACAATAAACCAATGTTCATAATCAAAATATTGTAACTGTGTCTCATGCCGCTTAGGCGATATAAAATTTATAAATTTCCGTGTTGCTCCGGTTAGTTTTTCGACTGTTCCCGGAACGGTCCCGTAAGTTTTTACGGAAACTACACCTTAGTAAAGGACGATCAAAAAAGTGTATTACAAATGCACTCTTTAAGGAAAATCCTAGCTAAGGTATAAACTTAACTTAAACCGCTAAGGAGGCCTTAACTTAAGGAATGATTGTAATTCTGGGCCCTGATTAATAATGATCTCGTTAATCAGTAAATCGTAAGGCTAAGCTCAACACATGACTTGTACACTGTCTTGCAGAATCAGAGACAACAGAACTACGCAGCATATTGTCAGAGCTCAAACAGTTTGACAGTCAGGTAACAAACGTAAAACTACGGTATTATATTAGAACAACGTTCATTTTTGTTGTCATAAAAGCGCAGACTTAACACTTCGCTCGATCATCAAGCAGAAACCATAATTGTTCCTAGAATGGTTCTGGTGGACAGTTTTAAATTTCGTGAAAAGTATGAGTCAAATAAGTCTGCACTGGATTAGCTTAACGTACGTATTGATACGAGATCCGTTTTTAATGTATTCAATTATTAAACGTAGGCTTTGATACAATTAGTGTACTCGCTTTGAAGTGCAATAATGCAATAATGGATGTTGCAATATTGTAATTTATGGAAAGTTTATAACTAATGTCAAATTATTATTTATTGATATTTTCAGACAACAAAGAGTAAGCTCGAAAAATTACAATCAGAGGTAAGTTTGATTTTCGTCATGTCAACACATCGCGTTCGCGTTTCAACCAGTAGAGAATTATTAACGCCTACAGTTTTACAAATAATCGTTTCATGTTTGAGCTAATAGTAAATCAGGCGTGTATGAAACCTTTTAAACATCCGTATAAAACACAAATACCCGAAGAGTGTCGTAAGCGGCGCCCAAATAAGTCTCCAGTGGCTATCAAACCACTTCTTATCACTATTCGTGAACTGTCTGATTGAAGTACAATCAGCATATTTTATTTTCGAACAATCAGCATATTTAATTTTTGAACAACAACAGCTCTATATAGAATAGAAAGCGGCATATACATGTAAGCGCAACGAAGTGCTGCATAATTCATTTTGCGATGACGATATTCAGCAAGGTTAAAAACAAATTAGTTTTACGAGTAAAACTCTAGTTTATCTTGAATTTAGTTCTGAGTTGTTTAATTTTTGTTATCAGAATACCGCTCTAGAAGCTCAACTCAAGGAATTAAAAAGAGAAATGGAGACCCTGAAGTTATTAAAACAACATAATACCCATGGTTGCAGTGAAATGATAAACCGCTCAACATTAAATGTCAACGGACAGTTGAGGTTTCGGCGGCGTAGACGAAGCTCAAGTGGTCTTGTACGGACGTGTCATACGTGCAATAATCATATGGATTATGTAGAAACAAAGTCAGCCGATGAAAGTGAAGTAGTACATGATATTCCCGTCATACTTGAATCAAATTTACTAAATGCCACCACGAAAGACAGTGACAAATGCAAACATCATGCTTTTAAGAAACGGTTACTCTTACACTCGCATTCATCTCCAAATTTATTGAACAAAATCTCAAGGCCTAGCAGATATCCAGATATGTCAGCAAACGATCCAGCCAATGAACGACGTCTCTCCAAGATCAATGACATTCCTGATATTAATGTAACGGATATGTCAGAAGCAGAGAAAACTGATAATGAGTCCAACACGCTCAATGTTTTGGAGGGTATTTTAGCACTAGAATCGGACACTGGACTTTCCGAGATGGACGAAAACAGTGATAGATCGAGTGACGATGATAATGATATTTAAATATATAACATGAAATGGATGGCCAACATTTTAGATGGTTCAGTATGTGGTTTCAGTAAAGGTACATCAAACTTTCGAGCCTAGTAGTTACCAAAGGGAATTGATCTCATTGACGCTCAAAAGTGTGCCAATGAGGTCAAAATAGGTACAGTGCGAGATTCATATATCAGTCAAATAATTGTCTTGAAAGTTGACTGGCATTTTATATTTCTTAGATTTCTGGTGTTTAGTAGAATCATCCCGTCACTTGGTCAGATTTCTGTACATTTTTCAGAACCTTAAACTTCCTTCTTCTGATTACTATTTAATTTTACATCTGAAGTATTTAAATTTACAACTTCATAATGTCTATAACAAATTAACAAAGTGAATTGGCATTTCACAGATTGAACAATGCATGAGAAGTGCACGGCTGTTTGTAAGCTATGAAGGTTTCAAAGTCAAGTAATACAGGATTTCAGATACATTATGAGCAACCAAAAGCATTGATACCGTTATTGACTGAAGAGGTTTCCTTAAGATCCACATACATGAATATCAGACGCTCCAGAATATTAAGGTCTGCTTTATGTACCTACATCTAAAGTTCTACTCATTTTAACAACACAGTGCAATCAAATACCTATGGTCATGCTTATAATTCAACATACATGTAGCTATGCAATGATGGAATTGGTCCTCATATGAAGCAAAATTGCCAGTACTGCACGAACATTGTGTGATACTTTTGAGGATAGCTGTGCATAATTTATAAGAATAAACGATTAAGTCCGGTGTAAATTGATTTGTTTTTATTGAATTTTGTAAAATGCTTGATAAAAACTTATCATATGTTTTATCATATGAATATGTTTATGTTTACTGTTGTTGAAACAATAAAAGTGTCAGTGAAATATATTTTCTTCTCTTTAACCATATTCAGCCTCTAAAATCGATTAAAGACCCCTAGTATTTTTATATTACTGATCGTTTCAAGGCGATACTTCTGTTGTGGTTCTAATTGTTTTGTGTTTTGGAGTCGAATATTTGTTCTGTTTTAGCCTTACCTGCGTTTTCATATTATTAGTTAAGTTCGGGTAACTGAGTGGCCGCCTATTGAGGAATAGCTGCTCACTCGGCTTACGATATGGTTTCTTGGTATAGGTACCTAAGTGTCATTATAGTTTTTCTCACTCCTCGGTTTGTTGAGTGGGAATTTCTTTCTGATTGCGCCATTTTCTGATCATTGCCTACTTGTACCTCCTTGTCATCTTTTCTACTACTGGTGGGTACAATGAGCCAAATGAGTAATAGTATCACTATTATGCAAAGCTATCTCAATGATTGCATTCATCCATTATGGTGATTAACACTAACATTCCTGAAACAGCTGCTAACTCCGCTTACTCTAGTTTTCCTTGTACCAACGCCCGTTTGTCTTTTTCTGTTTTTGTCATAAGCAATGTTCGGGTAGGATGTTTAATCTTGATATTTACATCATTAAGTTATCCTGGGGTTAATTATACTATGCAAAATAAATTTAGCAATTTTTGATGTTTCATATACATGTATTTGTTCTCATTTTAGAGCAACTATGGACGTGTCTTTCATTTAAGTGACAAAAACAGGGTCTCAAGCACATGATACGATGAATTAAAAAACGCAATCCTTTAAAAAGGCTTTTGGAACAACCAAGAAATTTAGAAGGGATGTGAAGACAAAATTCACAACCATTTAACACAATGCAAACAACTGACTTTTGTTAAGTCCATCTAATTCCCTTCTTTTTCATCTTTTCTTTATCAACGATGTTGATTGTGTGACAAATGAGATTGGACTTCGGTGGTACAAACTTTACCCGCCGAAAACATGACGTCATAATTCCATGTATTTCAGAACAACAAAACAAGACAAACGAAACAGAATGTAGCCAATACCGTGGCGAGTAAAACTTGTAAGTTTCTGAGTCATAACGCGTCATGCTAGTGAGATAACGCTGACGTTTGACTCATTCTTTAAGCTAACGTTTTGAAGCCGCGAAAGGGAATTTTGCAAAACCACTTTATTTTATCACATTGGTGTGCACCA
This sequence comes from Rugalucina vietnamica, assembly GCA_964017185.1. Taxonomy (NCBI): domain Eukaryota; kingdom Metazoa; phylum Mollusca; class Bivalvia; order Lucinida; family Lucinidae; genus Rugalucina; species Rugalucina vietnamica. The sequence continues at coordinate 63,935,775 of OZ024872.1, forward strand.
GGCAATTACACTCAATGCCGTTTTTAGGAAATTCCACTTAGAAACGTAAATGTAAGGTGATAATGAAGGAGCCAGAGAAAAACGTCAAATTTTAAAACTTTGGATTTTTATTTCTCGACCATAGAATTTCGTTACAAAACGTTGTTTTGTTTTTCCTTTGATACGACGAATAAACAGTTGCTGTACAGCAAGATTTCGGTTTCTCACTTAAAGCCGGTTTTGATCATATGTCTTTAATTCTGACGTCACGTCAGTATCGCTGTATTGTTTATTGTTTCGAAAGTTTTCGCTTGCAAGATCTTGTCGAAAGGTTGCCACTTAAGCCTGTATTCAAAAAAAAATAATTTTTATTCATTATGTGCAGAGTCTGGCGGTTGTTATGAACATTGTAAAATTTATTTTGCATAATAAATATTATACTTTTTTTATCGTGGTTGATTTACATTCTCTGCTAAAGATGAAGTTATCTGGCGATTCTCTTTTTGGCTAAAACGTCGTTTAGAAAGTATGTACAAATATTTTCGTTTATTGTGCCTTTCATCTGGTTTTATCCTGAACGGATTTCTCATCATTTCTATTTTAACTGTCTTATCGTGGACAGCGCAACTCTAAGAAAAACAAAACATTATGTATTAACTGCTTAATTTTGGTTTGTTTCAAGATAAGCTGACACGAAACTCTCGCGGATGATACAGGTATATCAGTAAATGGGTATTTATTTTGGAATAACCTTAGCTAATAAAATTATCTTGTTTGTCAGAATTTTGAAATATTGCTCGCTTTGAAATGTTCTGTTGAAAACATATACATGTATCATTGTCTCTGTCTAAAAAAAGAAGAACTATCTATTGAACAGGATTTAGTTTGTGTCCGTAGAGTATACACTGTTTGTCCATGCACCTCCACACATCTGACTGGCGTCCCCCGGGCAAGGAGCGTTGCACTCTGTTTCCGGGACGGACCCATAGTTTCCATAGCTGTCCCCACAGAAACATTCTGTTCTATCCTGGACGGCGGCGTAGGGATATCCTAGAACAGACAACGGGGGTCTTTTATAGATGGCTTTAAATATGGTAAAAAGGTACAAGTAGGTAACGATCAGGAAAAGGCGCAGTCAGAAGGAGAATTCCACTCCAAAATCCGAGGTGGGAAAAATAAATTAAAAATCAGACACTTATTAACCATGAAAACATATCGTAGGCCGAATGAGCAGCTATTTTCCAGAAAGTACAAAGAACATATATAAGGCGCAAACAGTACATAAATTTTAAACACCAAGACATAAAACAATAAGAACCACCTCAGAAGTATTGCCCTGGAACGGTCAGTAATACAAAATTACTGGCGGTAAAAAGTATATTTTGGACATAAACTCAGATACAGTTTTTGGTGTGCATATAATGTATACCGTTGACCTTTATTTAAACATTTGACTGTTGCACTTTGCAGAACTAAAACGTTATCGCTCATGCAGAGAAAAATGAAATAGTTATGTTTTCTGACATTCAGATTAAATGTTGTCTATACGACAAAACCAGAAGCCATGTCTGCATATACTGCTTTGTTTGTATGTTTTTGTTGAGGGTTAACGTCCCAGGCAAATATTTGTGGTGGTTCTTTTTGTTTTATGTCTTGGTGTGTAAAAAAAACTTTTTGTGCTGTTGGCGCCTTGTGTGTGTTTTCGTGTTTTTAGTTAGGTTAAGGTAACTGAGTGGCCACCTATTGGGAAAATAGCTGCTCATTCGGATTACGATATGTTTCATGATATGATTACCTGGTTGTTGGTTTGGTTTTTTCCCACCTCGGTTTTTGGAGTGGGAATCTTTTTTCTGATTGCGCCTTTTCCTGATCTTTGCCTACTTGTACCTTTTTACTCCGTAAAAAATCTAAGATATAAATAGAGTACAGTACATAAAATCAACAGATTTTCAGTCATATTTCAAAAAATTGGTTATTCGCTCATAAATAACAAAAAATACAAATCATCAACCATGGTTTCTCGTGGATCTTCGAATATCAGCGAATGCTTCTTAAAACAAATGGGCTCCATAAACGTTGTATTATAAAACAATTTAGGCATACTATACAAGATCACAAGATCTGAGAGATCTGGAAGTTTTATACACGGAGTAAATATTACCCTCATATTCAACAAAAATTTTATAACCAAATTGTTTCAGTTTTCCATTTCTTGCCAGTGACGATTGTTAAAAAACCATTTGCCAATTTGTTTCTGAATATTGCAGGGGTATATGAATAATTGAATGCAGCTGTATATCCTAATGACAACCTGAGAACGTTTTAAAGGTTAGAGCAGACAATGGTCAGGAATTGGCACAATCAGAAAGAAATTTCCACTCTAAAAACACGGTAGGAAAAACTAAAATGAAAACATACATAAGGTACTAACAGCACAAAAGTTAAACACCAAGACATAGAACAATAAGATTTACCACAGATATCACCTTGGAACGATCAGTTATATACAACTGCTGGCGGGCTTAAATCGATCCCCTTTCTCACTAATATGTTTGCTGCTCTTAAAGGATCTCTGTTTTATTTTTATTTCCTATTACTGCAGCTGGTGTTGTGCCAAGTGGCGGCCCTAAAAAGTCTTCCCATAGTGCAGATTATATTTTCCTTTTGGTCCTTTGAGATCAGCGAGGGTATTCTGAGAAATCAGAAAATAATTATCGGTTTAGATTCATTTTCTAACCACTGTTTCCATTTGGTTTTTACTAGTCTTTGAATTGACTACTTTGTTGAAAAAATGTAAACTTACAGTAATTATCGTTGGCTCCATGTTGCTAAATATAAAGGGTCACTGAAGAGGCTTAAGAAACCGAAACCGCGGTATAGCCCATCCCCTTTCTCACTAATATATTCGCTGCTCTTAAAGGATCTATGTTTAATTTTTATTTATTACAGGCGCCTTACTTCTCCCGCAGCTTCTGCAGTGGTTCACAACATTTAGTTAGTTGTTGGATACTCATGGTGAATCTCATATGTCAATGAATCACCAAGGACAAACGAATAAATCATGATGACAATCATGATGAATCGAAACAGTTAGATTCAGTAAGCTACCCGACGATGGAAATCCATGGGCGCCAAATAACTTACTGAAAATCCAGAGGAAGAGTAAAGCTCCAGTCAAACCCCCGGCGGGCCAAGCAACATACAATAAGCTCCGGCCCCAACCAACTAAAAAGCATAGCTTTAATACGAGGTCATCATAGAAAGGTACATTAGTAGGCAACGATCAGGAAAAGGTGCAATGAGAAAAAGATTCCCTCTCCAAAAACTGAGGTGGGAAAGAACTAAATTAACAGTCAGGTACTTATAAACATATCGTAAGCCGAATGAGCAGTTATTTTCCCAAAAGGTGGCCACTCAGTTACCTATACTAAAAATATGAAAGCATACATAAGGCGCAAACCACACAAAACGTTTAACACCAAGACATAAAACAATAAGAGCCATCACAGAAGGTACAAGTAGGCAACGGCCAGGAAAAGGTGCAATCAGAAAGAGATTCCCACTCCAAAAAACGATGTGGGAAAAATAAATTAACAATCAGGTACTTATAACATGAATACACATCGTAAGCCGAATGAGCAGCTATTTTCGCAACAGATTGTCACTCAGTTACCAAAACTTAATTAAAATATGAAAACAAACATAAGGCGCAAACAGCACAAAAATTTAAACACCAAGACATAAAACAATAAGAATCATCACAAAAGAATCGCCTTGGAACGATCAGCAATATGAAGTAACTGGCGGGCTTAAATCGATTTTACAGGGCCCTAACCTCACCCTCAGCTTCTGCAGTGGTTCAGAACATTTAGTTAGTAGTTCGGTCCTCGTGGCGAATCTCTAACTAGTCAGCGAATCATAATGGACAAACAAACTAATCATGATAACCACTATGATGAATCAAAAATGAGGACTCGCAGATTGAGTAAGCTGCCCGACGATGGAGATCCTTGGGCGGCAAATAACTTACTAACTTCGGACTAAAAGAAAAACACAAGAAGTATCGCCTTGGAACGACCAGTAAATTAAATATAAATTACTGGCGGGCTTAAATCGATTTTACAGGTACCTAACCTCACCCTCAACTTCTACAGTGGTTCACAACATTTAGTTAGTTGTTCGGTCCTCAAATGAAATCTCTAACTAGTCAATGAATCATCAAGGACAGACAAATAAATCATAGAGTCTGACGCCCGACCCACCGGCGTGCAATTAACGAAGTTGCATAGTTGTCAATCATGATTGGGTTAAAAAGTAAGCATGCGGACTGTCGCATATCATTTAGTTATATCCTCTACGTCTGTAACGTACATGTATAACGATTTTTATGAACTGAAAAGAAAACAATCCTTTCATCCTAACCGACTAGACGGATTGAGTCTGTTCAGGAAAACGTATACACTATACACTATAGTTAAGTAAACACCATCCATAAATGTTGGCAATGTTACGTTGCTGATTCAGGTAGAAGTCTTACACTGATGGAAAAAAAGGTACAAGTAGGCAACGATAAGGAAAAGACACAATCAGAAAAAGATTCCCACTCCAAAAACCGAGATGGGAAAATCTGAATTATGCCGACGTTCTGATATAACAAAGACTCTTTACTTGGTAGGCAGAACAAAACAAACAAACGTGATTTTATTGCCAAACTAAATAAGTTCTTTTCAACATGTTCAATGAACATAAAAAGAAAGTTTACCGCTCATTTGACAAATCAATCGGCATTTCTCTGGCGTGTTGTCAGAAGGAAAAGAAACACTTGGTCCCGACAGGTCATGTGGAATATCGTCATGGTAACATCCTAGATAAATGCTTGGTGTTTCCTCTTTCTGCTGTATTTCGGATTCTACAATGACACATTATACGATAATGTCAACATGCATGTGCAGTGGATTACATTTGATGTTTAAACATGTTTCTTGGTCTGTATTGTATAAAAAAAAACGGGCAACACCTAGTCTATGCTACATAGTCGCATAAGGGAAGTTGTATGCGTACTGTACAAAGGCACGTACTTTGTGTCGATAATTTAGTTTTAGAATGAGATGCAAAATATGTAGATCTTGGAGTGATTTGAGGTGCATGCAATATGTGTACACGCGTAACCGGTCGATATGTGGCTCGGTAGCTCAGTGGTAGAGTGCTCGCACTGTAAGCGAGGGTCCCTGGGTTCGAGTCTGGGTCAGGCCGCGTTCTTTTTCCCTCCCTGTGACATTTGGTGGTTCAGTGTAGGTCTGTACAATTTCTTGGATACACATACAAGCGTTTAACTAATCTTCCAGATCATACTACATGTAGGTCATAAAATGCGGATGGAGGGAGCAAACTTTAAGATGTAAAATAATTATTTGCAACAAACCTGCCTTCGTGTAGCGGAACTAATTTCAAATAACATTATAGCTACTTTACCTCTGCAAGTTAAGACGTAGTATTCAATGACACCAATTTCATCCTCGCTTGGTTCTGGCAAGTCTCTTATGCCTACAACGAGTAAATTGGAACAACAAATATTGCCTTGGACATTTGAATATGAGTTCAACCTTCACGACTTAATTGCAGAAAGAGCGGAAATTAGAAATTTTACATATTAGAAAATATTAGAAAAGACAAACAAGTTAACTTTGATGTTTCAAATGGTTAGAGAACAAACAGTGTTTAATGACTTCATAGGTAACATTTCTATATTACTGACAGTGATATTCGTAACTTTATCCATATCATGAGAAGTCAAAACGTAATTATTTAATCAAGAACTGTTCATACCCATCATTTACCACATTTATAGGTAACTGTGATCCATAAAATGTTTATGTCCCGCCAAAATTTGACGAATCCCTCAAATATGGTATCCGAAACTATCCGTAAGTTCTAGTTTGACACATGTTTAACTAATAATGTGGGTCATTGCGTTCATCTTACCTCTACATGAAGACGCCACCCGGTCATAGAGGAAACCAATCGTGGAGTTCCCTTGACGAAGACTTAGCATCGCGCACTTTATCGAACTCGATACAGTAACAGCATCAAAGGAAACGTTCACTTTCATCACGTTTGCGCTGCTGACGTAACCTTTTCGCCTCATGTTACAATCGACATACTCAGAGAAAATCCATGGAACCTGTCCAATAAGGACGACGGTTATTAGACAATGAACGTCAGTACCATGCATTTGCAGAAACTAATTAGGTATCTTACGACTTGTGATTTAATCTGTTCACAGAAGGGAAAAGTATTTCGTGTTTGAATTAATATTAGCCCTACAAATCATATGGTCACAGTGGCATCAAATTATCGGGGATCTAGATTATATGTTCCGAATTTCAAAAATCCTAATTCGAGCGTTAGCATAGCCGAATACGTCAACAAAAATATTTTTCATGCCTTTAAACAACTAAATGAATGTTGTTCGGAATGAAATACTCCAAATATGTATTAAGTCTTTGCATGCAGATACAAATTATTCTGAGCACATCGGTTAACTACGAAAGCCGGGTAGGGCCATTTCTTATTTCTAACTTCTAACTTCTAACTTCTAACTTCTAACTTCTTACTTCTAACTTCTAACTTCTAACTTCTTACTTCTAACTTCTAACTTCTAACTTCTAACTTCTTACTTCTAACTTCTAACTTCTATGTTTGTATGTTCACATACATGCTTGAGCATGTGTATGTTTGCGCATGCGCAGATACCATACCGTCCGTCCGTACGTCTGTCTGTGCATGGCTCTGTGCATCCGTGCGTGCGTGCGGGTGTGAGAATGTGCATATAAGCATCCCAATCCACTTGTGCCTAAGTCCGAAAGGAGGCGCACGTGCAAGCGTGCACACGTGCGCTTGCATGCATACTCGTTAGTATTCACCTCTGCATGTACGTATGTTCGTGCTAGTGTATGTGTGCGTGTATGCATGCGTACTCGGTCGTGCATGCGCACTGGCACGTGTGTAGGACCTGGTGTTTCCTTATTTCTAACTTCTAACTTCTAACTTCTAACTTCTTACTTCTAACTTCTAACTTCTAACTTCTTACTTCTAACTTCTAACTTCTAACTTCTATGTTTGTATGTTCACATACATGCTTGAGCATGTGTATGTTTGCGCATGCGCAGATACCATACCGTCCGTCCGTACGTCTGTCTGTGCATGGCTCTATGCATCCGTGCGTGCGTGCGGGTGTGAGAATGTGCATATAAGCATCCCAATCCACTTGTGCCTAAGTCCGAAAGGAGGCGCACGTGCAAGCGTGCACACGTGCGCTTGCATGCATACTCGTTAGTATTCACCTCTGCATGTACGTATGTTCGTGCTAGTGTATGTGTGCGTGTATGCATGCGTACTCGGTCGTGCATGCGCACTGGCACGTGTGTAGGACCTGGTGTTTCCTTATTTCTAACTTCTAACTTCTAACTTCTAACTTCTTACTTCTAACTTCTAACTTCTAACTTCTTACTTCTAACTTCTAACTTCTAACTTCTATGTTTGTATGTTCACATACATGCTTGAGCATGTGTATGTTTGCGCATGCGCAGATACCATACCGTCCGTCCGTACGTCTGTCTGTGCATGGCTCTGTGCAACCGTGCGTGCGTGCGGGTGTGAGAATGTGCATATAAGCATCCCAATCCACTTGTGCCTAAGTCCGAAAGGAGGCGCACGTGCAAGCGTGCACACGTGCGCTTGCATGCATACTCGTTAGTATTCACCTCTGCATGTACGTATGTTCGTGCTAGTGTATGTGTGCGTGTATGCATGCGTACTCGGTCGTGCATGCGCACTGGCACGTGTGTAGGACCTGGTGTTTCCTTATTTCTAACTTCTAACTTCTAACTTCTAACTTCTTACTTCTAACTTCTAACTTCTAACTTCTAACTTCTTACTTCTAACTTCTAACTTCTATGTTTGTATGTTCACATACATGCTTGAGCATGTGTATGTTTGCGCATGCGCAGATACCATACCGTCCGTCCGTACGTCTGTCTGTGCATGGCTCTGTGCATCCGTGCGTGCGTGCGGGTGTGAGAATGTGCATATAAGCATCCCAATCCACTTGTGCCTAAGTCCGAAAGGAGGCGCACGTGCAAGCGTGCACACGTGCGCTTGCATGCATACTCGTTAGTATTCACCTCTGCATGTACGTATGTTCGTGCTAGTGTATGTGTGCGTGTATGCATGCGTACTCGGTCGTGCATGCGCACTGGCACGTGTGTAGGACCTGGTGTTTCCTTATTTCTAACTTCTAACTTCTAACTTCTAACTTCTTACTTCTAACTTCTAACTTCTAACTTCTTACTTCTAACTTCTAACTTCTAACTTCTATGTTTGTATGTTCACATACATGCTTGAGCATGTGTATGTTTGCGCATGCGCAGATACCATACCGTCCGTCCGTACGTCTGTCTGTGCATGGCTCTGTGCATCCGTGCGTGCGTGCGGGTGTGAGAATGTGCATATAAGCATCCCAATCCACTTGTGCCTAAGTCCGAAAGGAGGCGCACGTGCAAGCGTGCACACGTGCGCTTGCATGCATACTCGTTAGTATTCACCTCTGCATGTACGTATGTTCGTGCTAGTGTATGTGTGCGTGTATGCATGCGTACTCGGTCGTGCATGCGCACTGGCACGTGTGTAGGACCTGGTGTTTCCTTATTTCTAACTTCTAACTTCTAACTTCTAACTTCTTACTTCTAACTTCTAACTTCTAACTTCTTACTTCTAACTTCTAACTTCTAACTTCTATGTTTGTATGTTCACATACATGCTTGAGCATGTGTATGTTTGCGCATGCGCAGATACCATACCGTCCGTCCGTACGTCTGTCTGTGCATGGCTCTGTGCATCCGTGCGTGCGTGCGGGTGTGAGAATGTGCATATAAGCATCCCAATCCACTTGTGCCTAAGTCCGAAAGGAGGCGCACGTGCAAGCGTGCACACGTGCGCTTGCATGCATACTCGTTAGTATTCACCTCTGCATGTACGTATGTTCGTGCTAGTGCATGTGTGCGTGTATGCATGCGTACTCGGTCGTGCATGCGCACTGGCACGTGTGTAGGACCTGGTGTTTCCTTATTTCTAACTTCTAACTTCTAACTTCTAACTTCTTACTTCTAACTTCTAACTTCTAACTTCTTACTTCTAACTTCTAACTTCTAACTTCTATGTTTGTATGTTCACATACATGCTTGAGCATGTGTATGTTTGCGCATGCGCAGATACCATACCGTCCGTCCGTACGTCTGTCTGTGCATGGCTCTGTGCATCCGTGCGTGCGTGCGGGTGTGAGAATGTGCATATAAGCATCCCAATCCACTTGTGCCTAAGTCCGAAAGGAGGCGCACGTGCAAGCGTGCACACGTGCGCTTGCATGCATACTCGTTAGTATTCACCTCTGCATGTACGTATGTTCGTGCTAGTGTATGTGTGCGTGTATGCATGCGTACTCGGTCGTGCATGCGCACTGGCACGTGTGTAGGACCTGGTGTTTCCTTATTTCTAACTTCTAACTTCTAACTTCTAACTTCTAACTTCTTACTTCTAACTTCTAACTTCTAACTTCTTACTTCTAACTTCTAACTTCTAACTTCTATGTTTGTATGTTCACATACATGCTTGAGCATGTGTATGTTAGAGCATGCGCAGATACCATACCGTCCGTCCGTACGTCTGTCTGTGCATGGCTCTGTGCATCCGTGCGTGCGTGCGGGTGTGAGAATGTGCATATAAGCATCCCAATCCACTTGTGCCTAAGTCCGAAAGGAGGCGCACGTGCAAGCGTGCACACGTGCGCTTGCATGCATACTCGTTAGTATTCACCTCTGCATGTACGTATGTTCGTGCTAGTGTATGTGTGCGTGTATGCATGCGTACTCGGTCGTGCATGCGCACTGGCACGTGTGTAGGACCTGGTGTTTCCTTATTTCTAACTTCTAACTTCTAACTTCTAACTTCTTACTTCTAACTTCTAACTTCTAACTTCTAACTTCTTACTTCTAACTTCTAACTTCTAACTTCTATGTTTGTATGTTCACATACATGCTTGAGCATGTGTATGTTTGCGCATGCGCAGATACCATACCGTCCGTCCGTACGTCTGTCTGTGCATGGCTCTGTGCATCCGTGCGTGCGTGCGGGTGTGAGAATGTGCATATAAGCATCCCAATCCACTTGTGCCTAAGTCCGAAAGGAGGCGCACGTGCAAGCGTGCACACGTGCGCTTGCATGCATACTCGTTAGTATTCACCTCTGCATGTACGTATGTTCGTGCTAGTGCATGTTTGCGTGTATGCATGCGTACTCGGTCGTGCATGCGCACTGGCACGTGTGTAGGACCTGGTGTTTCCTTATTTCTAACTTCTAACTTCTAACTTCTAACTTCTTACTTCTAACTTCTAACTTCTAACTTCTTACTTCTAACTTCTAACTTCTAACTTCTATGTTTGTATGTTCACATACATGCTTGAGCATGTGTATGTTTGCGCATGCGCAGATACCATACCGTCCGTCCGTACGTCTGTCTGTGCATGGCTCTGTGCATCCGTGCGTGCGTGCGGGTGTGAGAATGTGCATATAAGCATCCCAATCCACTTGTGTCTAAGTCCGAAAGGAGGCGCACGTGCAAGCGTGCACACGTGCGCTTGCATGCATACTCGTTAGTATTCACCTCTGCATGTACGTATGTTCGTGCTAGTGTATGTGTGCGTGTATGCATGCGTACTCGGTCGTGCATGCGCACTGGCACGTGTGTAGGACCTGGTGTTTCCTTATTTCTAACTTCTAACTTCTAACTTCTAACTTCTTACTTCTAACTTCTAACTTCTAACTTCTAACTTCTTACTTCTAACTTCTAACTTCTAACTTCTATGTTTGTATGTTCACATACATGCTTGAGCATGTGTATGTTTGCGCATGCGCAGATACCATACCGTCCGTCCGTACGTCTGTCTGTGCATGGCTCTGTGCATCCGTGCGTGCGTGCGGGTGTGAGAATGTGCATATAAGCATCCCAATCCACTTGTGCCTAAGTCCGAAAGGAGGCGCACGTGCAAGCGTGCACACGTGCGCTTGCATGCATACTCGTTAGTATTCACCTCTGCATGTACGTATGTTCGTGCTAGTGCATGTGTGCGTGTATGCATGCGTACTCGGTCGTGCATGCGCACTGGCACGTGTGTAGGACCTGGTGTTTCCTTATTTCTAACTTCTAACTTCTAACTTCTAACTTCTTACTTCTAACTTCTAACTTCTAACTTCTTACTTCTAACTTCTAACTTCTAACTTCTATGTTTGTATGTTCACATACATGCTTGAGCATGTGTATGTTTGCGCATGCGCAGATACCATACCGTCCGTCCGTACGTCTGTCTGTGCATGGCTCTGTGCATCCGTGCGTGCGTGCGGGTGTGAGAATGTGCATATAAGCATCCCAATCCACTTGTGTCTAAGTCCGAAAGGAGGCGCACGTGCAAGCGTGCACACGTGCGCTTGCATGCATACTCGTTAGTATTCACCTCTGCATGTACGTATGTTCGTGCTAGTGTATGTGTGCGTGTATGCATGCGTACTCGGTCGTGCATGCGCACTGGCACGTGTGTAGGACCTGGTGTTTCCTTATTTCTAACTTCTAACTTCTAACTTCTAACTTCTTACTTCTAACTTCTAACTTCTAACTTCTAACTTCTTACTTCTAACTTCTAACTTCTAACTTCTATGTTTGTATGTTCACATACATGCTTGAGCATGTGTATGTTTGCGCATGCGCAGATACCATACCGTCCGTCCGTACGTCTGTCTGTGCATGGCTCTGTGCATCCGTGCGTGCGTGCGGGTGTGAGAATGTGCATATAAGCATCCCAATCCACTTGTGCCTTAGTCCGAAAGGAGGCGCACGTGCAAGCGTGCACACGTGCGCTTGCATGCATACTCGTTAGTATTCACCTCTGCATGTACGTATGTTCGTGCTAGTGTATGTGTGCGTGTATGCATGCGTACTCGGTCGTGCATGCGCACTGGCACGTGTGTAGGACCTGGTGTTTCCTTATTTCTAACTTCTAACTTCTAACTTCTAACTTCTTACTTCTAACTTCTAACTTCTAACTTCTTACTTCTAACTTCTAACTTCTAACTTCTATGTTTGTATGTTCACATACATGCTTGAGCATGTGTATGTTTGCGCATGCGCAGATACCATACCGTCCGTCCGTACGTCTGTCTGTGCATGGCTCTGTGCATCCGTGCGTGCGTGCGGGTGTGAGAATGTGCATATAAGCATCCCAATCCACTTGTGCCTAAGTCCGAAAGGAGGCGCACGTGCAAGCGTGCACACGTGCGCTTGCATGCATACTCGTTAGTATTCACCTCTGCATGTACGTATGTTCGTGCTAGTGCATGTGTGCGTGTATGCATGCGTACTCGGTCGTGCATGCGCACTGGCACGTGTGTAGGACCTGGTGTTTCCTTATTTCTAACTTCTAACTTCTAACTTCTAACTTCTTACTTCTAACTTCTAACTTCTAACTTCTTACTTCTAACTTCTAACTTCTAACTTCTATGTTTGTATGTTCACATACATGCTTGAGCATGTGTATGTTTGCGCATGCGCAGATACCATACCGTCCGTCCGTACGTCTGTCTGTGCATGGCTCTGTGCATCCGTGCGTGCGTGCGGGTGTGAGAATGTGCATATAAGCATCCCAATCCACTTGTGCCTAAGTCCGAAAGGAGGCGCACGTGCAAGCGTGCACACGTGCGCTTGCATGCATACTCGTTAGTATTCACCTCTGCATGTACGTATGTTCGTGCTAGTGTATGTGTGCGTGTATGCATGCGTACTCGGTCGTGCATGCGCACTGGCACGTGTGTAGGACCTGGTGTTTCCTTATTTCTAACTTCTAACTTCTAACTTCTAACTTCTAACTTCTTACTTCTAACTTCTAACTTCTAACTTCTTACTTCTAACTTCTAACTTCTATGTTTGTATGTTCACATACATGCTTGAGCATGTGTATGTTAGAGCATGCGCAGATAATATACCGTCCGTCCGTACGTCTGTCTGTGCATGGCTCTGTGCATCCGTGCGTGCGTGCGGGTGTGAGAATGTGCATATAAGCATCCCAATCCACTTGTGCCTAAGTCCGAAAGGAGGCGCACGTGCAAGCGTGCACACGTGCGCTTGCATGCATACTCGTTAGTATTCACCTCTGCATGTACGTATGTTCGTGCTAGTGTATGTGTGCGTGTATGCATGCGTACTCGGTCGTGCATGCGCACTGGCACGTGTGTAGGACCTGGTGTTTCCTTATTTCTAACTTCTAACTTCTAACTTCTAACTTCTTACTTCTAACTTCTAACTTCTAACTTCTAACTTCTTACTTCTAACTTCTAACTTCTAACTTCTATGTTTGTATGTTCACATACATGCTTGAGCATGTGTATGTTTGCGCATGCGCAGATACCATACCGTCCGTCCGTACGTCTGTCTGTGCATGGCTCTGTGCATCCGTGCGTGCGTGCGGGTGTGAGAATGTGCATATAAGCATCCCAATCCACTTGTGCCTAAGTCCGAAAGGAGGCGCACGTGCAAGCGTGCACACGTGCGCTTGCATGCATACTCGTTAGTATTCACCTCTGCATGTACGTATGTTCGTGCTAGTGCATGTTTGCGTGTATGCATGCGTACTCGGTCGTGCATGCGCACTGGCACGTGTGTAGGACCTGGTGTTTCCTTATTTCTAACTTCTAACTTCTAACTTCTTACTTCTAACTTCTAACTTCTAACTTCTTACTTCTAACTTCTAACTTCTAACTTCTATGTTTGTATGTTCACATACATGCTTGAGCATGTGTATGTTTGCGCATGCGCAGATACCATACCGTCCGTCCGTACGTCTGTCTGTGCATGGCTCTGTGCATCCGTGCGTGCGTGCGGGTGTGAGAATGTGCATATAAGCATCCCAATCCACTTGTGTCTAAGTCCGAAAGGAGGCGCACGTGCAAGCGTGCACACGTGCGCTTGCATGCATACTCGTTAGTATTCACCTCTGCATGTACGTATGTTCGTGCTAGTGTATGTGTGCGTGTATGCATGCGTACTCGGTCGTGCATGCGCACTGGCACGTGTGTAGGACCTGGTGTTTCCTTATTTCTAACTTCTAACTTCTAACTTCTAACTTCTTACTTCTAACTTCTAACTTCTAACTTCTAACTTCTTACTTCTAACTTCTAACTTCTAACTTCTATGTTTGTATGTTCACATACATGCTTGAGCATGTGTATGTTTGCGCATGCGCAGATACCATACCGTCCGTCCGTACGTCTGTCTGTGCATGGCTCTGTGCATCCGTGCGTGCGTGCGGGTGTGAGAATGTGCATATAAGCATCCCAATCCACTTGTGCCTAAGTCCGAAAGGAGGCGCACGTGCAAGCGTGCACACGTGCGCTTGCATGCATACTCGTTAGTATTCACCTCTGCATGTACGTATGTTCGTGCTAGTGCATGTGTGCGTGTATGCATGCGTACTCGGTCGTGCATGCGCACTGGCACGTGTGTAGGACCTGGTGTTTCCTTATTTCTAACTTCTAACTTCTAACTTCTAACTTCTTACTTCTAACTTCTAACTTCTAACTTCTTACTTCTAACTTCTAACTTCTAACTTCTATGTTTGTATGTTCACATACATGCTTGAGCATGTGTATGTTTGCGCATGCGCAGATACCATACCGTCCGTCCGTACGTCTGTCTGTGCATGGCTCTGTGCATCCGTGCGTGCGTGCGGGTGTGAGAATGTGCATATAAGCATCCCAATCCACTTGTGCCTAAGTCCGAAAGGAGGCGCACGTGCAAGCGTGCACACGTGCGCTTGCATGCATACTCGTTAGTATTCACCTCTGCATGTACGTATGTTCGTGCTAGTGTATGTGTGCGTGTATGCATGCGTACTCGGTCGTGCATGCGCACTGGCACGTGTGTAGGACCTGGTGTTTCCTTATTTCTAACTTCTAACTTCTAACTTCTTACTTCTAACTTCTAACTTCTAACTTCTTACTTCTAACTTCTAACTTCTAACTTCTATGTTTGTATGTTCACATACATGCTTGAGCATGTGTATGTTTGCGCATGCGCAGATACCATACCGTCCGTCCGTACGTCTGTCTGTGCATGGCTCTGTGCAACCGTGCGTGCGTGCGGGTGTGAGAATGTGCATATAAGCATCCCAATCCACTTGTGCCTAAGTCCGAAAGGAGGCGCACGTGCAAGCGTGCACACGTGCGCTTGCATGCATACTCGTTAGTATTCACCTCTGCATGTACGTATGTTCGTGCTAGTGTATGTGTGCGTGTATGCATGCGTACTCGGTCGTGCATGCGCACTGGCACGTGTGTAGGACCTGGTGTTTCCTTATTTCTAACTTCTATCTTCTAACTTCTAACTTCTTACTTCTAACTTCTAACTTCTAACTTCTAACTTCTTACTTCTAACTTCTAACTTCTAACTTCTATGTTTGTATGTTCACATACATGCTTGAGCATGTGTATGTTTGCGCATGCGCAGATACCATACCGTCCGTCCGTACGTCTGTCTGTGCATGGCTCTGTGCATCCGTGCGTGCGTGCGGGTGTGAGAATGTGCATATAAGCATCCCAATCCACTTGTGCCTTAGTCCGAAAGGAGGCGCACGTGCAAGCGTGCACACGTGCGCTTGCATGCATACTCGTTAGTATTCACCTCTGCATGTACGTATGTTCGTGCTAGTGTATGTGTGCGTGTATGCATGCGTACTCGGTCGTGCATGCGCACTGGCACGTGTGTAGGACCTGGTGTTTCCTTATTTCTAACTTCTAACTTCTAACTTCTAACTTCTTACTTCTAACTTCTAACTTCTAACTTCTTACTTCTAACTTCTAACTTCTAACTTCTATGTTTGTATGTTCACATACATGCTTGAGCATGTGTATGTTTGCGCATGCGCAGATACCATACCGTCCGTCCGTACGTCTGTCTGTGCATGGCTCTGTGCATCCGTGCGTGCGTGCGGGTGTGAGAATGTGCATATAAGCATCCCAATCCACTTGTGCCTAAGTCCGAAAGGAGGCGCACGTGCAAGCGTGCACACGTGCGCTTGCATGCATACTCGTTAGTATTCACCTCTGCATGTACGTATGTTCGTGCTAGTGTATGTGTGCGTGTATGCATGCGTACTCGGTCGTGCATGCGCACTGGCACGTGTGTAGGACCTGGTGTTTCCTTATTTCTAACTTCTAACTTCTAACTTCTAACTTCTTACTTCTAACTTCTAACTTCTTACTTCTAACTTCTTACTTCTAACTTCTATGTTTGTATGTTCACATACATGCTTGAGCATGTGTATGTTTGCGCATGCGCAGATACCATACCGTCCGTCCGTACGTCTGTCTGTGCATGGCTCTGTGCAACCGTGCGTGCGTGCGGGTGTGAGAATGTGCATATAAGCATCCCAATCCACTTGTGCCTAAGTCCGAAAGGAGGCGCACGTGCAAGCGTGCACACGTGCGCTTGCATGCATACTCGTTAGTATTCACCTCTGCATGTACGTATGTTCGTGCTAGTGTATGTGTGCGTGTATGCATGCGTACTCGGTCGTGCATGCGCACTGGCACGTGTGTAGGACCTGGTGTTTCCTTATTTCTAACTTCTAACTTCTAACTTCTAACTTCTTACTTCTAACTTCTAACTTCTAACTTCTTACTTCTAACTTCTAACTTCTAACTTCTATGTTTGTATGTTCACATACATGCTTGAGCATGTGTATGTTTGCGCATGCGCAGATACCATACCGTCCGTCCGTACGTATGTCTGTGCATGGCTCTGTGCATCCGTGCGTGCGTGCGGGTGTGAGAATGTGCATATAAGCATCCCAATCCACTTGTGCCTAAGTCCGAAAGGAGGCGCACGTGCAAGCGTGCACACGTGCGCTTGCATGCATACTCGTTAGTATTCACCTCTGCATGTACGTATGTTCGTGCTAGTGTATGTGTGCGTGTATGCATGCGTACTCGGTCGTGCATGCGCACTGGCACGTGTGTAGGACCTGGTGTTTCCTTATTTCTAACTTCTAACTTCTAACTTCTTACTTCTAACTTCTAACTTCTAACTTCTAACTTCTTACTTCTAACTTCTAACTTCTAACTTCTATGTTTGTATGTTCACATACATGCTTGAGCATGTGTATGTTTGCGCATGCGCAGATACCATACCGTCCGTCCGTACGTCTGTCTGTGCATGGCTCTGTGCATCCGTGCGTGCGTGCGGGTGTGAGAATGTGCATATAAGCATCCCAATCCACTTGTGCCTAAGTCCGAAAGGAGGCGCACGTGCAAGCGTGCACACGTGCGCTTGCATGCATACTCGTTAGTATTCACCTCTGCATGTACGTATGTTCGTGCTAGTGTATGTGTGCGTGTATGCATGCGTACTCGGTCGTGCATGCGCACTGGCACGTGTGTAGGACCTGGTGTTTCCTTATTTCTAACTTCTAACTTCTAACTTCTTACTTCTAACTTCTAACTTCTAACTTCTTACTTCTAACTTCTAACTTCTAACTTCTATGTTTGTATGTTCACATACATGCTTGAGCATGTGTATGTTTGCGCATGCGCAGATACCATACCGTCCGTCCGTACGTCTGTCTGTGCATGGCTCTGTGCAACCGTGCGTGCGTGCGGGTGTGAGAATGTGCATATAAGCATCCCAATCCACTTGTGCCTAAGTCCGAAAGGAGGCGCACGTGCAAGCGTGCACACGTGCGCTTGCATGCATACTCGTTAGTATTCACCTCTGCATGTACGTATGTTCGTGCTAGTGTATGTGTGCGTGTATGCATGCGTACTCGGTCGTGCATGCGCACTGGCACGTGTGTAGGACCTGGTGTTTCCTTATTTCTAACTTCTAACTTCTAACTTCTAACTTCTTACTTCTAACTTCTAACTTCTAACTTCTAACTTCTTACTTCTAACTTCTAACTTCTAACTTCTATGTTTGTATGTTCACATACATGCTTGAGCATGTGTATGTTTGCGCATGCGCAGATACCATACCGTCCGTCCGTACGTCTGTCTGTGCATGGCTCTGTGCATCCGTGCGTGCGTGCGGGTGTGAGAATGTGCATATAAGCATCCCAATCCACTTGTGCCTAAGTCCGAAAGGAGGCGCACGTGCAAGCGTGCACACGTGCGCTTGCATGCATACTCGTTAGTATTCACCTCTGCATGTACGTATGTTCGTGCTAGTGTATGTGTGCGTGTATGCATGCGTACTCGGTCGTGCATGCGCACTGGCACGTGTGTAGGACCTGGTGTTTCCTTATTTCTAACTTCTAACTTCTAACTTCTTACTTCTAACTTCTAACTTCTAACTTCTTACTTCTAACTTCTAACTTCTAACTTCTATGTTTGTATGTTCACATACATGCTTGAGCATGTGTATGTTTGCGCATGCGCAGATACCATACCGTCCGTCCGTACGTCTGTCTGTGCATGGCTCTGTGCATCCGTGCGTGCGTGCGGGTGTGAGAATGTGCATATAAGCATCCCAATCCACTTGTGCCTAAGTCCGAAAGGAGGCGCACGTGCAAGCGTGCACACGTGCGCTTGCATGCATACTCGTTAGTATTCACCTCTGCATGTACGTATGTTCGTGCTAGTGTATGTGTGCGTGTATGCATGCGTACTCGGTCGTGCATGCGCACTGGCACGTGTGTAGGACCTGGTGTTTCCTTATTTCTAACTTCTAACTTCTAACTTCTAACTTCTTACTTCTAACTTCTAACTTCTAACTTCTTACTTCTAACTTCTAACTTCTATGTTTGTATGTTCACATACATGCTTGAGCATGTGTATGTTTGCGCATGCGCAGATACCATACCGTCCGTCCGTACGTCTGTCTGTGCATGGCTCTGTGCAACCGTGCGTGCGTGCGGGTGTGAGAATGTGCATATAAGCATCCCAATCCACTTGTGCCTAAGTCCGAAAGGAGGCGCACGTGCAAGCGTGCACACGTGCGCTTGCATGCATACTCGTTAGTATTCACCTCTGCATGTACGTATGTTCGTGCTAGTGCATGTGTGCGTGTATGCATGCGTACTCGGTCGTGCATGCGCACTGGCACGTGTGTAGGACCTGGTGTTTCCTTATTTCTAACTTCTAACTTCTAACTTCTAACTTCTTACTTCTAACTTCTAACTTCTAACTTCTAACTTCTTACTTCTAACTTCTAACTTCTAACTTCTATGTTTGTATGTTCACATACATGCTTGAGCATGTGTATGTTTGCGCATGCGCAGATACCATACCGTCCGTCCGTACGTCTGTCTGTGCATGGCTCTGTGCATCCGTGCGTGCGTGCGGGTGTGAGAATGTGCATATAAGCATCCCAATCCACTTGTGCCTAAGTCCGAAAGGAGGCGCACGTGCAAGCGTGCACACGTGCGCTTGCATGCATACTCGTTAGTATTCACCTCTGCATGTACGTATGTTCGTGCTAGTGTATGTGTGCGTGTATGCATGCGTACTCGGTCGTGCATGCGCACTGGCACGTGTGTAGGACCTTGTGTTTCCTTATTTCTAACTTCTAACTTCTAACTTCTTACTTCTAACTTCTAACTTCTAACTTCTTACTTCTAACTTCTAACTTCTTACTTCTAACTTCTTACTTCTAACTTCTAACTTCTAACTTCTATGTTTGTATGTTCACATACATGCTTGAGCATGTGTATGTTTGCGCATGCGCAGATACCATACCGTCCGTCCGTACGTCTGTCTGTGCATGGCTCTGTGCATCCGTGCGTGCGTGCGGGTGTGAGAATGTGCATATAAGCATCCCAATCCACTTGTGCCTTAGTCCGAAAGGAGGTGCACGTGCAAGCGTGCACACGTGCGCTTGCATGCATACTCGTTAGTATTCACCTCTGCATGTACGTATGTTCGTGCTAGTGTATGTGTGCGTGTATGCATGCGTACTCGGTCGTGCATGCGCACTGGCACGTGTGTAGGACCTGGTGTTTCCTTATTTCTAACTTCTAACTTCTAACTTCTTACTTCTAACTTCTAACTTCTAACTTCTTACTTCTAACTTCTAACTTCTAACTTCTATGTTTGTATGTTCACATACATGCTTGAGCATGTGTATGTTTGCGCATGCGCAGATACCATACCGTCCGTCCGTACGTCTGTCTGTGCATGGCTCTGTGCATCCGTGCGTGCGTGCGGGTGTGAGAATGTGCATATAAGCATCCCAATCCACTTGTGCCTAAGTCCGAAAGGAGGCGCACGTGCAAGCGTGCACACGTGCGCTTGCATGCATACTCGTTAGTATTCACCTCTGCATGTACGTATGTTCGTGCTAGTGTATGTGTGCGTGTATGCATGCGTACTCGGTCGTGCATGCGCACTGGCACGTGTGTAGGACCTGGTGTTTCCTTATTTCTAACTTCTAACTTCTAACTTCTAACTTCTTACTTCTAACTTCTAACTTCTAACTTCTTACTTCTAACTTCTAACTTCTAACTTCTATGTTTGTATGTTCACATACATGCTTGAGCATGTGTATGTTTGCGCATGCGCAGATACCATACCGTCCGTCCGTACGTCTGTCTGTGCATGGCTCTGTGCAACCGTGCGTGCGTGCGGGTGTGAGAATGTGCATATAAGCATCCCAATCCACTTGTGCCTAAGTCCGAAAGGAGGCGCACGTGCAAGCGTGCACACGTGCGCTTGCATGCATACTCGTTAGTATTCACCTCTGCATGTACGTATGTTCGTGCTAGTGTATGTGTGCGTGTATGCATGCGTACTCGGTCGTGCATGCGCACTGGCACGTGTGTAGGACCTGGTGTTTCCTTATTTCTAACTTCTAACTTCTAACTTCTAACTTCTTACTTCTAACTTCTAACTTCTAACTTCTAACTTCTTACTTCTAACTTCTAACTTCTAACTTCTATGTTTGTATGTTCACATACATGCTTGAGCATGTGTATGTTTGCGCATGCGCAGATACCATACCGTCCGTCCGTACGTCTGTCTGTGCATGGCTCTGTGCATCCGTGCGTGCGTGCGGGTGTGAGAATGTGCATATAAGCATCCCAATCCACTTGTGCCTAAGTCCGAAAGGAGGCGCACGTGCAAGCGTGCACACGTGCGCTTGCATGCATACTCGTTAGTATTCACCTCTGCATGTACGTATGTTCGTGCTAGTGTATGTGTGCGTGTATGCATGCGTACTCGGTCGTGCATGCGCACTGGCACGTGTGTAGGACCTGGTGTTTCCTTATTTCTAACTTCTAACTTCTAACTTCTTACTTCTAACTTCTAACTTCTAACTTCTTACTTCTAACTTCTAACTTCTAACTTCTATGTTTGTATGTTCACATACATGCTTGAGCATGTGTATGTTTGCGCATGCGCAGATACCATACCGTCCGTCCGTACGTCTGTCTGTGCATGGCTCTGTGCATCCGTGCGTGCGTGCGGGTGTGAGAATGTGCATATAAGCATCCCAATCCACTTGTGCCTTAGTCCGAAAGGAGGTGCACGTGCAAGCGTGCACACGTGCGCTTGCATGCATACTCGTTAGTATTCACCTCTGCATGTACGTATGTTCGTGCTAGTGTATGTGTGCGTGTATGCATGCGTACTCGGTCGTGCATGCGCACTGGCACGTGTGTAGGACCTGGTGTTTCCTTATTTCTAACTTCTAACTTCTAACTTCTTACTTCTAACTTCTAACTTCTAACTTCTTACTTCTAACTTCTAACTTCTAACTTCTATGTTTGTATGTTCACATACATGCTTGAGCATGTGTATGTTTGCGCATGCGCAGATACCATACCGTCCGTCCGTACGTCTGTCTGTGCATGGCTCTGTGCATCCGTGCGTGCGTGCGGGTGTGAGAATGTGCATATAAGCATCCCAATCCACTTGTGCCTAAGTCCGAAAGGAGGCGCACGTGCAAGCGTGCACACGTGCGCTTGCATGCATACTCGTTAGTATTCACCTCTGCATGTACGTATGTTCGTGCTAGTGTATGTGTGCGTGTATGCATGCGTACTCGGTCGTGCATGCGCACTGGCACGTGTGTAGGACCTGGTGTTTCCTTATTTCTAACTTCTAACTTCTAACTTCTAACTTCTTACTTCTAACTTCTAACTTCTAACTTCTTACTTCTAACTTCTAACTTCTAACTTCTATGTTTGTATGTTCACATACATGCTTGAGCATGTGTATGTTTGCGCATGCGCAGATACCATACCGTCCGTCCGTACGTCTGTCTGTGCATGGCTCTGTGCAACCGTGCGTGCGTGCGGGTGTGAGAATGTGCATATAAGCATCCCAATCCACTTGTGCCTAAGTCCGAAAGGAGGCGCACGTGCAAGCGTGCACAAGTGCGCTTGCATGCATACTCGTTAGTATTCACCTCTGCATGTACGCTTGCACGTGCGCCTCCTTTCGGACTTAGGCACAAGTGGATTGGGATGCTTATATGCACATTCTCACACCCGCACGCACGCACGGATGCACAGAGCCATGCAGAGACAGACGTACGGACGGACGGTATGGTATCTGCGCATGCGCAAACATACACATGCTCAAGCATGTATGTGAACAGAAGTTAGAAGTAAGAAGTAAGAAGTTAGAAGATAGAAGTTAGAAATAAGGAAACACCAGGTCCTACACACGTGCCAGTGCGCATGCACGACCGAGTACGCATGCATACACGCACACATACACTAGCACGAACATACGTACATGCAGACGTGAATACTAACGAGTATGCATGCAAGCGCACGTGTGCACGCTTGCACGTGCGCCTCCTTTCGGACTTAGGCACAAGTGGATTGGGATGCTTATATGCACATTCTCACACCCGCACGCACGCACGGATGCACAGAGCCATGCACAGACAGACGTACGGACGGACGGTATGGTATCTGCGCATGCGCAAACATACACATGCTCAAGCATGTATGTGAACATACAAACATAGAAGTTAGAAGTTAGAAGTTAGAAGTAAGAAGTTAGAAGTTAGAAGTTAGAAGTAAGAAGTTAGAAGTTAGAAGTTAGAAGTTAGAAATAAGGAAACACCAGGTCCTACACACGTGCCAGTGCGCATGCACGACCGAGTACGCATGCATACACGCACACATACACTAGCACGAACATACGTACATGCAGAGGTGAATACTAACGAGTATGCATGCAAGCGCACGTGTGCACGCTTGCACGTGCGCCTCCTTTCGGACTTAGGCACAAGTGGATTGGGATGCTTATATGCACATTCTCACACCCGCACGCACGCACGGATGCACAGAGCCATGCACAGACAGACGTACGGACGGACGGTATGGTATCTGCGCATGCGCAAACATACACATGCTAAAGCATGTATGTGAATATACAAACATAGAAGTTAGAAGTTAGAAGTTAGAAGTAAGAAGTTAGAAGTTAGAAGTTAGAAGTAAGAAGTTAGAAGTTAGAAGTTAGAAATAAGGAAACACCAGGTCCTACACACGTGCCAGTGCGCATGCACGACCGAGTACGCATGCATACACGCACACATACACTAGCACGAACATACGTACATGCAGAGGTGAATACTAACGAGTATGCATGCAAGCGCACGTGTGCACGCTTGCACGTGCGCCTCCTTTCGGACTTAGGCACAAGTGGATTGGGATGCTTATATGCACATTCTCACACCCGCACGCACGCACGGATGCACAGAGCCATGCACAGACAGACGTACGGACGGACGGTATGGTATCTGCGCATGCGCAAACATAAACATGCTCAAGCATGTATGTGAACATACAAACATAGATTGAAGTTAGAAGTTAGAAGTTAGAAGTAAGAAGTTAGAAGTTAGAAGTTAGAAGTAAGAAGTTAGAAGTTAGAAGTTAGAAGTTAGAAATAAGGAAACACCAGGTCCTACACACGTGCCAGTGCGCATGCACGACCGAGTACGCATGCATACACGCACACATACACTAGCACGAACATACGTACATGCAGAGGTGAATACTAACGAGTATGCATGCAAGCGCACGTGTGCACGCTTGCAAGTGCGCCTCCTTTCGGACTTAGGCACAAGTGGATTGGGATGCTTATATGCACATTCTCACACCCGCACGCACGCACGGATGCACAGAGCCATGCACAGACAGACGTACGGACGGACGGTATGGTATCTGCGCATGCGCAAACATACACATGCTCAAGCATGTATGTGAACATACAAACATAGAAGTTAGAAGTTAGAAGTTAGAAGTAAGAAGTTAGAAGTAAGAAGTTAGAAGTTAGAAGTAAGAAGTTAGAAGTTAGAAGTTAGAAATAAGGAAACACCAGGTCCTACACACGTGCCAGTGCGCATGCACGACCGAGTACGCATGCATACACGCACACATACACTAGCACGAACATACGTACATGCAGAGGTGAATACTAACGAGTATGCATGCAAGCGCACGTGTGCACGCTTGCACGTGCGCCTCCTTTCGGACTTAGGCACAAGTGGATTGGGATGCTTATATGCACATTCTCACACCCGCACGCACGCACGGATGCACAGAGCCATGCACAGACAGACGTACGGACGGACGGTATGGTATCTGCGCATGCGCAAACATACACATGCTCAAGCATGTATGTGAACATACAAACATAGAAGTTAGAAGTTAGAAGTTAGAAGTAAGAAGTTAGAAGTTAGAAGTTAGAAGTTAGAAGTAAGAAGTTAGAAGTTAGAAATAAGGAAACACCAGGTCCTACACACGTGCCAGTGCGCATG
The DNA here is from genome assembly GCA_964017185.1 of Rugalucina vietnamica. NCBI lineage: Eukaryota > Metazoa > Mollusca > Bivalvia > Lucinida > Lucinidae > Rugalucina > Rugalucina vietnamica. Next base: position 63,960,619 of record OZ024872.1, read on the forward strand.
CACGACCGAGTACGCATGCATACACGCACACATACACTAGCACGAACATACGTACATGCAGAGGTGAATACTAACGAGTATGCATGCAAGCGCACGTGTGCACGCTTGCACGTGCGCCTCCTTTCGGACTTAGGCACAAGTGGATTGGGATGCTTATATGCACATTCTCACACCCGCACGCACGCACGGATGCACAGAGCCATGCACAGACAGACGTACGGACGGACGGTATGGTATCTGCGCATGCGCAAACATACACATGCTCAAGCATGTATGTGAACATACAAACATAGAAGTTAGAAGTTAGAAGTTAGAAGTAAGAAGTTAGAAGTTAGAAGTTAGAAGTAAGAAGTTAGAAGTTAGAAGTTAGAAGTTAGAAATAAGGAAACACCAGGTCCTACACACGTGCCAGTGCGCATGCACGACCGAGTACGCATGCATACACGCACACATACACTAGCACGAACATACGTACATGCAGAGGTGAATACTAACGAGTATGCATGCAAGCGCACGTGTGCACGCTTGCAAGTGCGCCTCCTTTCGGACTTAGGCACAAGTGGATTGGGATGCTTATATGCACATTCTCACACCCGCACGCACGCACGGATGCACAGAGCCATGCACAGACAGACGTACGGACGGACGGTATGGTATCTGCGCATGCGCAAACATACACATGCTCAAGCATGTATGTGAACATACAAACATAGAAGTTAGAAGTTAGAAGTTAGAAGTAAGAAGTTAGAAGTAAGAAGTTAGAAGTTAGAAGTAAGAAGTTAGAAGTTAGAAGTTAGAAATAAGGAAACACCAGGTCCTACACACGTGCCAGTGCGCATGCACGACCGAGTACGCATGCATACACGCACACATACACTAGCACGAACATACGTACATGCAGAGGTGAATACTAACGAGTATGCATGCAAGCGCACGTGTGCACGCTTGCACGTGCGCCTCCTTTCGGACTTAGGCACAAGTGGATTGGGATGCTTATATGCACATTCTCACACCCGCACGCACGCACGGATGCACAGAGCCATGCACAGACAGACGTACGGACGGACGGTATGGTATCTGCGCATGCGCAAACATACACATGCTCAAGCATGTATGTGAACATACAAACATAGAAGTTAGAAGTTAGAAGTTAGAAGTAAGAAGTTAGAAGTTAGAAGTTAGAAGTTAGAAGTAAGAAGTTAGAAGTTAGAAGTTAGAAGTTAGAAGTTAGAAATAAGAAAACACCAGGTCCTACACACGTGCCAGTGCGCATGCACGACCGAGTACGCATGCATACACGCACACATACACTAGCACGAACATACGTACATGCAGAGGTGAATACTAACGAGTATGCATGCAAGCGCACGTGTGCACGCTTGCACGTGCGCCTCCTTTCGGACTTAGGCACAAGTGGATTGGGATGCTTATATGCACATTCTCACACCCGCACGCACGCACGGATGCACAGAGCCATGCACAGACAGACGTACGGACGGACGGTATGGTATCTGCGCATGCGCAAACATACACATGCTAAAGCATGTATGTGAACATACAAACATAGAAGTTAGAAGTTAGAAGTTAGAAGTAAGAAGTTAGAAGTTAGAAGTTAGAAGTTAGAAGTTAGAAGTTAGAAATAAGGAAACACCAGGTCCTACACACGTGCCAGTGCGCATGCACGACCGAGTACGCATGCATACACGCACACATACACTAGCACGAACATACGTACATGCAGAGGTGAATACTAACGAGTATGCATGCAAGCGCACGTGTGCACGCTTGCACGTGCGCCTCCTTTCGGACTTAGGCACAAGTGGATTGGGATGCTTATATGCACATTCTCACACCCGCACGCACGCACGGATGCACAGAGCCATGCACAGACAGACGTACGGACGGACGGTATGGTATCTGCGCATGCGCAAACATAAACATGCTCAAGCATGTATGTGAACATACAAACATAGATTGAAGTTAGAAGTTAGAAGTTAGAAGTAAGAAGTTAGAAGTTAGAAGTTAGAAGTAAGAAGTTAGAAGTTAGAAGTTAGAAGTTAGAAATAAGGAAACACCAGGTCCTACACACGTGCCAGTGCGCATGCACGACCGAGTACGCATGCATACACGCACACATACACTAGCACGAACATACGTACATGCAGAGGTGAATACTAACGAGTATGCATGCAAGCGCACGTGTGCACGCTTGCAAGTGCGCCTCCTTTCGGACTTAGGCACAAGTGGATTGGGATGCTTATATGCACATTCTCACACCCGCACGCACGCACGGATGCACAGAGCCATGCACAGACAGACGTACGGACGGACGGTATGGTATCTGCGCATGCGCAAACATACACATGCTCAAGCATGTATGTGAACATACAAACATAGAAGTTAGAAGTTAGAAGTTAGAAGTAAGAAGTTAGAAGTAAGAAGTTAGAAGTTAGAAGTAAGAAGTTAGAAGTTAGAAGTTAGAAATAAGGAAACACCAGGTCCTACACACGTGCCAGTGCGCATGCACGACCGAGTACGCATGCATACACGCACACATACACTAGCACGAACATACGTACATGCAGAGGTGAATACTAACGAGTATGCATGCAAGCGCACGTGTGCACGCTTGCACGTGCGCCTCCTTTCGGACTTAGGCACAAGTGGATTGGGATGCTTATATGCACATTCTCACACACGCACGCACGCACGGATGCACAGAGCCATGCACAGACAGACGTACGGACGGACGGTATGGTATCTGCGCATGCGCAAACATACACATGCTCAAGCATGTATGTGAACATACAAACATAGAAGTTAGAAGTTAGAAGTTAGAAGTAAGAAGTTAGAAGTTAGAAGTTAGAAGTTAGAAGTAAGAAGTTAGAAGTTAGAAATAAGGAAACACCAGGTCCTACACACGTGCCAGTGCGCATGCACGACCGAGTACGCATGCATACACGCACACATACACTAGCACGAACATACGTACATGCAGAGGTGAATACTAACGAGTATGCATGCAAGCGCACGTGTGCACGCTTGCACGTGCGCCTCCTTTCGGACTTAGGCACAAGTGGATTGGGATGCTTATATGCACATTCTCACACCCGCACGCACGCACGGATGCACAGAGCCATGCACAGACAGACGTACGGACGGACGGTATGGTATCTGCGCATGCGCAAACATACACATGCTCATGCATGTATGTGAACATACAAACATAGAAGTTAGAAGTTAGAAGTTAGAAGTTAGAAGTTAGAAGTAAGAAGTTAGAAGTTAGAAGTTAGAAGTTAGAAATAAGGAAACACCAGGTCCTACACACGTGCCAGTGCGCATGCACGACCGAGTACGCATGCATACACGCACACATACACTAGCACGAACATACGTACATGCAGAGGTGAATACTAACGAGTATGCATGCAAGCGCACGTGTGCACGCTTGCAAGTGCGCCTCCTTTCGGACTTAGGCACAAGTGGATTGGGATGCTTATATGCACATTCTCACACCCGCACGCACGCACGGATGCACAGAGCCATGCACAGACAGACGTACGGACGGACGGTATGGTATCTGCGCATGCGCAAACATACACATGCTCAAGCATGTATGTGAACATACAAACATAGAAGTTAGAAGTTAGAAGTTAGAAGTAAGAAGTTAGAAGTAAGAAGTTAGAAGTTAGAAGTAAGAAGTTAGAAGTTAGAAGTTAGAAATAAGGAAACACCAGGTCCTACACACGTGCCAGTGCGCATGCACGACCGAGTACGCATTCATACACGCACACATACACTAGCACGAACATACGTACATGCAGAGGTGAATACTAACGAGTATGCATGCAAGCGCACGTGTGCACGCTTGCACGTGCGCCTCCTTTCGGACTTAGGCACAAGTGGATTGGGATGCTTATATGCACATTCTCACACCCGCACGCACGCACGGATGCACAGAGCCATGCACAGACAGACGTACGGACGGACGGTATGGTATCTGCGCATGCGCAAACATACACATGCTCAAGCATGTATGTGAACATACAAACATAGAAGTTAGAAGTTAGAAGTTAGAAGTAAGAAGTTAGAAGTTAGAAGTTAGAAGTTAGAAGTAAGAAGTTAGAAGTTAGAAATAAGGAAACACCAGGTCCTACACACGTGCCAGTGCGCATGCACGACCGAGTACGCATGCATACACGCACACATACACTAGCACGAACATACGTACATGCAGAGGTGAATACTAACGAGTATGCATGCAAGCGCACGTGTGCACGCTTGCACGTGCGCCTCCTTTCGGACTTAGGCACAAGTGGATTGGGATGCTTATATGCACATTCTCACACCCGCACGCACGCACGGATGCACAGAGCCATGCACAGACAGACGTACGGACGGACGGTATGGTATCTGCGCATGCGCAAACATACACATGCTCAAGCATGTATGTGAACATACAAACATAGAAGTTAGAAGTTAGAAGTTAGAAGTAAGAAGTTAGAAGTTAGAAGTTAGAAGTAAGAAGTTAGAAGTTAGAAGTTAGAAGTTAGAAATAAGGAAACACCAGGTCCTACACACGTGCCAGTGCGCATGCACGACCGAGTACGCATGCATACACGCACACATACACTAGCACGAACATACGTACATGCAGAGGTGAATACTAACGAGTATGCATGCAAGCGCACGTGTGCACGCTTGCACGTGCGCCTCCTTTCGGACTTAGGCACAAGTGGATTGGGATGCTTATATGCACATTCTCACACCCGCACGCACGCACGGATGCACAGAGCCATGCACAGACAGACGTACGGACGGACGGTATGGTATCTGCGCATGCGCAAACATACACATGCTCAAGCATGTATGTGAACATACAAACATAGAAGTTAGAAGTTAGAAGTTAGAAGTAAGAAGTTAGAAGTTAGAAGTTAGAAGTAAGAAGTTAGAAGTTAGAAGTTAGAAGTTAGAAATAAGGAAACACCAGGTCCTACACACGTGCCAGTGCGCATGCACGACCGAGTACGCATGCATACACGCACACATACACTAGCACGAACATACGTACATGCAGAGGTGAATACTAACGAGTATGCATGCAAGCGCACGTGTGCACGCTTGCAAGTGCGCCTCCTTTCGGACTTAGGCACAAGTGGATTGGGATGCTTATATGCACATTCTCACACCCGCACGCACGCACGGATGCACAGAGCCATGCACAGACAGACGTACGGACGGACGGTATGGTATCTGCGCATGCGCAAACATACACATGCTCAAGCATGTATGTGAACATACAAACATAGAAGTTAGAAGTTAGAAGTTAGAAGTAAGAAGTTAGAAGTAAGAAGTTAGAAGTTAGAAGTAAGAAGTTAGAAGTTAGAAGTTAGAAATAAGGAAACACCAGGTCCTACACACGTGCCAGTGCGCATGCACGACCGAGTACGCATGAATACACGCACACATACACTAGCACGAACATACGTACATGCAGAGGTGAATACTAACGAGTATGCATGCAAGCGCACGTGTGCACGCTTGCACGTGCGCCTCCTTTCGGACTTAGGCACAAGTGGATTGGGATGCTTATATGCACATTCTCACACCCGCACGCACGCACGGATGCACAGAGCCATGCACAGACAGACGTACGGACGGACGGTATTGTATCTGCGCATGCGCAAACATACACATGCTCAAGCATGTATGTGAACATACAAACATAGAAGTTAGAAGTTAGAAGTTAGAAGTTAGAAGTTAGAAGTAAGAAGTTAGAAGTTAGAAATAAGGAAACACCAGGTCCTACACACGTGCCAGTGCGCATGCACGACCGAGTACACATGCATACACGCACACATACACTAGCACGAACATACGTACATGCAGAGGTGAATACTAACGAGTATGCATGCAAGCGCACGTGTGCACGCTTGCACGTGCGCCTCCTTTCGGACTTAGGCACAAGTGGATTGGGATGCTTATATGCACATTCTCACACCCGCACGCACGCACGGATGCACAGAGCCATGCACAGACAGACGTACGGACGGACGGTATGGTATCTGCGCATGCGCAAACATACACATGCTCAAGCATGTATGTGAACATACAAACATAGAAGTTAGAAGTTAGAAGTTAGAAGTAAGAAGTTAGAAGTTAGAAGTTAGAAGTAAGAAGTTAGAAGTTAGAAGTTAGAAGTTAGAAATAAGGAAACACCAGGTCCTACACACGTGCCAGTGCGCATGCACGACCGAGTACGCATGCATACACGCACACATACACTAGCACGAACATACGTACATGCAGAGGTGAATACTAACGAGTATGCATGCAAGCGCACGTGTGCACGCTTGCACGTGCGCCTCCTTTCGGACTTAGGCACAAGTGGATTGGGATGCTTATATGCACATTCTCACACCCGCACGCACGCACGGATGCACAGAGCCATGCACAGACAGACGTACGGACGGACGGTATGGTATCTGCGCATGCGCAAACATACACATGCTCAAGCATGTATGTGAACATACAAACATAGAAGTTAGAAGTTAGAAGTTAGAAGTAAGAAGTTAGAAGTAAGAAGTTAGAAGTTAGAAGTAAGAAGTTAGAAGTTAGAAGTTAGAAATAAGGAAACACCAGGTCCTACACACGTGCCAGTGCGCATGCACGACCGAGTACGCATGAATACACGCACACATACACTAGCACGAACATACGTACATGCAGAGGTGAATACTAACGAGTATGCATGCAAGCGCACGTGTGCACGCTTGCACGTGCGCCTCCTTTCGGACTTAGGCACAAGTGGATTGGGATGCTTATATGCACATTCTCACACCCGCACGCACGCACGGATGCACAGAGCCATGCACAGACAGACGTACGGACGGACGGTATTGTATCTGCGCATGCGCAAACATACACATGCTCAAGCATGTATGTGAACATACAAACATAGAAGTTAGAAGTTAGAAGTTAGAAGTTAGAAGTTAGAAGTAAGAAGTTAGAAGTTAGAAATAAGGAAACACCAGGTCCTACACACGTGCCAGTGCGCATGCACGACCGAGTACACATGCATACACGCACACATACACTAGCACGAACATACGTACATGCAGAGGTGAATACTAACGAGTATGCATGCAAGCGCACGTGTGCACGCTTGCACGTGCGCCTCCTTTCGGACTTAGGCACAAGTGGATTGGGATGCTTATATGCACATTCTCACACCCGCACGCACGCACGGATGCACAGAGCCATGCACAGACAGACGTACGGACGGACGGTATGGTATCTGCGCATGCGCAAACATACACATGCTCAAGCATGTATGTGAACATACAAACATAGAAGTTAGAAGTTAGAAGTTAGAAGTAAGAAGTTAGAAGTTAGAAGTTAGAAGTAAGAAGTTAGAAGTTAGAAGTTAGAAGTTAGAAATAAGGAAACACCAGGTCCTACACACGTGCCAGTGCGCATGCACGACCGAGTACGCATGCATACACGCACACATACACTAGCACGAACATACGTACATGCAGAGGTGAATACTAACGAGTATGCATGCAAGCGCACGTGTGCACGCTTGCACGTGCGCCTCCTTTCGGACTTAGGCACAAGTGGATTGGGATGCTTATATGCACATTCTCACACCCGCACGCACGCACGGATGCACAGAGCCATGCACAGACAGACGTACGGACGGACGGTATGGTATCTGCGCATGCGCAAACATACACATGCTCAAGCATGTATGTGAACATACAAACATAGAAGTTAGAAGTTAGAAGTTAGAAGTAAGAAGTTAGAAGTAAGAAGTTAGAAGTTAGAAGTAAGAAGTTAGAAGTTAGAAGTTAGAAATAAGGAAACACCAGGTCCTACACACGTGCCAGTGCGCATGCACGACCGAGTACGCATGAATACACGCACACATACACTAGCACGAACATACGTACATGCAGAGGTGAATACTAACGAGTATGCATGCAAGCGCACGTGTGCACGCTTGCACGTGCGCCTCCTTTCGGACTTAGGCACAAGTGGATTGGGATGCTTATATGCACATTCTCACACCCGCACGCACGCACGGATGCACAGAGCCATGCACAGACAGACGTACGGACGGACGGTATTGTATCTGCGCATGCGCAAACATACACATGCTCAAGCATGTATGTGAACATACAAACATAGAAGTTAGAAGTTAGAAGTTAGAAGTTAGAAGTAAGAAGTTAGAAGTTAGAAATAAGGAAACACCAGGTCCTACACACGTGCCAGTGCGCATGCACGACCGAGTACACATGCATACACGCACACATACACTAGCACGAACATACGTACATGCAGAGGTGAATACTAACGAGTATGCATGCAAGCGCACGTGTGCACGCTTGCACGTGCGCCTCCTTTCGGACTTAGGCACAAGTGGATTGGGATGCTTATATGCACATTCTCACACCCGCACGCACGCACGGATGCACAGAGCCATGCACAGACAGACGTACGGACGGACGGTATGGTATCTGCGCATGCGCAAACATACACATGCTCAAGCATGTATGTGAACATACAAACATAGAAGTTAGAAGTTAGAAGTTAGAAGTAAGAAGTTAGAAGTTAGAAGTTAGAAGTAAGAAGTTAGAAGTTAGAAGTTAGAAGTTAGAAATAAGGAAACACCAGGTCCTACACACGTGCCAGTGCGCATGCACGACCGAGTACGCATGCATACACGCACACATACACTAGCACGAACATACGTACATGCAGAGGTGAATACTAACGAGTATGCATGCAAGCGCACGTGTGCACGCTTGCACGTGCGCCTCCTTTCGGACTTAGGCACAAGTGGATTGGGATGCTTATATGCACATTCTCACACCCGCACGCACGCACGGATGCACAGAGCCATGCACAGACAGACGTACGGACGGACGGTATGGTATCTGCGCATGCGCAAACATACACATGCTCAAGCATGTATGTGAACATACAAACATAGAAGTTAGAAGTTAGAAGTTAGAAGTAAGAAGTTAGAAGTTAGAAGTTAGAAGTTAGAAGTTAGAAGTTAGAAGTTAGAAATAAGAAATGGCCCTACCAGGCTTTCGTAGTTAACTGAACTGCGTTTAAATAACCTTGCGAATAAAACTGCAATAAAAGTATGATCAGTGTACACGTAAAGAACAATCATCTTTGAGCTGTTGCTAAAAGACCCAGCGGACACATAAAACAGAATTTAGTGTGACGGTGTAAAAATGCGCATTTATTTTATGATTCATGTATTTGAATTCATCATCTACAAAGCTGACTTCGTTGTGATCTTGAATGTTCATGACGTCATTTATGATCTAAACGATGGCGGCTTTCAAAGTTACTGAGCAATTCCCAGAGAGTTGTAATATCATATTTATGACGCCTATGAAATAAGTGTTTTGATTTAAAATTCGTTATTATATTGATACACAAAAACATAACGATCATGCTTCTGTCAAACATCAAAAGATGGTTGCATTTAAATGTCTAAATATAAAATGACAATGCACTGCGTACCGCAGGCATTGCTATAATGCCCCCTCCCCCCGCCCCACTATAATGATTCGCCAATATAAAATTTATGCAACTAAGCATGCTAAGCAAACGCGGGGAACTAAATATAAGTGATTTCTACCAGCAAAACGCTAAGAGTTGTACCTCTTACGACAAAGCGTAACAGTCATTGTCCATGCGTAACATATTCGTATTCATTTTGTGTATAAACTAAACATCCAGGGGTTCCTAGCGTGGAAAGTCAAACATACAGCGCGCTTATGGTCTAGGGGTGAATGATGTCTGGTAAATGGATGTCAAGGTATATGCTTACAGAATCGTTTTAACAGTAATTAGCCTTTTTTCACACTGCTCTAAGAAAATGAACAGTAATCGTTGAAAGTAAATTTTATATAAACATGTTCAACGAGTATTGTCCGTTTAGCTTGTGGACAGAAGTCGTTGCGGCTGCAACGACAATTGTCCATGGTTGACAGAAGTCGTTGATAGACAATTATCGTTGCTATAGATGCACTCGAAGATACATAAACAGAAACTATGGTTTAAAAACAGATATTCGTCACATATCGCTGCTCTTATTTTTTTCAGTACCAATGTCTGAATCCATTCAAAAAGGGCTTAAAACCATGCGTATTTTACCCATGGGGGAACAGTTATGTTAAATAACGCTGCTTTATGTGTTGCAATGTTAATTACCCACACAAATTTGACAACGTTTTTAATAACTATTATTATCATTCGTCTTATTGTGAAACTTGAAGTTCTCATTTCAGGCTTTAGTTGGGACGATGAAACTCGTACGACGCTTAGTTTAGACGAAAAATACACCCATGATTCTAAAGACTAAATTGGGTATTAAATTAAAGGTAATTATGTCTCCTTTCGTTTCCCGGTTGTTGTTGGTTCAAAAAAGTGTAGCGTCATATTGGAAAATGGGGAGATAACTGTGCTGCACTATACTTCTTATGTGCTAGTATGGGTAGTAAAATGGATGTATCTCAGGCAATCTTCAAGATAGATCAGCAAACGTGGTACCAAATTAGAGTGAAGATATTTATCTTTCATCTGAATTTAAATATGCAAATAATTCATAATTCTGAATCTATGAATATTCATGATTACTCATAAATACTGACGATTTTATCAAATTATTGATCAAAATGTCCAAATTAAGCACAGTTTAAAGCCGATGCAATAGAAATACTCAACAAATACAACAAGAATTTCTTCCAGTTATGTCAAACATCTATAATGAAACTAGTATGTGTAATTTTGCTAACGTAACTACAGCTAATTTGCATACTAATTAGCTTATTACATTATCCTATTTTACCCTGGTCAGAGCTAATTTGACCTACCTTGCACCCCTAGGACAATTTTTCATGGGTGCCAAATCGTTCATTGGGACCCCAGAAATGCAAAGAATATTTATCCTCAAAGATAATCTTATTTGCACTATGAAAAAGAAAACTGTATGGTTTCCATGGGAACCGTTAACGTGATTCTTGAGCATGGGGGTGTACATACCAAATTGGTCATGTCGCCACTATTACTTATTCTAGACCACTGCATCTGATCTCATTTTTAGCTTAGACACGTCCCTTATATCCTATTGTAAGTAATGCAAGTTACCTTATTTGCATATTCATGGATTTTAATGAAAACTCTAAAATGACAGAAAATCGTTAAAATCCATAAACTGATTTCAGGCCCAAACTATCACTGTGACACTTTGTTATTGAACCAGTACTATCATATTACAAATTTATTGATGTCATGGGCCTAAATAAAAATCATCTCATTTGCATATTCATGAATATTAATAAAAATGTCGAAAATAGAGGAAAAACGAGGGAAAAACTATAGCCATTGAAAGGTTTTGGATGGGTTATAAGACGATCTATCTTGCATCACTGACTCCAATTTTCATTACTAATAGTATGGTCAGAGGGACCACATTAATACCATTAATCTGACAATGAACACATTTGCATGATGTAATATTACATAGTTTCCACACACCCCTAATGTGATTCTAAAGAATAGGGTGTACTCACAAAAAATAGTCATATTACAACAATAGCATGCTCTGGAATATTATAATTGGTCTGATCATGACGACCTAGCGATTTAACCTTAATACCTATTATTCAAATCGTTGAATTTGCTTATTCATGAAAACTAACAAAACCGACAAGCAATCGGGAAAAAATCTTGAAAAAGAAGGGGTATACGTACAAAATCACTTGTAGCAGAGTTGTTAACAAACCCAGGATGCTCAAAAAAGTATCAAATGAATGCTATGGCAATGTACTATAACCATATTGTCTGATATAAGAATGATCTGAATTTCGTTTTCATGAATTTTATTGAACAAATGTATAAATAGGAATGAAAAAGTGGAAAAATTAAACGACATAATGACTTGCATCTCGGCAACCAAAAGCCCTAACATGCTTATTCTTATATGAGACTTTAGGGTCATAGTAAATTGCCACAACATTCATTCTTTCAGCATCCTGGGTTTGTTAACAGCTCTCGTACAAGTGATTTTGTAAGTATACCCCCTATTTTTCCAATATTCTTCTACGATATATTGTGTGTTTTGTTAATTTTCATGAATAAGCAAAATCAACGATTTGAATAATAGGTATTAAGGTTAAATCGCTAGGTCGTTGCATCACTATCAAACAAATTATAGTATTAAAGAGCATGCTATCGTTGGTTTATGAATATGTTTGTGAGTGCACCATATTCTTTAGAATCACACTAGGGCTGTGTGGAAACTATGTAATTTTACATCGTGCAAATGTGTTCATTGTTGAGGACAATACTTATGGCATTAAGGGCGTCCCTCTGACCACACTGGCAGCCATGAAAATTGGTTTCAGGGATGCAAGATAGATCATCTTATAACCCATCCAAACCCTTGCAAGGGCCATAGCTTTTCCCTCGTTTTCCTCTATTTTCGACATTTTATTAATATTCATGAATATGCAAGTGAGATAATTTTCATTTAGGCCCATTACATCTATAAATTAGTTAAACGATATAACCTGGTTCAATAACAAAGTGGCGCAATGATTGTTTGGGCAGGAAATCAGTTTATTTATGGATTTTTAACGATTTTGCTGTTAGTTTTAATGTTGTTTCTTTTTCATTAAACTCATGAATATCCAAATTAGTTGACTTGCATTACTTACCATAAGATGAAAGGACAATGTCTAAGCTTTAAAATTAGACAAGGTTCAGTGGTCTAGGATAAGTAATAGCGGAGATATGAACAATTTTGTATGAACACCCCATGCTCAAGAATCATGTTAACGATTGTCATGGAAACCATGAACTAATTCATAGTGCAAATAAGTTTATCTTTGAGGACAAAAATTCCTTGCATTTCTGGGGTCCCAATGAACGATTTGGCACCATGAAAAAATGTCCCGGGGTGCAAGGTATGTCAAATTAGCCCCCGGAGTATAGGCTGAGATATGCTTGATTGCGCTGATAGACCTCCCTTTTGTATAAAAATGTACTATTGGGTTATCTCCCCATTCTGCTCTGTTCTGCAATATGACGCTACACTTCTTGGAACTAAGAACGAATGTAAATCGATAGGAGATGTACTAAGGTTTAAATTAAGATAATTTTTGTTCTTTAAAACGATATATAAGCGGATTCAATGGGTAAAACATAGGAAAAAGGTACAAGTAGGCAAAGATCAGGAAAAGGCGCAATCAGAAAAAGATTCCCTTTCCAAAAACCGAGGTGGGAAAAAACCAAACTAACAATCAGGTACTTATACCATGAAACAATCGTAAGCCGAATGGGCAGCTATTTTCCCAATAGGTGGCCACTCAGTTACCTTAACTTAAATAAAAATATGAAAACATACATAAGGCGCCAACAGCACAAAAAAAAACACCAAGACATTAAAACAAAAAGAACCACCAAAGCTAGCTTTCGCCTTTCGGCTTCATCAGAGGCATACTGATTAGTGCAAGTTTACAGAAAAAATAGAAGGTGAGACAGCGAAAATGGCCGTCCTCGATTTTACCGTAAAATAAGTGATAGATGAGTAAAAATTGCATATTCATTAATATGCAAATCAGGTAATTTGCATATTTAAACATCGTTCTGAAGCACAATGCCTACCCTTTACTTTGATACAAACTTTTTCAATTTTAGACGAACGTAGGCTGAGTTAGGCTTGATTTTGTTGGTAAATTGCATGTATGCATACACTGTACTATTGGATTATCTCCCCATTTTGCAATATGACGCTATACTTCTTGGAAGCGAGGAAAAATGTAAAAAAAATAGATGGAAGAGGTATCAAGGTTAAATTTAAGACATTTTCTGTTCTTTAAAACGATATTTTACCTGATTTAATGGTGTAAGACATCGGAGTCATCTATCAAACAATATCTGATAAGTAAAATTTGCATATTCGTTAATATGCAAATCAGATAATTTTCATATTTAAACATTATTCTGAAGCACAATTGCCTACCCTTTACTTTGATACTAAATCTATAAACTTAAAACGAACGTAGGCTGAGATATGTTTGATTGAGTAGGTAGACCGTCTGTATGTATAAAATTGTACTGTTGGGTCGTCTACCCATTTCGCAGTATGACGCCACACTTCTTAGAACCAAGAACGAATGTAAATCGATAGATGTACTAAGGTTCAATTTAAGACAATTTTCGTTCTTTAAAACGATATATTAGCTGATTCAATGGGTAATACATATGAGTCATCTATCGTAAAATAAGTGATAGATGAGTAAAAGTTGCATATTCATTAATATGTAAATCAGGTAATTTGCATATTTAAAAGTCATTTTGAAACATAATGCCTACCCTTTACTTTGAAACTTCATTTATTAATTTCAGACGAACGTAGGCTAAGATAGGCTTGATTTTGTTGGTAAACTTCATGTATGCATAAACTGTACTACTGGGTTATCGCCCTATTTTGCAATATGATGCTACACTTCTTGGAAGCAAGGACAAATGTAAAAAGATGGAAGAAGTACCAAGGTTAAATTTAATACACTTTCTGTCCTTTAAAACGATATTTTACCTGATTTAATGGGGTTAGACATCGGAGTCATCTATCGAACAATATGTGCTAAATAAGTAAAAATTGCATATACGTTTATATGCAAATTAGATAATTTGCATATTAAAACGTTTTTCTGAAGTACAATCGCCTACCCTTTACTTTGATACTAAATCTATAAATTTAAGGCGAACGTGGGCTGAGATATGCTTGATTGTGTTGGTAGACCGCCTGTATGTATAAAAAATGTACAATTGGGTTGTCTCCCCATTTTGCAATATGACGCTACACTTCTTGGAACCAAGAACGAAGGTAAATCGATAGAAAATGTACTAAGGTTTAATTTAAGACAAATCTTGTTCTTTAAATCGACATATTAGTTGATTCAGTGGGTAAAACATAAGAGTCATCTATCGTTAAATAAGTGATAGATGAGTAACATTTGCATATTCATTAATATGCAAATCAGATAATTTGCATATTAAAACATCATTCTGAAGCACACTGTCTACCCCTTACTTTGATACTTAATTTATTATTCTAAGACAAACGTAGGCTGAGATATGCTTGATTTTGTTGGTATACTGTCTGTATTCAAAATACGCGTGTTATAGAGTTATCTCCCCATTTTACAATATGACGCTACACTTTTTGGAACCAACAATAACCGGAAATCGATAGAAGAGGTAATAAGCTTTAATTTGAGACCAAGTTTGTCCTTTAGAATGATGGGTGTGTTTTATCCCTCAGAAATCGGGGTCATCGTCCCAACTATTATCTCTATGGTTTGCTTTTTGTAACATTAGAATTTCGCAAGAAACGGTGACATTTCAAATTGAGCTTTTGACTTTTGTAAATTGAGAAAAAATATAGAAATCACTAACATGGCCATTGAAGGGAATGGAAAGGCATACCCTTTATCCAAAGTAGTAGATTTTGTAATTTCGAGGTACTGTGACCATTTTCCAAACGAAGTGGATATTCTGTTTCTTTCTGAATTTTCTTAATTGTGGCACACCCTGAACACAACAAGTAGAGTTCATGTTTAGAAAGATAATTTTTATTCATCACAGCAGTTTTTCTCACGGTACGACTAAGAGTTGTTTTTCTGTTACCTAAGATGGTGCTTAACAAAGGCCTTTTTGTATATTGTCATATAGTATTTCATTTTAATATTTCAGATACGTAAGCTGCTCGCTTGACCTTTCGAACACAATGTCGTTGGTGCGGTTAATATGGAAAACAGATTTCATCAACATCTAGATCTCAAAACATATAGCAACACCTAAACATAAACTAAAACTGAACATAATATTTTAGTGTAAAGCAATAAAGAAGGCAGCATAGTTATCAACCATGATTGGGTTAAAAACTAAGCATGCAGACTGTCGCATAACATTCAAGTAATAACCTATACGTCTATAACGTGTTATGATTTTTCTGAACTGAAAAGAAAAATCATTAATTCCTATAAGTTTCTTAAATTTGTAAACTAAGTCACCATAAAATTCAGGTTCCGAAAGGCCGTCACTTAAAAGCGTCTTAAAAACTGGTGTTTTAGGTGAGCTAAAGATCTGTATATTGCATGGGCAAGTTTTCGTAATGAGAATTCGCATTAGGGACTGGGCTATTTTTCACATTTTGTCCATTAGTAATAAATGTTATACACGTTTTGCACGAGTATGTTGACAATATAAGTTTATCTTCATTTAATGGGTTTCATGACCGAAACGGGTGTCGCGTCTCATAAAATAAATATGTAAGTTGCCATGTTGCTCTTCTGTCTCTGTTGTTCACACCATCTTTGGTTGATGCTATCCCAATGGTTCGCTTTACGACGCTTGCTGAAAAAAGGCTTCTCGTCGAGCTGTTTTATACGGCGTTAACTTGATGGAAATACTTAGTGTTGGCAATTCTTTACCACCTTTTGACAAAATTACTTAGATCTTCCACTTTTACTTTGTTTTCTCTCTAACAAAACCTTAACACATTGACATTTTTCTCCGCATTTTTACCAATTCACGGTTACGGATATTTGCATATGTTGAGTAACTATATAATGCATAAATTATCCGAGAGCCATGTCGAATGCTTACTGCCATTTGTTTTCGGAAATAACAATGAATTGACAGTTGTATGAATTCAGATTTTGGGGCTAATGTAATAAGAAAACACGAGCAACCCATTAATTAAAAATGTCAGTATCAGGTTTCTCTGCGTTCCTTTGTCATGCATAGTTATTAAAACTAAAATTTCGGTTCAGTTTATATTGCTTTTACATAAAACTCGATTGAAATTCAACAACTGTTATTATGGTTCTGGCGCCCCCAAAAGCTCAGTAGTTAGTGATGGCCCTTGCCTACGGCCAATTTTCATTTAGTTAGTCCTGGGTTTGCGCCCCGGTGTGGTCTTACATTGTACCAACGGAGAAGAAGTGGTTCGAACGGCTACGTTCCTGATACTGGCAATTAAGAGATAGTGCCTGGAAGGACAGGAAAGCAGGGAAGTTTCTGTATAGCATTCAGCTTCGTAAAAAAGATGACATTGTCCGATGCATTGTTATAGAGTAGATAATATACACCCTTAATACATCAATGGAAGACTAAAACAAAGCATCCATTTAAAATCACTATTTTATAGGTTCCAGGAGCCTTACTACGAAAAGGCGAAAAAAGTAATAACTGTCATAGCAGGACAAGCCTATTGCAATGCGAAAAAAAGATGCCTATCACACTACAAACTTATATAAGAAATCGTTGAAAGTTAGTTCACAAATTAGTTAATAAACATGAGAAAAACTGTAGGCTACATGTAGGTGAAACAAAGCTGTTCCTGCAGCAAATGAAACTAGACGTAGACATTTATCAGAAAATATCACAGCATGCAATAAGGACATATACACCGTTACCGTTGCTGGTGGCTTTCCCTGCTGTACGGGCACTCCACGCGAGCCTGGTAAAGCCAACTGCATCAGTTTCTACTTTACAGTCTCAAAAAGTTGAACAAATAAAACAAAGCAAAAGGACAGGAATCAATAACATTTTAAACTAATAAACGTAATTTCGGTTACTTTAACCATATGCAAATTGGCAACAATGAATACAATTATTAACGATGATGCAAATCGGTAGTTTTCATTCTGGAAGCCGACAAAATGGAATAAATCGAAATCATACCCGATCTGGAAAAAGAAAATAAGTCTACAGAAAGCTTTTCATGTACTTTAATTTTGATTAATCAGATAACTCCCACTAATCTCAAAGGAGCGAAAGCAAAGTTATATAAGAGGTTTGTTTCTGTATTTTTTTCGCAAGTAAATGTGGGTCGCTGGCAAAGGTAAATGCCCACTTATGACTAAATTCACGTTTTGAAATTGGGAGGTTTCTGTTAGATAAACTGAAAAAGATAACACTTTCTATTAAAGCGATACGCAAAGTTTCACGCTATACACTTCGATAGCTGGCTATCGGATTTTCATATATCTAACACGCATCGTTTTGAACAGTTAACCACAGTCCTTGTTGTAAATATAACAATACATTGAAGGGATGATTTGAATATGTAAGTATGCATTTTCAACCTTTTTTGAGGGAGGGGGTGGGGGGTGGGGTCGTAGATGTACATGAATGCATTTTTCAGTCAGCTAAATTTTCTGGTCAATTAAATCTCTACAATTCAATGCGATATAACTTTTATGCAAAAATCTGTATACGTATTATGCTGCCTTTTAGAATTACTCAAACTATGATGGCACCGACTTAAAGTTCAAACTTTTCATGTTGGTTTGGATCGGAGCTTTCCTGTCTGTTGCTGGGCCAACGAGGATCTAGTGGCAGTTTCTTTTGTTCAAGAGTTTGATTTTGTTTGGCTTCTCAAAGATCCCATGTTACCTGGCATCATATTTTATTTGCGAGTCATCGATTCTGGATCGTAATTGTGTTTATTATTTTTTTTATCCGTGATGCTTCATTGACTCTTACCACTAGGACCGAACAATTTTCAAAAAGTAGAAGACCATTGCAGGGGCAGAGAGCCGCATGTGACATCAATTAAATTCCCCCAGCAATTTTATATAGCTGATCGTTCCAATGCGGTACATCTATTTTGGTTATATTTAGTTCATATTATGGTATTCATATTTGCACTGTTAGCGCACTTGATGGGTGTATTAATATATTAAGTTCAGGTAAAAGCAAGCTCAGCTTTGTGGGAAGGGAATAACTGCTCATTCAGCTATGTTCCATTATTGTCTTTTATGTTTTTCCCACCATTGTGTTTAGGACGGACTGTGGTTCTGATGGGCCTAGTTCCTGATCATTGCTTACATGTCACTTTTTACATTTAATATTATCAAAGGTATTACATACATACGTAAGTATGTATGTCAATTCACGTGTATCTATCAAAGTGTCAAACAAGGACTAAGATGTATTTATTTTTATTTATCTATTCTTGCTACGCACAGGCTCCCGTATTAGGACGCACAGGATACCTCGCAAAATGGCTGATATTTGAGAGGTGAAAAAGATATGATACATACTTTCTAATTGTTTTACCGTTGTTCAATGATTGCAAAATCTGACACATGCCTTAAAGTACCCCCAAACCCTTTCTCTTTACAAGGGTAGTAACTTAAAGTCAATTTATTTCGAAAAAAAAAATAGACCTGAATTTACTTTTTTTCATGTAACGGTGTTTTGTAAGGTAAATTGCCTTTTATTTAGCGATTTCTCTCTTAAATACATGATCGAAGCTCTTGTTCTGCCAAGAATATTGAAAGCCAAGATAATTAAGTCGAAAGACACGCACCAAAATAATGTCACAACCTTTTTGAAAGAAATATTCAAGAATTTCATTTACAACGCACCTGGCTTCTTAAGCCAAAACAACGCAGATGCGTCTCACTAAACTTCAAGTTGATGAAAAAAATGTATTCCATGGTATTTATGCGTAAGACTTAAAATCACTGAGATGACACACCCAGCGTTTTGAATGAGAGTGGCTAGAAATATGCTCTTGAAGAATCAGCTAGACCCTATTGATTTGAGGTCCGTCATACAAAGTTTACAAATATGCTTTTGGTTTCAAAATTGCGGCAGGAGCGATGTTATGTCACATTGGGAGGAGCAATGTTATGTCACGTCATTTAACTCCAATAATCACGTTAGACAACATATGTTACAAAATACGACGCGTCACCCTTTTAATATTGTACGTTTTTTATCAACAATTATTACAACACACGCTGCTTTTAAAAGATACAACGACCAGGTTTTCATGCCAGCTCTGATTTGATAGCCGAACACATGACAGCTCTGGTTTGATAGCAGAACAGAGCCTGAAATTGGCTCATGTTTTTGCATTAATAGTAAAAAAGTCATACAACAACACATTAACTGACTTTAATTTCTGTAGACATAAGGATTTATCTACCCTCAAAAAATATAAAAAATACATTTTATCAGGTAAAGAAATCCTTATGTCTACAGAAATTGAAGTTAATAATTCTTTAATATTACACATGAACCAGGTTCAGCAATTTACAAAACGTATTTTATTATGGTAGATACTGTCCTGGTTATGCGATCAATCATCATGTAAACAGATAGCTTACTACTCGAGTCATCTGTTCTGCTATCAAACCAGAGCTGATATGAAAACCTAATCGTTGTATCTTTTAAAACCAACGTTTGTTGCAATACTCTTTGATAAACAAACGTATTCTAAAAGAGTGACGCGTCATTTTTTGTAAAGGATGTTGTCTAATGTGATTATTTGAGTAAAATGATGTGATGTAAAAGTAAATTTGGGTCCATTTTTTCAATTCAAAATCAATTGACTTAAATTCACTACCCTTGTAAAGAGAAGTGGAAAGGGGGTACTTTAAGGCATGTGTCAGATTTTGCAATCGTTGAACAATGGTAAAACAATTAGAAAGTATGTGCCATACCTTTTTCACCTGTCAAATATCCGCCATTTTATGTGGTATCCTGTGCGTCCTAATAAGGGAGCCTGTGCGTTTCAGATATTGCTTATGCGTTTACATTGATCAGTGTGAAGTCACTTGCTTTGAAAACCATGGTTCGCAGGTTCGATCCCGGGCTTCTCCAAAACCAACAACAAAAATCAACCTCCTGGTTGATCCTTCGGGTGCACCCGGAACAACAAACCCACAAAAACAACCTACTACAGTACTGGTCTTGGCCAGAAACAAAAACCGTGTTCCTTGTCATTGATTGTTATGCACCAGTCATTTGTATCCACGGCCACTCTTGGGCCGGGGAATAGCGGGGTGTATTATTTTTCAGTGTTTAAAGACCTGCTAAAAGCCCTGCAGTGCGTGGAAAAATTTGTGGTAAAATCTCCACTAAAATCTCCGGCTGTACAGAGACTGGCAATGATGTGGTACAACATACAGCTGGGAGTTGTTCTAATGAGAAAATATGAGATAGGGGCTTGTCTTTCTACATGTAAATGTCAGGTACATTTGCAAATTAGATATGGACCATAATTATAAAAAAGTGTTAAAAAATAAACAACTAATAACTAATTTTCATCTTGAACGAACGTGACCGTGTATTGGTGGGAAATTAAAACCCCGGCACATCCCTGGCTCTAACGGAACTCATCAGAGGTTAAGTCCCTGCAACTTAGCCCCGCTATGTTCCCCGGCCCTAGGGGGATAGAAATGACTGGTGCATTACAATGGCGGGTTCGAATCCCAGAATGGCTTTATTATTATTATTATTATTTATTATTATTATTATTATTATTATTATAATTATTTGTTTCTATTTTTGTGTTTTATTTTAATTTTGTTTTATTTTATTTTCTGGATGTAGAAAGGTATAAGTAATCAAAGATCAGGAAGAGGCGCAATCAGAAAAAGGTTTCCACTCCAAAAACCGATGTGGGCAAAAACTAAAATAACAATCAGGTACTTATACCATGAAAACATATCGTAAGCCGAATGAGCAGCTATTTTCCCAATAGGCGGTCATTCAGTTACCCAAACTTTACTAAAATATGCAAACATACATAAGGCGCCAACAGCACAAAAATTTTAAACACCAAGGCATAAAACAAAAAGAACCACCACAGAAGTATCACATTGGAACGGTCAGTAATATAAAATTACTGGCGGGCTTGAATCGATTTTACATAACCTCTACCTTAGTTTCTGCAGTGGCTCATTACATTTAGTTAGTTCTTTGGTCCTCGTGGTGAATCTCTAACTAGTCAATGAATCATCAAGAACAGGAAAATAAATCATGATAAACATCATGATGAATCAAAAATGAGGACTCACAGTTTGAGTAACTATTTATTGTCATTTAATTTTTCCCATCTATGTTTTTGCGTGGGAACTTCCTTCTGATTGCGCAGTGTGCTGTACATTGCCTACTTCTGCCTTTTAACCTATCCTTACATAGTAAAAATGAGGTTTGAAGAGGTCAGGTTAAAATCAATAATAGCACTTATTGTGTAATATAAAAGCCATAAATAACGATAATTACCACGATAAACCTAATATCAACATAATAAACATGCATGTTATGATAGTAAGGTAAATATATAATTGTTAGAATTATAAAGAGTTGAATAGAGTTTTACGGAAATATCTGAGTTCATCAGTAAAACATGTCCGTGAAAAGTATACCCCCTTGAACCCCACTTTTATATAGAAAAACTGGGGTTTGCAGAGGTATATCTATTTTTCTTAATTTTTGCTTCAAAACATAGATTGTGGGTACTCGTTAGAACGTGTACCCACAATCTATGTTTTGAGCAAATATAAGAAAAATATCAACACTTTTCTACTGAAAATGTTCATTTTTTACATATGAAAACCAGAGGACCAATGGCCCTATAAACGCTCACCTGAGATCTGGGATATGAAACTTAAGTTGACCTTGCCATTAAATGGGTCAAGGTCATCCCAGGGTCATGATTTATATAGACTTCTATTGCCTGATGCTTCATTCCAAGTTTCAAAATCGTAGGCCTTCTGGTTTTGGAGAAGACCATTTTTAAAGTTTTTGCTATTTATAGCCATGGCGGCCATCTTGTCATGTGACCTGGATCATTTATATAAACTTTCATTCCCACTTCCTAAGGATAGATAGATAAATTCCTAGCAAGTTTTCTGCCATTAAATGAATTTTTCCTATTTTTCCCATTCAAATGCATGGGTGACCTAAGTTGACCTTGCCGTAAAAAAGTTCAAGGTCATCCCAGGGTCATGATTTATACAAACTTTGTAGAGATCCATTGCCTGATGCTTCATACAAAGTTTAAAATCACAGGCCATCTGGTTCTGGGGAAGAAGATTTTTAAAGGTTTTTATATTTATAGCCATGGCGGCCATCTTGGTCATGTGACCTTGACCATTTACTTAAAATTTCTTTCCCTCTTCCCAAAGATGCTCCATATGAAGTTTGGCTTTGGTTGGCCAAGCGGTTTCAGGGGGGAAGATGTTTCATTATTATGGAAATATACATATATATAGCCCCGGGCAGGGGCAGACAACCCCACAGGGTCTAAAATATTTCCATTAACATTAATCTTCTGTCCATTTGCATATTCCCTGTAAGTTTTACCCAGTAAATAGCATTTTCCTATTTTTCCCATTCAAATGCATTGGCGACCTTAGTTGACCTTGCCGTAAAATAGGTCAAAGTCATCTGAGGGTCATGATTTATATAAAGTATGATGGGCCCGCGTCCCCAATGCTACATACCAAGTTTCGTGGAAATCGGCCCACTGTTTCTGGAGAAGAAGATTTTTAAAGGTTTTTGATATTCATAGCCATGGCGGCCATCTTGGTCATGTGACCTGGACCATTTATGTAAACTTTCGTTCCCCTTTCCTAAGGATGCCCCACATTAAGTTTGGCTTTGATTGGCCAAGCGGTTTTAGAGGAGAAGATCTTTGAAATTGTGGACGGACGGACGGACGGCGGACGGACGACGACGACGGACGGACGCCGGAGCATGGGTATACTATAAGCTCACCTGTGAGCCTTCGGCTCAGGTGAGCTAAAAATCTGTATATTGCATGGGCAAGTTTTCGTAATGAGAACTCGCATTAGGGACTGGGTTATTTTTCACATTTTGTTCATTAGTAATAAATGTTATACACGTTTTGCACGAGTATGTTGACAATATAAGTTTATCTTCATTTAATGGGTTTCATGGCCGAAATGGGTGTCGCGTCTCATAAAATAAATGTGTAAGTTGCCATGTTGCTCTTCTGTCTCTGTTGTTCGCACCATCTTTGGTTGATACTATCCCAATGGTTCGCTTTACGACGCTTGCTGAGAAAGGGCTTCTCGTCGAGCTGTTTTATACGGCGTTAACTTGATGGAAATATTTAGTGTTGGCAATTCTTTACCACCTTTTGACAAAATTACTTAGTTCTTCCACTTTTACTTCGTTTTCTCTCTAACAAAACCTTAACACATTGACATTTTTCTCTGCATTTTTACCAATTCACGGTTACGGATATTTGCATATGTTGAGTAACTATATAATGCATGAATTATCCGAGAGCCATGTCGAATGCTTACTGCCATTTGTTTTCGGAAATAACAATGAATTGACAGTTGTATGAATTCAGATTTTGGGGCTAATGTAATAAGAAAACACGAGCAACCCATTAATTAAAAATGTCAGTATCAGGTTTCTCTGCGTTCCTTTGTCATGCATAGTTATTAAAACTAAAATTTCGGTTCAGTTGATATTGCTTTTACAAAAAACTCGAATGAAATTCAACAACTGTTATTATGGTTCTGGCGCCCCCAAAAGCTCAGTAGTTAGTGATGGCCCTTGCCCACGGCCAATTTTCATTTAGTTAGTCCTGGGTTTGCGCCCCGGTGTGGTCTTACATTGTACAAACGGAGAAGAAGTGGTTCGAACGGCTATGTTCCTGATACTGGCAATTAAGAGATAGTGCCTGGAAGGACAGGAAAGCAGGGAAGTTTCTGTATAGCATTCAGCTTCGTAAAAAAGATGACATTGTCCGATGCATTGTTATAGAGTAGATAATATACACCCTTAATACATCAAGGGAAGACTTAAACAAAGCATCCATTTAAAATCACTATTTTATAGGTTCCAGGAGCCTTACTACGAAAAGGCGAAAAAAGTAATAACTGTCATACTAGACAAGCCTATTGCAATGCGAAAAAAAAGATGCCTATCACACTACAAAATTATATAAGAAATCATTGAAAGTTAGTTCACAAATTAGTTAATAAACATGAGTAAAACTGTAGGCTACTACATACATGTAGGTGAAACAAATGCTGTTCCTGCAGCAAATGAAACTAGACATAGACATTTATCAGAAAATATCACAGCATGCAATAAGGACATATACACAGGGAACATATACATAAATAAAATACAAAATATAAGGTACATCACGGCTTGCAAGTTTTTAGAGTTGAATAAAAAAAAAAAAAAAAAAAAAAAAAAAAAAAAACAGTACCGTTGCTGGTGGCTTTCCCTGCTGTACGGGCACTCCACGCGAGCCTGGTAAAGCCAACTGCATCAGTTTCTACTTTACAGTCTCAAAAAGTTGAACAAATAAAACAAAGAAAAAGGACAGGAATCAATAAAATTTTAAAATAAACCCTTATTTTGGTTACTTTAACCATATGAAAATTGGCAACAATGAATACAATTATTAACGATGATGCAAATCGGTAGTTTTCATTCTGGAAGCCGACAAAATGGAATAAATCGAAATCATACCCGATCTGGAAAAAGAAAATAAGTCTACAGAAAGCTTTTCATGTACTTTAATTTTGATTAATCAGATAACTCCCACTAATCTCAAAGGAGCGAAAGCAAAGTTATATAAGAGGTTTGTTTCTGTATTTTGTCGCAAGTAAATGTGGGTCGCTGGCAAAGGTAAATGCTCACTTATGACTAAATTCACGTTTTGAAATTGGGAGGTTTCTGTTAGATAAACTGAAAAAGGTAACACTTTCTATTAAAGTGATACGCAAAGTTTCACGCTATACACTTCGATAACTGGCTATCGGATTTTCATATATCTAACACGCATCGTTTTGAACAGTTAACCACAGTCCTTGTTGTAAATATAACAATACATTGAAGGGATGATTTGAATATGTAAGTATGCATTTTCAACCTTTTTTGAGGGAGGGGGTGGGGGTGGGGTCGTAGATGTACATGAATGCATTTTTCAGTCATCTAAATTTTCTTGTCAATTAAATCTCTACAATTCAATGAGATAAAACTTTTATGCAAAAATCTGTATACGTATTATGCTGCCTTTTAAAATTACTAAAACTATGATGGCACCGACTTAAAGTTCAAACTTTTCATGTTGGTTAGGATCGGAGCTTTCCTGTCTGTTGCTGGGCCAACGAGGATCTAGTGGCAGTTTCTTTTGTTCAAGAGTTTGATTTTGTTTGGCTTCTCAAAGATCCCATGTTTCCTGGCATCATATTTTATTTGCGAGTCATCGATTCTGGATCGTAATTGTGTTTATTAATTTTTTTATCCGTGATGCTTCATTGACTCTTACCACTAGGACCGAACAATTTTCAAAAAGTAGAAGACCATTGCAGGGGCAGAGAGCCGCATGTGACATCAATTAAATTCCCCCCAGCAATTTGATATAGCTGACCGTTCCAATGCGGTACATCTATTTTGGTTATATTTAGTTCATATTATGGTATTCATATTTGCACTGTTAGCGCACTTGATGGGTGTATTAATATATTAAGTTCAGGTAAAAGCAAGCTCAGCTTTGTGGGAAGGGAATAACTGCTCATTCAGCTATGTTCCATTTTAAATTGTACCTCATTGTCTTTTTATGAAGCAGAAGAACCATCACTATATTTGCGTCGAGAAAAACTTACTCTTCAGTATGCCATCAGACTTGCAGCAAACCCCTCTAATCCTACACATAAGGTAACTTTCCCACCATATATTTCTGACGAGCTCTTACAGCTTTATGAAAGTATACCAAATGTTATCAGGTCTTTTGGTTTACGAGTAGCACCACTTCGGTTTCTGAAATTCCACCATGGTGCATTAGAAAGCCAACAGTAAATTTGACACTTCATACAGGGAAAAAATCAGAATCAAATCTACACTTTCTCAAAGAAAATTTCCACCAACTACAGTCACAATTTTCTGATTATCATTTTATTTATACTGATGGTTCAAAGGAAGATAGCAAAGTAGGCTGTGCTACTTATTCCAAAGACGCTTGCAAAACTTTACGTCTACCTGATGGTTCTTCAATTTTCACAGCAGAAGCTAAGGCTATTGACTTAGCTTTAGACTTCATTAATGATTGTAACTCGTACAACAAATTCGTTATTTTCTCTGATTCTCTATCAGTCCTTCAGGCCATAAAACATACAATGTCCAAAAACCAACAAGTACAAAATATATTGCTGAAACATCATAGCATTTCTGAATTTAAAACTATTGTGTATAGCTGGGTTCCAAGTCATGTAGGAATATATGGTAACGAGCAAGTCGACAAGAAAGCAAAAGAATCACTGAGCCTAGAACAAACAGATTTTAAAATTCCTTTTATCAATTTTAAACCTTTTATCAGCGAGTATGTCTTTAATGAATGGCAATCAATTTGGAGCAGAGCAGATGACAATAAATTGAAATAAATTTAGCCTCATGTAAAACGACCGAGATTAATTCATAAACTTTCGAGACGGGAAGAGATTGTTCTTTCTCGTCTTCGAATTGGTCATACACGATTGACACATTCACATTTACTTAAACGAGAAGATAAACCTTAATGTATTGGATGTTACACACAATTAACTGTCAAGCACTTTCTGCTTGAATGCATTGATTTTATAGATGTACATCGTTCCTGCTTTCAAAGTAACAGTTTGAAAGATTTGTTTAAAAAATGTATCTGTTGAACGCATTTTGTCATTTTTAAAACGAACTAACCTTTTTAACAAAATATAAATTTTTCCCTGTCCTCTGGAATATTTATTTGAGAATATCTATATAATTTTTTTAACACAAATCATATTTATACCTTTCTCCATTTCTATCATTTCATTTTAATCACTGTATCTTTCATCTAGCGGAATAATTATTTATAACTTTGATAATTCTTACCATATATTTTGCTTTTTCTCTGAACTAAATTATGCATTTTACAATTGTTAGACGCTAATGACCCATTAGGGTTGACGCGTAGTTAAACATCAATCAATCAATCAATCAATCAATCAATCAATCATTCAATCAATTATTGTCTTTTATGTTTTTCCCACCATTGTGTTTAGGACGGACTGTGGTTCTGATGGGCCTAGTTCCTGATCATTGCTTACATGTCACTTTTTACATTCAATATTATCAAAGGTATTACATACATACGTAAGTATGTATGTCAATTCACGTGTATCTATCAAAGTGTCAAACAAAGACAAAGATGTATTTATTTTTATTTATCTATTCTTGCTACGCACAGGCTCCCGTATTAGGACGCACAGGATACCTCGCAAAATGGCTGATATTTGACAGGTGAAAAAGATATGATACATACTTTCTAATTGTTTTACCGTTGTTCAATGATTGCAAAATCTGACACATGCCTAAAGTACCCCCAAACCCTTTCTCTTTACAAGGGTAGTAAATTAAAGCCATTTTATTTCGAAAAAATAGACCCAAATTTACTTTTTTCATGTAACGGTGTTTTGTAAGGTAAATTGCCTTTTATTTAACGATTTCTCTCTTAAATACATGATCGAAGCTCTTGTTCTGCCAAGAATATTGAAAGCCAAGATATTTAAGTCGAAAGACACACACCAAAATAATGTCACATCCTTTTTGAAAGAAATATTCAAGAATTTCATTTACAACGCACCTGGCTTCTTAAGCCAAAACAACGCAGATGCGTCTCACTAAACTTCAAGTTGAAAAAAATGTATTCCATGGTATTTATGCGTAAGGCTTATAATCACTGAGATGACACACCCAGCGTTTTGAATGAGAGTGGCTAGAAATATGCTCTTGAAGAATCAGCTAGACCCTATTGATTTGAGGTCCGTCATACAAAGTTTACAAATATGCTTTTGGTTTCAAAATTGCGGCAGGAGCGATGTTATGTCACATTGGGAGGAGCAATGTTATGTCACATCATTTAAAGGAATAGGTTTACAAACATTATCCTTCATTTCAAAAGAAAGAGATCAGCGAAACAAACATTTTGACACCAAATTTATTAAAATCGGTTAAGTGGTTTTGAAGATATGAAAGTTTTAAGATTCAACAATGGCCGTCTATGGTGGCTGCCATTTTGTTTAGCTAGTCATGTGACCAAAAAGGAAAAATGATTATTTACAGTAGTAGACTTAATTTTTACATTCGAAAACAGATCAGTATGATTCTATTAAGTGAATGAAAAGTATTTCAACAATTTTCATACTTTAATATGCATGGAAATGGCAGATATTTATAATTCCATGATTGTGAGGGAGTGACGTCATACCCTCACAGCCTCGTTCTGGATTTGGGCCATCAAAATTTTCAAACTGCTATAATTTTCTTATACCTTAATTGATTTTCACGAAATTTGTTGCAAACTGTTCAGCTACATGAAGGCTTTCATAAAACGCACACACAATAGTTTGTGGGCCTATTCCTTTAACTCCAATAATCACGTTAGACAACATATGTTACGAAATACGACGCGTCACCCTTTTAATATTGAACGTTTTTTATCAACAATTATTACAACACACGTTGCTTTTAAAAGATACAACGACCAGGTTTTCATGCCAGCTCTGATTTGATAGCCGAACACATGACAGCTCTGGTTTGATAGCAGAACAGAGCCTGAAATTGGCTCATGTTTTTGCATTAATAGTAAAAAAGTCATACAACAAAACATTAACTGACTTTAATTTCTGTAGACATAAGGATTTATCTACCCTCAAAAAATATAAAAAATACATTTTATCGGGTAAAGAAATCCTTATGTCTACAGAAATTGAAGTTAATAATTCTTTAATATTACACATGAACCAGGTTCAGCAATTTACAAAACGTATTTTATTATGGTAGATACTGTCCTGGTTATGCGATCAATCATCATGTAAACAGATATCTTACTACTCGAGTCATCTGTTCTGCTATCAAACCAGAGCTGATATGAAAACCTAATCGTTGTATCTTTTAAAACCAACGTTTGTTGCAAGACTCTTTGATAAACAAACGTATTGCAAAAGAGTGACGCGTCATTTTTTTGTAAAGGATGTTGTCTAATGTGATTATTTGAGTAAAATGATGTGATGTAAAAGTAAATTTGGGTCCATTTTTTCAATTCGAAATCAATTGACTTAAATTTACTACCCTTGTAAAGAGAAGTGGAAAGGGGGTATTTTAAGGCATGTTTCAGATTTTGCAATCGTTGAACAATGGTAAAACAATTAGAAAGTATGTACCATACCTTTTTCACCTGTCAAATATCCGCCATTTTATGTGGTATCCTGTGCCTCCTAATAAGGGAGCCTGTGCGTTTCAGATATTGCCTATGCGTTTACATTGATCAGTGTGAAGTCACTTGCTTTGAAAACCATGGTTCGCAGGTTCGATCCCGGGCTTCTCCAAAAACAACAACAAAAATCAACCTCCTGGTTGATCCTTCGGCTGCACCCGGAACAACAAACCCACAAGAACAACCTACTACAGTACTGGTCTTGCCCAGAAACAAAAACCGTGTTCCTTGTCATTGATTGTTATGCACCAGTCATTTGTATCCACGGCCACTCTTGGGCCGGGGAATAGCGGGGTGTATTATTTTTCAGTGTTTAAAGACCTGCTAAAAGCCCTGCAGTGCGTGGAAAAAAAATGTAGTAAAATCTCCACTAAAATCCCCGGCTGTACAGAGACTGGCAATGATGTGGTACAACATACAGCTGGGAGTTGTTCTAATGAGAAAATATGAGATAGGGGCTTGTCTTTCTACATGTAAATGTCAGGTACATTTGCAAAGTAAATATGGTCCATTATTATAAAAAGTGTTAAAAAATAAACAACTAATAACTAATTTTCATCTTGAACGAACGTGACCGTGTATTGGTGGGAAATTAAAACCCCGGCACATCCCTGGCTCTAACGGAACTCATCAGAGGTTAAGTCCCTGCAACTTAGCCCCGCTATGTTCCCCGGCCCTAGGGGGATAGAAATGACTGGTGCATTACAATGGCGGGTTCGAATCCCAGAATGGCTTTATTATTATTATTTTTTTATTATTATTATAATTATTTGTTTCTATTTTTGTGTTTTATTATAATTTTGTTTTATTTTATTTTCTGGATGTAGAAAGGTATAAGTAGGCAAAGATCAGGAAGAGGCGCAATCAGAAAA
Source organism: Rugalucina vietnamica (assembly GCA_964017185.1). Taxonomy (NCBI): domain Eukaryota; kingdom Metazoa; phylum Mollusca; class Bivalvia; order Lucinida; family Lucinidae; genus Rugalucina; species Rugalucina vietnamica. Next base: position 63,991,621 of record OZ024872.1, read on the forward strand.
AGGTTTTCACTCCAAAAACCGATGTGGGCAAAAACTAAAATAACAATCAGGTACTTATACTATGAAAACATATCGTAAGCCGAATGAGCAGCTATTTTCCCAATAGGTGGCCATTCAGTTACCCAAACTTTACTAAAATATGCAAACATACATAAGGCACCAACAGCACAAACATTTTAAACACCAAGGCATAAAACAAAAAGAACCACCACAGAAGTATCACATTGGAACGGTCAGTAATATAAAATTACTGGCGGGCTTGAATCGATTTAACATAACCTCACCCTTTGTTTCTGCAGTGGCTCATTACATTTAGTTAGGTCTTTGGTCCTCGTGGTGAATCTCTAACTAGTTGGACCCCACCGGGGTCCAACTGGTGTTTTTCTTTTGCTCCGGAGTTAGTAGGTTATTCGGCGCCCAGGGATCTCCATCGTCGGGCAGCTTACTCAGTCTGTGAGTCCTGGTTTTTGATTCATCAGGATGTTTATCATGATTTATTTGTTTGTTCTTGATGATTCATTGACTAGTTAGAGATTCACTACGAGGACCAAATAACTAACTAAATGTTATGAACCACCGCAGAAGCTGAGGGTGAGGTTATGGCCATGTAAAACCGGTTTAAGCCCGCCAGTAACTTTGTGTTACTGATCGTTCCAAGTCGATACTTCTGTGGTGGTTCTTTTTGTTTCATGTTTTGGTGTATAAATTTTTTTGTGCTGTTGGCGCCTTATGTGTGTTTTCGTATTTTTAGTTAAGTTAAGGTAACTGAGTGGCCACCTATTGGGAAAATAGCTGCTCATTCGGCTTACGATATGTTTCATGGTATAAGTGCCTGATTGTTGGTTTGGTTTTTTCCCACCTCGGTTTTTGGAGTGGGAATCTTTTTCTGATTGCGCCTTTTCCTGATCTTTGCCTACTTGTACCTTTCAATGAATCATCAAGAACAGGAAAATAAATCATGTTAAACATCATGATGAATCAAAAACGAGGACTCACAGATTGAGTAACTATTTATTGTATCATATATTTATATATAAGTACAAATAATGGGAAAGACGATAAAAAAACTATTATCATGCCTCGTTAACTAATACACGAATACAGGACGCCATTCAAATATAAACGGACACGAATTCATGAACATATACCATGTTTACTGGCGAGATTACACACGTTTTCGGTATTTTTTTTATTTTTTTTTTATTTTCGAAACGGACAAATGTTCAAAACACATGTTTTATGTCCGCACAAGTACTTGTCATTGGGAAGCATCTGAAACTTCTCATCAGACGGAGGCCTGAGACTGTGTGTAGGTAGCTTGCATAAATGATCATAATAGTATGGGGTTTAAATGAACTGATTTTTTGTATTATTTATAGTTGTTATTGAAATAAATATATATTCTTGGAAGGAAAAAGACGCAAGGATAAACTATTCGAAAGAAAGAAAAACAATAATACGGAAAAGTTATAGTTACGCCCGGAATGGAACACGGCGCACAACTCAAATAAAAATCTTGAATGGTATTTTCTGCGCTAGTGCTTGCATTTAAGGATGTTCGCTGCCAATGAAAATGTATTTATACTTTTTTCTAACCGCTCTTTTTTGATTCCAAATTATAAAATAAGACACATGAAAACAAATAAATATAGGGCTAGTGTGAATTTTTTCAAGCTACATGCCTATGAATAAAACCACTTAACAACATGTTTGAAAATTAGAAAACATAATTTTATTTTCAATTCTTTCACATATACCTTCCTGGACAAACAATACATCACGAATGCTTTCAACAGTCATTTTGTTTAAGTAACGCTTACTATTTGGACCTAAAACATACATAAATTTTCATCTTGAAGTGGATGACAATTTTTTTCGACTCATTTAACAACCCTTCCCCGCTAACTTGAAAAGTCGGAAAAATTCAATATTTATAAATGTGTCAAATCCATATTTGTAGGATTCAAACTTTTTCTTGTATTTTCACACAACACAGAACTTGTTCATATTGTTCGATTAAAAAAAATGAAAAATATAGGGTAGTGTGCATATAATAGAGAACCAACAATTTGAAAATAGCCATTTTAAGCCCTTTTTCGGCTGTTTTACTTCTTCTTACTCCACATTTCATAAAACCGCCCAAAATTTTAAAAACTAGCACACTAGTACTAAAGAAAAAAATACTGTTACAGAAGAACTTGTATACATCTACTTCTACTAAAATAAACATCAAATCAGTGCAAGTAATTTGAAGTAGTGTAATATTCAAGTTTAATCTACCCTACACCCTAATTTTTGCTGACATTTTCTACAGAGTTGCGCAGAAAATGGGGTGATGTTCCTTAGATTGACAGTTTGCGTGACTGGTTCGATGCATATCATCAATATGTATTCAAATATAGAATATTAGGAAAATATCTGCAATAGTTTACGAGATATTAAACAAAATTAAAAAAAAAAAACAAACAAAAAAAAAAAAAAACGGAACTTCCAAAATGTCAGATGTTATCAGCGAACATCCTTAAATCATTATAAACAAAAAAGCGTTGGTTTTGCTGAAAGTATCTGTGTTCGGTGATTTAGGAATGTAAATTCATCTGTTATAACAGTACAAATCAAATGAAATGAGCTTATAGTGATTTTTATTCATATGATTTTTGTTGATCGGTTTGGGTGTGTCCATAAGCAGTGTAAAATACCGCCCTTGGATGCTGGCTGCCACCCTGTTTCTTTGCTGCCATTGCATACAGTCTGAAACATTCTCTTATTTGCTGAATAAGTTGGGTTCTACTATGAGTTGTGAAGCGTATGAATAAGTCCTGTTTTGGTGCAAATTATAATGGGAGTGTATAGGGAATATAATAACGTGTCTCTACCCACAAAATAGATACAAGACCTTGTTTCGTGTTAGACGAAGTACACTTGTATACAATAAAATGCATACTTAAATTGTCTTTATCTATCCGTTCAGCATATTATGTTCAGCTGTAGCTGTCTTATTCTTTACCTATGGAAACGATAACCACATCAAGTATATCTTGAATCCAAGGGGTAAATGCAATCTTGTGTTCTAGGTTTCCAGCTAAGAGATTCCTGAGACTAATATGGCCGATCGTATTACTTGGCACATGTTGTTGGTTGATCTACGCAAACACTGGACTACTGCAATATGGTAAGTACCGAAACCACTTATAACACAGAGTGCAAGCAAATACAAAGCTATCTTCTGTTGCTTGATGTCAATTACATATATAGCAGTTGCATTAAGGAAATGGACTCCTGAAACAGATACAATTAAAGACGAGAAAGATATGCTGTGTGTATCTTAAATTGGCTAATTACATGTAACTGTAAATCGAAAAAGCCAAACACCAGCTGTGTCGAAGCCAAGATAAACAAATATAAGACAGACAGACAGACAGATAGATAGATAGATAGATAGATAGATAGATAGATAGATAGATAGATAGATAGATAGATAGATAGATAGATAGATAGATAGATAGATAGATAGATTGGCGTGCGGGCAGACAGACATACTGACAAACAGATAGATAGATAGATAGATAGATAGATAGATAGATAGATAGATAGATAGATAGATAGATAGATAGATAGATAGATAGATAGATAGATAGATACATACATACATACATACATACATACATACATACATACATACATACATACATAGATCTTTTTGACCCTTTCTTTTAAATTCGTTTCAGTTTCAAGAAGGGAATCGATAAATCAACAGACGAAAATTCCATGGACATATAAAAGCAGGCTATTACAGTGCAATACAACTCGGAACACTTATTCTGAAAACAGCGAACCTGTTATATCCGACATGTCTGATTGGTCGTTCACAAAGAAATGGAAATGTCCAGAAATATTGTTTGAGAATCTTCAAACGTCAAAAGATAAATTTACTTTGTCTTGTACGCGTTTAACTAATGCTGAGTCACGTAACGGTATTTCAATATTATTTATCGCGAATCCATTTTATTGAGCGTCAAATACTAATGTCCCCATGACGCACCCCCATGGCGAAGTTTTTTCTATAACAAACCATTCAACATCTTGGAGACCGATTTAGCCAAAATTCCTTCGCGATGCATACATATAACATTATTGTCTTGAATATCGTCTTTTAAATATTAACTGAGTGGCCACTTGTTGGAAAATAGCTGCTCATTCGGCGTACGATGTGTTTTCGTGGTATAAGTACCTAATTGTTAATTTAATTTTTACCCACCTCGGTTTTGGAGTGGGAATCTTTTTCTGATTGCGTCTTTTCCTGATCGTTGCCTATTTGTGCCTTTTTAACATCAATTAATGGAAAAAAGGTACAAGTAGGCAATCAGAAAAAGATTCCCACTCCAAAAACCGAGGTGGGAAAAACTTAATTTACAACCAGGTACCTATACCATAAAAATATATCGTAAGCCGAATGAGCAGCTATTTTCCCAAAGGGTGACCACCTATGTACAGAATGAAAATCAACCCGAGCTACCACGATAATTGTTAGGCGTCATAATGTCAAAATTACAAGGTTACAGTATCTAACATTTATATGCGAAATAAAGTTATAAAACAAAATCAGTAATTGGAATACCTTGGTCGACGTTCATTTCGTCCCCGTGCATCAAAGTTTGGCTAATTATTCTCATATGAATAACACAAGTCGAAATCTGTTAGTGTCGTGTATGTTGCGCGTTACATAGCAGATATAAACAAAGTGTTATTACATCAGGAAAACATGTCCGCGCAATAAATACCCCCTCATACCCCACTTTTATATAGTAAAACTAGGGTATGCAGGGGTATACCTATTTTTATTATTTTTGCTCAAAAACATAGTTTGTGGGTACTCGTTAGAACCGCCTCGCCGAGTCAAAACTTTGATAAGCATCAAAACTTTATTGTTGATTACACGACATATTGGTAATGTAACTCCCGAAATTTTGCTATAGATATCAAACTGCAAAACTGTTTTAAACGTATAGGTTATAACTTGAATGTTATGCGACAGTCTGCAGGCTTAGTTTTTAACCCAATCACGGTTGATGGCTATGCTGCCTTCACGCCGGTGGGTCGGGCGTCAGACTCTATGATTGCCCCGACTTAAAGCTATTCATTTTAGTTGGTTGGGGCCGGAGCTTCTTGTCTGTTGCTTGGCCCACCGGGGTCCAACTGATGTTTTTTCTTTAGCTCCGGAGTTAGTAAGTTATTTGGCGCCCAGGGATCTCCATCGTCGGGCAGCTTACTGAATCTGTGAGTCCTGGTTTTTGATTCATCAGGATGTTTATCACGATTTATTTGTTTGTTCTTGATGATTAATTTACTAGTTAGAGATTCACCACGAGGACCGAAGAACTAACTAAATGTTATGAACCACTGCAGAAGGTTACGGCCGTGTAAAATCGATTTAAACTCGCCAGTAACTTTGTGTTACTGATCGTTCCAAGTCGATACTTCTGTGGTGGTTCTTTTTGTTTTATGTCTTGGTGTTTAAAATATTTTTGTGCTGTTGGCGCCTTATGTGTGTTTGCATATTTTTAGTTAAGTTAAGGTAACTGAGTGGCCACCTATTGGGAAAATAGCTGCTCATTCGGCTTACGAAATGTTTTCATGGTATAAGTACCTGACTGTTGGTTTGGTTTTTTCCCACCTTGGTTTTTGGAGTGGGAGTCTTTTTCTGATTGCGCCTTTTCCTGATCTTTGCCTACTGGTATTTTTTTTTTTTTTGATAATCGATACTTTTGTGTTTAAAATGCACTTTTGGAAAATTTCAGAAATCTGTGATCTTAGTTAAAAACACGATTATTTACCAAACAATGTTTTTTTGCTTAAAATGTCCTTAGCATGGTGAGCATGAAAATGAAACCCGTTTTTTGAATACACACTCCGGCTAGCTCAAACCAGCGTTTTTAAAACATGCTGTCAGATGGTTTAATCATTTAATCAAATGTTTTAAAAGGCTGTAAAATCTAAACCAATGCCCGTAGCTCAAATCGGTTTTCTGTTTCAAACTCGCAGCCAAAAGGCCAACGTTTCAAGCGAAAAAAAGTTTTGTTGTTTTTTTTGTTTTTGTTTTTGTTTTTTTTCGTCTTTCTTTTTTTTTGTAAAAAATCGTGTTTTATTTAACTGTTTCATATCTATAGCAAAAGTTTGGATGTTAGATTACAAGTATGTCCTGTGAACAAAAATAAAGTTTTGATGCTTATCAAACTTTGAGGAATATATACGTTGCGTGACTCTCGAATGAATTTAATACAGAACAACCAATAAAAACGAATGGCGTATACCAGTTAGCCTTCGGTAGTAAGTGTTCCCACGATGTGATCAAGGACATTTGTGAAGACAAACTGTCCGTCCCAAACATAGTCAATTACGTTTGGTGTAAGAATCAGTCTGTAGGTTTCTTCCAATTTCTAAGTTTTATCAGTGCTGCAAAGTTTATAAAACCTTGTGTGTTCCTATTCCATGGAGATGCATTACCGAATGGCAAATATTGGGACATGTTTGTAAAGTATTATACTAGAATCATACACATATACAGAGAGTGTCCAAAGAAAGTCGGAAATAGTTCAATCAACTGGATAGAACATTCGGCTGATTTAATGAGGATTGAAGCGCTTATAGGTATGATTCATCATTTTAGTTGATTTTTGTTGATTTTGCATTTAACCGACCAGGTTTGGACATTTTTATACTTTAGTTCCGTTTGAATTTAAGGATGTTCGCAGCTAACATGTGACATTTCGGAACTTCCGGTTTTTATTTTGTTAAATATCTCGTAAACGGTTCCAGATATGTTCCTAATATATTATATTTGAAAACATAGTCATGAAAACTGTCAATCTAAAGAAGTTCATTTTTTCACCCCATTTTCTGCTACTTTTTAGAAAATTTTAAGTGTCAGCAAAATTTAGGGGGTAAGGTAGAATATTACACATCTTCAGATTACTTGCACTAATTTGATGTTTATTTTATCATAAGGAGATTCATACAGGTCTTATTTATCAGTGTTTCTTTCTTGAGTGTGCTAGTTTTAACATTTTGGGCGGTTTAAGAAATGGGGTGCAAGAAATAAAAACAAGCCGAAAAAGGCTTAAAATGGCAATTTCCAAGTTGTTGGTTCTCTCTGATATGCACACTACGCTATATTTTTCATTCTTTTATTCAAATGATATAGTCCGGTAGAAAAGCGCTGAATTTAGAGAGGACATTGAATTGAGTTCTAAAGTTTTTTTTTTTAATGAATCTTGTTTAGCAGACCTTACCCTTGAAGAATCCAAGTGATGCCACTTTGGCATCATTGAGCATTTTGATATATTCAAGATAGTATCTAAGATGGAAGCCAGAAATAGCAAATAAACAAAAATATTTTACATCTGAGAGGACCCGGAATTAAGTTCTAAAGTGTTTAGTTCTAAAGTACCTAGCCCTTGAAGAATCCAAGTGATGTCACCTTGGCATCATTTAGTCAATGTCGAATGGGCACAAAAAATCGTCCCGTGGGAATTTCATGACGATTTGTGACGACCTACCTTAAATCAAACTTTGGGGCATATGCAACAATTTAAACCAGTTCGTCGCCCTGAGACCCGCGTCTGGGCTGAAATATGACGTCATCAAAATGGCGACCAGAGCATTCATAATATGCATTTTAAACAATCATTTTCATACTATGCTTGTCAGATAAAAATGATTTCCAGCTTCTCGCTGTTTTTAAATGGGTGGATTTTACCAATTGTATTTATAAAAGCTATTTTAGCACAAAAGTATCTCTCACAAGGAGCATAGCACTAAAGATATGAGCCACGTCACGACAAAATCTGCATACAAAGTGCCAAAATTATACATAGTACACCGGGAGCTAATTTGACCTTCCTTGCACCCCAAAGACATTTTTATGGATGCCAATCATTTACTGGCATCCCAGAAATGCAAAAACAAAAATGGTTCCAAAGATAAAATCAAATGCACTATGAAACAATGCACGGTTTCCATGGTAACCGTTAACGTGATTCTTAAGGATGGGGGTATTCATACAAAATTGATCATATCTCCACTGTCACTTATATTAGATTATTGAAAATGGTCTCATTTTAAAGCTTAGACATAGCCCTTTTTTTATGGTAAGTAATGCAAAATTTCTAATTAGCATATTCATTAATTTTCATGAAAACATGCAAAATAGCAGAAAAAAATCTTTAAAAATCCATAAATTAAGTAATTTCAGGCCCAAGCTGTCGTTGTGACACTTGGTTATTTAACCAGTAATATCATATGACGAATTTATTGATGACCTGGTCCTATATGAAAATTATTTCATTTGTATATTCATGAATATTAGTAAAATTGCCAAAAAGTGAGGAAAAACAAGAGAAAAATTATATCCATTGCAAGGTATACTGGATAGGTTATAAGATCCAATCTATCTTGCATCCCTGGGACAAATTCTCAAGACTGTCAGTGTTTTCAGAGGGACAACCTTAATGCCATCAAATATTGTCATCAGCAATGAAACAACATTTGCATTATGTAAAATTACATAGTTTCCACACCACTCCTCATGCGATTCTAAAGAATAGGATGTTCTTCCTAAAATACTTATATCCCACCAATAGAATGCTCTAGAGTACTATAATTGGTTTGATAAAGATACATTAACCAAACAATTGAGCCTACAAAATGACTTGTATCTCGGTAGTCAAAAGTCATATGGTGCTGAAAAATGACATCAAATCATTGTGTCTGGGGCATTATTATACCATCCTGTACTATAAAGTATGGGTCATTTGTGTTTTAGTTTTACGAATATTAACAAAACGTTTTGAATTTAGAGAAAATATACAGAACAATTAAGGGTATGCGTAGAAAAACGCACGTAACCGGGTTACTCAAAGACCTAGGGAGCTATAATTTGTAATAAATGATTAATAGGACAATGTTGTGTAACCATATAATCCGATATATAAAGTAAGAAAAAGAGTAGAAATGAGATCCTTGAAGAGCAGTTAACATATAAATGAGAAATATGGGTCATACCTCGGTTTCCAGCTATTTTTCTTGTATGTATATTAATATTAATGAGATCTTAATAAATAATAGCACCATAAATGAAACATGAAGGGGTACACCAACAATATTGATTATATCTCAGCTGCCAATAGCCGTGGAGAACTCAAAATGGCATCAATCTATTGCTAGGACAATGTTTTATTATCATGTGCTCAGATGTATAAATCATGCTTTCTGGCAAGCAAGATTTAATAAATTTTAAATTGTGAAGCACAGCCTTCCATTTTCATATTTTTCGAAACTTTATGTAACTGTCAGAAAATTTAATAACATGTGGTTAAGCTATCGTACTGCATGCCATTAGTGCATTCTCCCATCATTGTAATGGAACAATTTTCAGCATTCTAATGATATTGTCAGCTGAGATATGAGCGATTGTCTTTGATGTACCCGTTTTTCTCTTATTTATGAAGATCTCAGTAATATCCATACAACAAAAAAAGCTGATTATATCGTTACAGAACATTATCCTAGCAATCATTTGATGCCAATTACAGCTCTTCTACGTATACCCCCTTAATTGTTCCGTATTCCCAACCCACTAAATTCAAAAGGTTTTGTTGATATTCTTAAAACTCATGAAACTAACACCAAATGACTCGTAAATTGTAGTTCAGGATGTAATAATATTGCCCTAGACACCATTTGATGCCATTTTCAGCACTAAAGGACTTTTGATTGCCATCATACAAGTCATTCTGTAGGTTAACCCATTTTTTTCATTGTCTTTTCTCTAAAATTTCTTTAGTTTTCATTAAAATTAATGATATTGGAAATCAGATTATTCTTATATATTACTTCAGGACCATATTACATTGTCACAGCATTCATTGAATACCTCTTTCAGCATCCTGTGTTGATAAACAGCTCTGGTACAAGCGATTTTGGTACATATACCCCCTATTGTTCCACAATTCTTCTCCATTTTTAATGTCTGTATTTTATTTTTATTTATTTTTATTGTTTTTATTTTTGTTAATTTTCATGAATAAGTGAATTCAGTGCTTTAAATATGAGGTATAAAGGTTAAATTGTTCAGTTCATGCAACACTATCAGACTAATTATAGTATTCTAGAGCATTCTGTTGGTGGAATATGAGTATTTTTGTATGTACACCCTATTCTTTAGAATCGCATGAGAGGTGGGGTAAAACTAAGCAATTTTACATCATGCAAATGATTTTGTTGCTGAGGACAGTATTTGATGGCATTAAGGTAGTCCCTCTGACAACACTAACAGCCTTGAGAATTTGTCCCAGAGATGCGATTTAGGTCATATAACATATGCAATAACTTGCAATTGTTATAGTTTTTTCCCTCGTTTTACCTCACTTTTTGGACATTTTATTAATTTCATGAATATGCAAATGAGGTAATCTTCATATAGGGCTAGTTCATCGACAAATTTGTTATATGATATTACTGGAACAATAACAAAGTGTCGCAATAGCAGTTTGGGCCTGAAATTAGTTCACTTATGGATTTTTAACGACTTTTTCCCATTTTTATATTTTCATTAAAATTAATGAATATGCAAGTTAGATGATTTGCATAACTTACCATAAAAATAAAGGGCTACGTCTAAGCTTTACAATGAGACCAAGTATAGAAGTTTAGAAAGATTAACAATGGGGATATGATCAATTTTGTATGTACACACCCATGCTCAAGAATCTCGTTAACGGTTACCATGGAAACCATGCATTTTTTTCATAGCGCAACAGAGTTTATCTTTGAGGACAAAAATTCTTCGTATTTCTGGGGTCCCAAGGAATGATTCGGCAACCATGAAAAATTGTCCCAGGTGTTCATAAAATTAGCTCCCGGGGTCTTTAAGTTGTGGGCGTTTTTTTGAAGAAAAACGTATGTCCAACGTATGCACGAACGAACGTATGACCAGATAAAGCAATATCATTTAACCCATCGACTTAATTTGTCTATCGTATGTATGATCAGATGCATTTCATACATTTTCTTCGCAAAAAAGGCAATAATGCGATGTTTTCAATTGATTTTGATGGAAATACGAATAATTCATATACAGTCAGATAGCCGCCATATTGATGACGTCATAAATCGACTCTGACGCGGCTGTAAGTGCGACGAACAGGTTTAATGTTATACATGTACCCCATAGATAAGTTTTATATAGGTCGTCATAAATCGTCAAAAAAATCGCACGAGATTCCCATTCGACATTGACTAATTTAGCATTTTAATATATTCAAGATGATATTCAAGATGGAGGCCAGAAATAGCAAAAATTAATATATTACATATGAGAGAACATGGAATTAAGTTCTAAAGTGTTTTTCTATACTGAATCTTGCTTAGCAGACCTAGCCCTTGAAAAATCCAAGTGATGCCACTTTGGCATCGTTGAGCATGTTTGATATTTTCAAAATGGTATCCAAAATGGAAGCCAGAAATTGCAAAATTAATATTTTACATATATGGGACAAATCTATGATGCGATTTAATGGTTTGCTCTTGAGTGAGGCATGTATAAAGAAGTTATGAAACATAATATTTCATAGTAAGTCAATAACATGTGTAGCTTTAAGAAACTAAGATGGCATCCAAGATGACGGCCATGATAAGAAGCACGAAAGCACAAACACACAATTTTACTTGTTCACATTTGAGATGATGTGCTTATGGAAATATTTTGTGTAAGGCATAGCTTTTTATGAACTGGAGTGGAGGCATGTCTTTATCTACAATTTTCAATTTCGATATGCAAAATGGCATTCAAGATGGTAGCCAGAACATCAAATATGTATTTTATGTAATTTTACGCTTGTATTCCATGTGAAATACTTCATTTCTTAGGCAACCTTCAAGCAACCCTTTAAATTTGGCAACATGAAGAAGAAGAAGAAGAAGAAAAGTTTATTCACATTCCAAAAAGCCGTTAGGCCCATGAGGGTACAATATTTACAACATTGGCAAAGACAGTGCAGTAAACAGACAACATCGTGACATAGACATAAATAATAATCATCATAATCAAAAATCATATGTGTGTGTATGACGTGGCTGTGGAAAAGTATATCACGATCGAAAAAGCATATCAAATTTATGTACTTGACATGACTATAACGTAAGTTTATCAGAATAAACATCATATATCTAGTCTAATTGTAACTGACATGACTGTGACATGACCGTGACACAACGCAAATCGTGCATGATAATAATAATGTGATTCTTTATTACCACGGTAGAGTATCTGCGGAGAAGGTGTATACATTTCGACATTATATACACACAATAATTAAGCTGATTCCATAGATAATGTTTATTGCTGATACAGCCTGTATACTGTACACAAGCATTAAGTTACAAATACAAATACAAAACATGCAAAAAATACAAGTCAAACATTACAAATACAGGAATACAAGAACGACGTTCGATTAACTACAATTATACACTGATTAGCATTACAGAAAATAGTTTTAAACGTGAGGCTGATAAATTACACAGGATAGCATTATAAAAATAGTTTTAAACTTGAGGCTGATAAATGACATGTATGTTTGTTATGGATAAAACATTTCAGATAGTAATTTAAAAGCTTGATATACAAAAGAACCAAACTTCTTCATGAGTGTATTATTCTCTGTAGTAACCAATTCAACAAATTTATACATATTAGGCCTTTGAAAATAGTATTTAGGAATATATTTCTTTCTTAGCTCATTGTATCTATTACATTCTATTACAAAATGATATTCGTCTTCCATTACATTACATAACCTACATTTTCTTTCATTGACCGGAACCCTTTCATTAACCCTCACCCACCTACCAGCTTCAATTTCCAAACGATTAAATGCCATTCTTAATTTGCTAATTGCATTACGGAATTTCGTTACATTAAGAGATTGTAATAGTGTTGCAACTGAAATGAGACAATGGATCTGTAAAATATTGCTCTTAATGATTATTCTAAACACGAGTGCCAGTTCTGAATGAAATTATCAGTTAGTCTTTGTTTTAAAATAGTCATGAACCCTTCGTAATTACCGACTCCCTGAGCTTCACAAACATAATAAAAACAAGAGAAAATAATAATTTCCTAACGTAAGACGCCCAATTTTTCTTGTTAGGATATCTATCTACATGTTAATCATTTAGCATAAGTCTATATACCATTTTGCTATACTTGTTTCATTAACAGATAAAATCTTACACCAGTACTTTAAGATGATAAAATATCTTCTAGCTATCAGTTTGGTTCTTCCAAGTTCACTGTAAACAAAGTCATTTTGTGTGGATTTTTTAACTCCTAATAATATTTTGCAAAACTGCAGATGAACTCTCTCAATAGAATTAGCTTGTATAAACCCCCAAACTTCACCTGAATAATTCAGAATTGGCGCGATTAAATTATCAAACAATTTTAATTTATGTTTTGGTGAAATATATGTGAATTCGTACAGATATCTGTTTAACTTAAAATTGCTTTTTGAGCATGACCTGAAAGTGCACTCTGTGCCGAAGCAAAAGAACCCCCGTCGTAAACACTAACCCTAAATATTTGATCTGTTTCAGCCAATTCCCTAGTCGATTATTCAAAACCCTAGTAAAAAGTTTACCCACGTTACTCAGTAAGGTTATACATCTATAGTTTTCAACATCGTTAATACTGCCTTTCTTATATAATGGTATTACGTATCCCTCGGACCAGCTATCAGGAAAATGACCAGTTTCATATATTTTGTTAAATAAATTGTACATTGTTATCACAAAGATATGTTTGCCATGTATTATGAACTCGTTTATAATATGATCAGGTCCACCATACCTACTTGTTTTTAGTTGACTAATTGCTTTCAAAATTTCCCCCTGTGAAAAATCTACATTGAGTTCCTCAAACACTATATTAAATTCATTGTTTTCATATCGTTCATTAAAGAATAAGATATCTTCATCTGGAGAGTAAAATGGATCTAACGGATTATTTATAGCTTTAAACTATTTTTCACAAGAAGTTAAAGGAATGTTTGCCGGTTTTATACCGACTGTTTCTTTAAGTAAATTCCAGTATAACCTCGCATTTTTGAATTTAGCATTTTTCCATCGCTCAGTTTTCTTTTTTATCAAAGCTATATCTTGCCCTACGCATTGCAGTTTTATACTCAGATCTTGCACGAGTCATGTTTATACGCGAGTCATCGTTTTTATTTTCTCTATATTTATTAAGCATCTGATAAAAATAATATATTTTCTCTCGACAGGTGTCATTGAACCACGGGGCGTCATCTTTATATGAAAAAGATTTATTTTCATTGGGGTCACCTGACTCAGTAGTTTGAAATTTCTTTTTAGACATTGGAGTCGGTACTTCATCAATGATATTTACAAAGTCAGAAACACATGCCTCGATTTCAACACCATTTGAGCATCTAAAAATTTTTGTATTTAGAATATTTAACTGGTCTGTAACCGCGTTTTGCTGAAGGGAATGTAAAAATTCGGGCTTTCGTTCGCTCTTCCATTTATATTTACTGAATATGAATCCAAATAGAATTACTTCAAATTTGCAACTTTCAAGCGGGTAGTCAATACAACGACTCGTTTTATCCAAATTAGACCAAATGTATTAAACGTAGGTTAGAAAATGTATCTAAACCGATAACAAATTTTTGAATTCTCATCTCCGCTGATTTCAAAGGACCAAAAGGAAAATATGATCTGCATAATGGATGATGTGCGGGAAGACTTTTAGGGCCGCCACACGGCACAATACCAGCTGAAGTAAAAGCAAATAAAATAAAACTGAGATTCTTTAAGAGCAGTGAACATATTAATAAGAAAAATACATGTAGCTTTATTATTCTCTATTGTTTCTCTACATTAATCATGACAGACCTCTCTTTCACCGGTGATGACTTTATCACAACAATGCTTAGCCTGTGAGTCAAGCAGTAAAAATGCATCTGTGACATCTATGGTGGCTGAAATCCTTTTCCGATTGTCAAGTGCAGCCAACGGGTGTCCCCTTCGTCATTGGTGCTTTTCATATCACTTCTTTTAATGACAAGACCCTTGCAAACTTCTGAACGTACATGTCATCTTCTCCCTTATTAAACTATCAACGTACAATTCTGATTGTCTGATACACTAATTTACAAACAAGTTTAATCAGCTACTGTTGGCTTTTTAATCACTGTCTGTACAACACATTGTGGGGACAATAATTGCATGTCTTGTTACATTTTTGTGCTGAACTTTTATCTACCAAATACCAGGTTAACATCATTCACTTTTGGGTTAATTTACTGATACTTGATTGGAAATCGTCCACATTGTACTTTGACGGATCATTTGTAGACCAGTACATAAAATGACAAATCGAGTCATCTGATATTGAACAAATGATTTTCTCCACATACATTTTTGTGATATTTTCTTCGTTTTGCTTTAAATATCACCTCCAAATGTATCTGCAAATATCGAGGTTGTCACTAGTGCAAACTCATGTGCTTATGTGTCTATGCCTATGTCATATAACCTTGCCTATTGTCCAATCACTCTAGTGTAAATTAAAATGGTAGCTACTATTACCAATTGTAAGAACATTTATACTGCTGCTTGAGTTTCTACAGCTTAGAAATTCCCTCATTAAAGCTTGCATGCTATTTGCTTTCAAACGGTTTCATTGTTTTGTAAATAGTTTGAGATCTTTAAATACAAAATTGCGCTAATGCCTATTATCCTTTATCCTGATACGGCAAAGTGTCTATAGTAATGACACTTAAGTGCTAAGTGTATTCAGTGCGGGAAAATGTTAAAACTCAATTCTAGGCCAAATTCGTTTTGTGCAAGAAATCATGGCTGCCTTCTTGAATGTCATCTTGAATATGATAATCAATGCATCTTGATAAGGCAAATTAGCTTGCGTAATGGTTTTGAAAGTTAAATTGCTAATTGTGTGAATCAAAACTTGAAAGTAAAACCAAAAACATGATAAACCTTGATATATTTCATCTTTACAGCGTTTTTATAAGAAAGCTGACAGCTTGTAATTAAAAAAGAATTAAAGTGTGTTTTCTAGTGTCCGATAATTGTTTGTTTGTTTTATGTAGATATTTTGTTGATGTTTAAATCTAGATTAATTACTGTCTTGACAAAATTGAGCAGTTTGTTTGTTGTGTTGCAAAATGTGCAGGAAACATTCTGAAAAATCGGTTGACCTATAAAACAGATCATGCTAATCGATTTTCATTTCTGTTGCTGGTCCTAATAGGACAAATTAAGTACATGGTTTAAGCACTATCATATCGTCCTTCACACAAACATTTTCTGCGACAAATCATTATCAGAGGCAAGGTTTTAAATTTAAGGATGTTCGCCGCTATTGAAAAAAAAAATATTCAAACTTTTTTCTAACCACTCTTTTTTATTCCAAAATATAAAATAAGACATGGGAAAAGAAAATAAATATAGGGTAGTGTGCATTTTTTTCAAGCTACATGCCTTTGAACATATGTTTGAAAATTAGAAAAAAATAATAATTTTCAATTCTTTCACATATACCTTACAAACAATACATCACGAATGCTTTCAAAAGACATTTTGGTCAAGTAACGCAGACTATTGTGGACCTAAACCATGCATAAATTTTCAACTTGAAATGGATGACATTTTTTTCGACTCATTAACAACCCTGACCCCTGACTTGAAAAGTCGGAAAAAATCAATATTTATAAATGTGTTAAATCCATATTTGTATTTTCACACAGCAAACATGTAGAACTTGTTCATATTAGTCCGGCAGAAAACAAATTTGACCTGTAATTGGATTCTAAATGTTTTTCCTTTACTGAATTATGTTCAGTAGACATTGCCTTTGAAGAATCTAAATTTTGTATTTTCAAGATGGCTTTTAAGATGGCAGCCAGAATATAAAATGATTTTTGATACGGGTTTCTAATTGTTTTATTCTGGCCAAACCGTGGTTATTTCATTGCAAAATGATGCATAAGTATCCGTTTTGTGTAAGTATGTACACTGTTTCACAGTTTTTCAATTCTTTTTTAATTACTTTAATTAAATTTATTTGGCACTACTCACACCTAATATACTGATGCCTAACTTTGTTATTGAAAAATCTGGGCTTATTGTCAGTTTCAGTTGTCTCATGTATACATCAATGTAACATTGCAGAGATTCACCACGAGGACCATAGTTTAACATAGAGATTCACCACGAGGACCGAACAACTAACTATATGTTGTGAACCACAGCAGAAGCTTAGGGAGAGGTTATGGCCATGTAAAACTAGTTTAAGCCCGTCAATAATTTTGTATTACTGATCGTTCTAAGGCGATAATTCTGTTGTGGTTCTTTGTGTTTTATGTCCTGGTGTTGATTTTTTGTGCTGTTTGCGCCTTTATGTGCGTTTTCATATTTTAGTATCTAATTGTCAATTTAGTTTTTCCCACTTTGGTTTTTGGAGTGGGAATTTCTTCTGATTGTGCCTTTTCCTGGTCATTGCCTACTTATACCTTCGTAATACAACCTTTGGTAAAATACATATTGATGAAGCAAATGTACTTGTTTCAGAATACGGCGGTATTTTTGTAGACTGGGATACAATTTGGCTACGTTCGCCAGAACATTTAAGGCATTTCAAATATACACAGGTAAGCCAACTATACTCTCGTTGCAGTCATTTCTGAAATGCGTTTTCTCTAACTAGCAGCTAGACTACCACATCTATGTCTATTTTCATATTCATTTGTTCAATATTACCTTCGAATCGTACACAACCGTACGCTGTGGATCATTAGTAAAACATGTCCGTGCAATGAATACCCCCTTATACCCCACTTTTATATAATAAAACTGGGGTATACAGGGGTATACCTAATTTTCTTATTTTTGCTCCAAAACATAGACTGTGGGTACTCGTTAGAACCGCCTCGCCGCGGCGAGGCGTTTCTAACGAGTACCCACAATCTTTGTTTTGAGCAAAAATAAGAATAAAATATAAAGGTTTGATCCTCTGGAAGCAATAAGAACATTCAAAGGGAAACCTATCAAAAAATTTCCAATGAAATTTTCATTTTTTACAAATGAAAAAAATCTCTGTTTATCGCATGGACTTGTTTTTGTAATGTAAATGAACGGCTGTCTGGGAGGGACATTGTGACATTAACATGTTTTGGGTGTAACGTTTCTTTTGTCACTCAGTATATATGTTAAATATGTTGTTAAATTACTGAACAGGGACAAACAAGTAATACAAATTTACCAAAGCTTTATATGTACATTGAATATGTTGAAGTATATATCTTTGCTTTTCTTTAAATTACTTTTAGGGATTCGGGATGACTAATCTTTTGTCTAACTCAGTGATGTTTGCCGAGAAAAATGCCTCTTTCCTTCACCTTTGGCACAGACAGTATGAAACAGATTACAGAGCGTCCGGATGGGGTCACAACTCGCTAGGCGTTCCAACGAAACTCGCCAAGAATAACCCAAGTCTTATTCATATAGCGGGATATAAATTTGTTAAGCCAAATGTAATTCAGAGACAGCTTATATTTACACAAAATTTTGACTGGTCAGACAATTATGCTATTCACCTTTTCGTAAGATACTACAAAAAGAAAACTGACGAATTTGTTATAAGGAACTTAAATACAACTATCGGAAGCGTGTCAAGACACGTTTTATTTGGAAATAAAGAATTGTGCATATAAAAGTAATGACGCAAAATTGACAAAGTTTCAAAGTACCTGGGGCCAGTTGTTCAAAACTTTGTTAGCTTAACGATGTCGTTAAGCCCTCAATTTGTTAACTATATATCGACTTCAATATCAAATACACTGTTATTTTTTGTTGAAAAAATATGTGAATCCTTTGCATGGCAAAGGATTCTCACATTTGTTTAACGAAAAATAACAGTGTATTTGTAATATTGCCATTTGAAATTTTAACGAATCATTAACTAACGACATCGTTAATTTTGAACAACTGGCCCCTGATTGTCGATTCAGTTTTTCCAACCTCGTTTTTTTGATAGTTGGAATTTCTTTCTATTTGTGCCATGTCCTGACCATTGTTTACTTTTCCCTATTCATACATGTTGCATGTTGCTATATATGTATAATAAATAATTTTCCTTATTTCATGTTTATATTTGTGTATAATTGAACCACTGCATGAGCTGGGGTCAGGTTAGCGTCCTGTCAAAATGGTTTAAGTCCCCCAATAATTTTATACTTCTGCTGTGGTTCTAATTGTTGTTTGAGTTTTGGAGTAGAATTGTTGTGCTGTTTGAACCTCATGTACGTTTTTGTGTTTTAGTTAAGCTCGGGTAACTGAGTGGCCGACTATTTGGAAACAGCTTCTCAATCAGCTTATTATATTTCTAGCAATGGTAGCTAATCTAGTTTGTTTCCACCTCGGTTTTTGGAGTGGGAATTTCTTTCTGATAGCGCCATTTCTTGATCATTGCCTATTTGTACTTTTTCATAGTTTATCGATAACCTGAGAATCAATGGTTCTGTAGATACTAATCTGAGACCTGACATTCCTTAAATTTGTATTCAATGCAACAAAGCGAATTTAATTGTTATCCGTGTCAAATGCTTTTCATAGATGAATACATCATGAAGGAAGCGAAGTTATCAATTTGAAATGTAGTGTCATACTTCGACATTGCCGTTTTAATTCCAAGGGTAAATATAAGCATCAAAGCATGATCAACTGGACTTTGAATATCTTAAAATAAGAATAGATGGACCAGGATTAGATGCAATAAAATTTCAAGTCCCAACACAGACAAGAGGCGGGAAAGAAAACACTAAACATACTCGAGAGCAAGATGACTAGCTCTTTTCCGACAACTTAGCTATCTGTTCAGTCTCAACCAAAATCAAAACATCACCGATTTTACTGAGACGACGTCGATAACCGTTTTTACTGGGACGTTTAAGGTTTTACTTGGGCATCGAAAGAGTCAAAGTGGACATTAAGGTTTTTTGTTTTTTTTTTGAAAAATAAAGAAATTTAAATAAAACCAACCATTTATAAAGAAATGTATATAAGTAAAATTAAATACTGTGTTCAACTGGCAAACACATGTTTAAAACATTTTGTTGCAGTGAAGATAAAATACCAACAAAAGACAACAGTTGGGACCCGCGCCATTTTACCTGGGATAGTTGAGCAAAAAAGCGCCACAAATCGAGAAATCCGGGCGCAGACAACTCTTTATAATATATTTAAAATACGTTTGCCCATCGAATTGCTTTCCATTGAAGGCATGACAGTATACGATGTACTAATAAAAAGGTAAATAATCCTGTTACACTACCAAAATGTCTGCTATACGACCAAATTGTTGTTAAAAGTCCTAAGTTAACATGCTGAATATTTATGCATCAAATCATTCCATTTTCATGTAGGATAATTATGCTTGTTTCAGGCTTATGCTATTCTTGGCTATCTGACTATTTAAGATAGATTCTGAAGGGAAATATAAAACACCTGCCCAATATACTGAATCCAGGAACAGGATTGATTTAAACCTATATGAATTAACTGAAACAAAAAGCCAATCATGAAACATGATTGTTAGTAACTTGAAATTATATTATCAAAACAAAGATATACGAGGGATGTTCTTTAATTCTTGTCATCGACTCAATTTCTCCTTAACCAGCATCTGTACCAGAGCAAAACAACTTGGTAATTATAGAGGGGTTCTTTGCGATATTGAAATCACCCAACAATTTTAGGACGGTGCAATTTATCATAGCAAACTGAGACTCTAAATAGGGGCACCCTAATGACACTGCAAATACCTTCTTCATCCTGTTCCAATAAACAGTATAATGTTTGACTTAAAAGGGTTAGAATCACGATTTTATACCTGTGGGATCTCCATAACCTTGAGAACGCATTGGTCGAAAGTTATTTTCCTAAATCAGAAATTACAATTTTACGAGAGCTGTAAACATAGTACTATGCCAGTTTTTTACGTGCTGATAAATTAAATAAACGTCGGAATAGAAGTTTCAGAGCCTAATAATTTCCTGTCCAGTTATAACTTATCCAAAATGTTAAAGCTGTTTTGTGTCAGATCTTTGCTGATTCCATTGATATAAGTTTTGGATTATTTATCCACTTACATCTTGGTTTATGAGTAATAACATTTTGAAAGATAACACAAAATGGCAATGGAAGAGCTGCCCATACCACAATAATAGCATGTACAAGTACTACTACGTACAACTTCAAAAAATCTATTTACTTGATACGTTCTAGAAGCGTTTTGGTTGACGTTGTCAGTCATGAAATTTGACAGTGTTTCTATTATGATAGAGACGGACAGCTCTCTTTGAAATTGAGCACCTGCTCCACCTTACATATGAAGGAAATGTTAAATTGCATGTGTAGTCACTTAAGGTGAATGTCCATTTAGACCGTTTTAGACAAACTTGAGATAACTATCAATTTCACATATTCACCAGACAATCCAATTGACAAAATTTAAAATTACGAAAAGGTATAACCTGTGCGGTGATTTTGAATGACGTATATTAAAAATATTATGACGTCATAAAGCAGGAGCAATAACTCTATAAAGTCAAAATAAAAATATCCTACAAATGTGTTTTCTGTTGCTCATATGAATGACAACATAATGTGTAAAATAATGTGGACCTGTATATAATATCGCGAAAGTTATAGCCTTTTCTATACTAGGGATCGAAATAACATATTGTAAATTAAATGAAAATTAACGCAGTGTCATTACTGTATCCTGTTTTAAAATGCGATTACTATATGACCGTGCGTCGGACAGCAATAATTTTGATACCAATCTGATCAGAAAAGATCGGGCTTTCACCACATATGAACAACATTCTCATTGATTGTCCACAGAAAAAATAATCAAGCAAGTGACAAGTATTAAAGAGCATCCCTCGTAGAAAAGTACAAGTAGGCAATGATCAGGAAAAAGAGCAATCAGAAAAACATTATCACTCCAAAAACCGAAGTGGGCAAAAACTAAATTGACAATTAGATACTTATACGAGTATTTACAAGAGTAAAACATTTCGAAGAAGGAGAAAAATCAACAAGATATTTCTTTAATTTAGAAAAAACATAACGTCAGTAACAAACTCTGGACTAAAATAAAATGTACAAATGGAACAATCAAAACTGATATAAATTCTATTCTAGAAGAACAAACAAGGTTTTTTAAGGAACTTTTCACCTCGGAGGGAATAGATGAAACAGAAGCCGAATCACTTTTAAGAACAGTTGACGTTAAATTAACAGACGATGAAAAAGCTTTTTGCGAAAAAGCAGTATCATTAGAAGAAATACATAAAATTATTAAATTACTCAAATCTAATAAATCTCCAGGCGATGACGGTATCATCGCAGAATTCTATCAAACATATTGGTACTTAATACAAAACGAATTTTCTCAAGTTATAGAATATACTCTAGACAGTAACCCTCTTAGTAAAAGTCAGTATAATGCTATTATCACTTTACTATACAAAAAGGGGAACCGAGAAGAAATTGTAAACTGGCGTCCGATTTCCCTGTTAAACACGGATTATAAAATAATAACAAAAATTTTAGCAGAACGACTCAAACTATTTTTGCCTAAACTTATTCACTCAGATCAGAAAGGATTTGTGGGCGGCAGAAACATTTCGGAGGCAAACCGCTTACTACAAGATTTAATTGAATACTCTAATAAAAATAACTTAACATCATCAATAATCTTCATTGATTATATGAAGGCATTCGACAGAGTTGAATGGGAATGGGCAATAAAATGTTTAGACAGGTTTAACAGAAACAGAAACAGAAACAGAAGTTTATTTAAGACTTAAGCATACATAGCTCATCGTCTAAACATAATATATACAAACATAATATAGCAACATGAGTTAAGGCAACATAAACATGCGGAAAGAAAATACATTCTTAATATCAGATATATGTATTTATCTAATAGGTAGCATACTATAATAATACGCCACAGAGAGTGAAACTGTGGGTAAAGTGTGGAATACATCCAGCTAATATGACTTTGATTAATTTATAAAAAAAAAAAAAAAAAAAAAAAAAAAAAAAAAAAAAAAAAAAATGATCCAAGATAAATTTCCTGCTATTGGTCAACAATTTTACTTATAAGTAGATTACATGTGAAAGATGTTACTGATAGTTACTTACAGCAAGCTTTATACTCGTTCATTTATTGTCATATTTCGTTCTTCAAATGCTTTACTTATATAAAGTGCCAAATTCTTTAGTACTTTTTCCGGTGGAATTTAAGAGTTGTATAAATTTTAACATACTTGGGTGTTTATAATAGTATTTTCTAATAAGTTGCGTACGTAAATTACTATATAAAGGACAGATCAATACAAAATGATATTCGTCTTCTATGTCGTCTGTGTTACAGAATATACATTTTCTGTTTTGCCTAGCTATACGTATATTTGTATGCCTGCCAGTTTCCACTGCAAGGCGATGTGAGGATAAGCGTAGTTTTGACAGTGCATTTCTCAATTTCTTATTTTGTAGCATAGTTAAATAAGGTGATCTATCAAAATCAGACTTCAATTCTCTGTACATACACATAGACGAAGACTTGTTCAAGCCGTCACGTGCGTTAACAATAAAATTATCAATCAATCTTTGTTTTAATTTTGGTAAAAATAACTTAAAGTCGACTGACCGTGGGTAAAGCCACACTTCTGCAAACCCTATACTTTCCAGAAGGCATTTTAACTTCGAAATCCATAACATATTTTGAGAGTCACCTTCCATCGTTTCTTCCATAGAGGAATAAACACTTTTCAATATGCAATTATTTTCGGATTTGTGTAATAAAGTAGACCAGTATTTAACTATTCTACATTGCCTTTCAACAATCAGTGGGTATCTGCCAAGTTCATAATAAACAGCATAGTTATTTGTTGAAATTTTTACATTAAGCATATATTTGCAAAATTTTCTATGCACTCTTTCTATGGCTTCGGCGCTCATAAACCCCCAAACTTCAGCTCCATAATTAAGTACTGATGCAACTAATGAATCAAACAAATTAAAGGAAATGTTAAGTGGTGAATCCACTTCTTTTAATATTTGTAAAAGTTGGTGCATTGCCCTAAGTGCCTTTCCAGCTAATGTTTTAGTGTTTTGCATAAATGAACCCCCACTTGCAAAAACGACCCCAAGATATGTAAATTGATTAACTATTTCGATTTCTTGTCCTGCAAAATACCAACGATCTTCCATTGCTAATATCCCCCCGTTTCTAAATACTACGATTTTTGTTTTTTCTACATTTACTGTTAAATTCCATTTTTGACAATATTTTTCTAAATTATCAATTGTAATATTAGTTAATAATAAATAATTGGGTTCATTGAAACAGGAACAATATAATCACATGTATATATTTATTGACAAGAAAACATCTATTCACTAAGGCGTCTAAAATCAGAATGAGCTCTCAAAGTATTAAAGAGGCAACATGCATATAATGATATTCCAAGGTGGTCTGCTACTACCGTGAGAAACGGTCAAGTATTTTGGTTCTCATGAAATATAAGAACCTGTCAGAAGTCAATAGTACTACATCTCCCTTCCCAGCTGGATAAAGTTCCACAGGTTAAAATGTTTATTTGGCATTTGATAAGCCATCAAGTACATCAATGTTCCGTTAAATGTATAAACATGATTAGTTCCACTGATAAACATGTTCAACTGCTGCTGTTCAATTTAATTAATGGTCTGTCTGGTGGTTTTACACATCTCCCGGATCTAGTAACATAGTAATTCTGACCTTCAGTGTCCTTAGGATTCCCACAGATATCATGGTTATTTTCCACTGAATTATCACTGAATGGAACAGGTGATTTTGGGATTTCCTCGTAGCATCCTTGGTTCTGGCCATTTGTCTGTGATGTTTCATTTTCAGGCAGTGTCGAAAGAAAACGCCTGTTACGCCTAATAATGCCCTGGTCAGTCTGTACATTATATGACCGTGGAAATTCGCTTTCCGATCGCACTATGCCTGTTTTCTTTTGGTCTTTCACCCAAACATTTTGATTTCTACTGAGCGGTTTTAATAAACGCGCGCGGTGGCGTTTGTCGTGATAATACTTTTGTTTGTGCTTAAGTGTTTTCTCACGCGCTGCAACATTTTTCATGGCAGGCCAGTTTGGATCAAGAACTTTAGGATTAACTGGCAATGGCGTGCGTAAATTCCTGCCCATGCATAACTGACTTGGTGAAAATCCATTGTGCAAAGGTAGGCTCCTGTACGATAACAAGGCCAAATATGGATCATCAGCTTTCTTTAGCATGTCCTTGATTGTGCCTACATGTCTTTCGATCATGCCATTGCTTTGTGCAAATTTCGGACTACTTGTTACTAGCTTAAAATCGTATTGCATTGCGAATTCTTTAAATTCGTTTGATGTGAAGTACTTACCACCATCGCTATGGAAGTATTCGCAAATCCCGTGACGCGCCATGATTGATTTCAAATGATTTATGATTGACGCGGATGTTTGGCTATGAATCTTTGCTAACTCGACATATCTCGAAAAATAGTCAACGACTAGCAAATACGTAGTTCCGTTGAGATAAAACAAATCTGCCCCTATTCTTTGCCACGGACGCGAAGGAAATTCTATCGGTTTTAATGGCTCCGCGTGATCTTTCGATTGTTCAATGCATTTTTGACACGACTTAACCATGTTTTCAAGCTCAGTGCTCAAGCCTAGCCACCAAACTGATGTCTTAGCTCGTTCTCTACATTTTGCAATGCCAAAATGACCTCCATGAAGTTTTTCCAAGATTTCACCATGCATTGTCTTTGGGATAACCAGTCTCACCCCTTTGAGTAAAAGTCCATCTTGTACCGAAAACTCACCCCTATACGCCCAATACGGCTTCAAAGTTTCATTCAATGCCGATTTTTCAGGCCAGCCTTCACTGCAGTACCTCAAAATACTGGAGCATACCTCATCTGAGTTATAATTGGATTTGACCTGATCTAACCTTGATTGAGACGCAGGAATGCCATTGACCACAGAATCAACAAAAGCTTGTGTCTGCAACTGCAAATCAATATCAGATTCCTCTTTGATGTTCAAAGGGGCCCTGCTAAGGGTATCGGCTGTATAAAGAGCCTTTCCACTTGTGTGCGATATGCTGAAATGAAATCGCATCAATCGCATTTTGAAACGCTGTATTCTGGGTGGTATATCGGACAGATCTTTGGTACTGAGAAGAGGTACCAGTGGTTTGTGATCTGTTTCTACATGAAACGTGGTGCCTATCAAGAAGTTTGAAAACTTCTCACAAGCCCAAGTTACTGCCAAAGCTTCTTTTTCTATCTGAGCATACCTACATTCCGTTTCACTGAGGGAACGAGAAGCAAATGCTACAGGTTTCCAAACATCGCCATGCTTCTGTCGAAGCAGGCTTCCGAGTCCGAAAGAAGAGCTATCAGCTGACAATAAAATCTCCTTATTGGGATCATAATGGGCAAGCACAGTTTCTGAGCTGATTTCCTGCTTTATGTCATTGAAAGCGGATTCTTGCGCTGGTCCCCATGACCATGCGTTTTTCTTTGACAACAAATCACGTAATGGTTTGCTTTTCTCTGCAATGTTGCGAGAAAATTTTGCTAATTGATTGACCATGCCTAAGAACCTTCTTATGTCATGAATGTCTTGTGGGGTTGCCATCTCTGTGATAGCACGGACCTTTTCTGGACACGCCCTTATCCCGTGTTTGTCGATCAAGTGACCCAGAAAGGTCAACGATCGCTGAGCAAACACACACTTACTCTGATTCAGTGTGATACCAGCTGATTCAAGCCTTTCTAACACTTTGAACACGCGTTCATCGTGCTGTTCAAGAGTTTCCCCCGAAATAAGACAATCGTCTGTTTGACAAACTACCCCCGGGATGCCTTCTAGCAGTTGGGACATTTTCTTTTGAAAGTACTCACTCGCTGAGGAAATACCCATCGGAAGTCTATTGAAACAATATCTACCAAATGGCGTGATAAATGTGGTAAGGAGTCGTGATTCTGGATTTAACCGAACCTGCCAAAACCCACAATTTTGGTCAATTTTCGTGAAATAACGACCCCCTGCAAGTTTCGACAAAGATTCTTCCACAGTAGGAAGCATGTGCTTCTCTCTAATCACACTTTCATTTAGTTTTGTCAGGTCCACACAGATTCGGACCTGATCGCTATTAGCTTTGGGAACTGCCACCATGCCGGAACACCAAGGTGTCGGCTCATCAACTTTGGACACTACCCCTATGTCTTGCATTCTTTGAAGTTCAGCTTTTACCTTATCCATTAATGGTAAAGATACTCTACGGGGCACTGAAAGTGAGTAGGGTTGAGCACTGCTATCGAGCTTAATCGTATACTCCCAGTCAGTTTTGCCTAGCCCTTTAAATAACTTCGGAAATTTAGACTTGTACTTATCGGCGACATGTACAGATGAAAGATTTACCTGACCAATAATCCTCAAAGATTCAATTGCTGGCCGTCCAAGAAGTGCTAGAGATAATCCCCTAACCACATACACATCTTGTACACTGTAATATTTATCTGTTTCCATAGTACATTGAAATTTCCCGAGCACATCCAGTTTCGAATTCCCCGGTCCACACAGGACTTTTGTAGAGTTCACAAGCTTAACGCCCGGAAAGCGTTGCAAGTCTTTCTCTGAAATTACGGTGACGTCAGCTCCGCTATCCACTTTGAACTTCACTTCGACTCCATCGACCCGAACGTGTGTGATCCACGGTTTCGTCTCCACTGAGCCGATACTCTGGTCTGACTCGTGGCTCTCGACTGAGCCAAGAAATCCCTGCCCGTCGTCGCTGCTATCCGCGTTTATCTCGTTCACGCTGGATTTCGCCAAGCAAAATTTTGCCCAGTGGCCTTTTACTGAACATTTGTGGCATTTTGAGTCTTTTGCCGGACACTTGTCTCTGGGATGATTTTCCCGACCGCATCGTTTGCATTTTACTAGACTTGTAGATTTATTTACAGTCTGTTTGTTCTTCTTTGGCCATTTTGTTCTGGTTTTCACAGCGTCCACCGATTCAGGAGTTTGTCCCCTTACTACCGACTGCTGCTTCTTGACTGCCTCGCTCTGTCTGGCCTGTGATAAAGCTGTCTCCAGAGTCAGCTTAGCGTCTAGCTGGAGTTTCTCAGAAAGTCTGGAATCTCTCAGTCCCACTACCAGCCTGTCTCTGATTAAGTCATTTTTCAAGGTTCCAAACACACAGTTTTCTGCCAATTTGTGCAAACTGGTTACAAAGGAATCCACGCTTTCGCCTTCTCTTTGTACCCTTTGGTTAAACTGCACCCGTTCGAATATAATGTTCCTCTTTGGAACGAAGTAATCTTTTAACTTCCCCGTTACAGTGTCGTACACCTGTTTTTGCTCTGCTGATAAGTTCAAACTATCTAGAATGTCATCGGCCTCACTCCCCATACAGTAAATTAACGAATTCACTTGTGACTCCTGGGGCAGGTCCACTAGGCCTGATGCTATTCTGAAACGTTCAAAACGTTGAATCCACTTTTCCCATTCCTGGGGCCTGGTGAAGTCAAACTTCTCTGTGTGCACGAACTGATATGTAGCCATTCCTATTTTAATTAATTTCCAGTTTCACTGTTTTTGTTATTTTACGTATTGTTCCAAATTCAGCTACCGCTGTCACCATGTAATATTAGTTAATAATAAATAATTGGGTTCATTGAAACAGGAACAATATAATCACATGTATATATTTATTGACAAGAAAACATCTATTCACTAAGGCGTCTAAAATCAGAATGAGCTCTCAAAGTATTAAAGAGGCAACATGCATATAATGATATTCCAAGGTGGTCTGCTACTACCGTGAGAAACGGTCAAGTATTTTGGTTCTCATGAAATATAAGAACCTGTCAGAAGTCAATAGTACTACATCAATATTACGTTGCAGCCCTTCACGCGTTTCTGAAAACAATACCGCATCGTCCGCAAAAAGCAGTAAGTACAACTGTAATTGTTCCAAATCTATTCCATCATTAATGTTTTCCTGAAGATGCATTTCAATGTCAGCCAGGAAAAAGGAAAATAAGAATGGCGACATTATTTCCCCTTGCAATAACCCAACTTCACATGAGTACAGATCCGACAAGGAGTTAAAACATTTTACTCGTAATTTGATAGCATCATACATGGATTTAATTATATCTAATAGTTTACCATCAATACCACATTTTATCATTTTATACCATAGACTTAACCTAGAAACCGAGTCAAATGCCTTCTTTAGGTCGACGAAGACGCAGTATAACTTCTTTTTCGACATTAATTGTCGATCAATTAGATACTTTAAAATAAATACGGCATCAACTGTGCTATGGTTAGATTTAAAACCGAACTGTGCATCTGTGATATTACCAGTCTCCTGCGCCCAAAGGTTTAGCCTTTCATTTAAAATTGATGTAAACAGTTTGGCAAAGCAGCTTATCAAGGTTATCCCCCTGTAATTATTCGGGTCATCATAATCACCCTTTTTATGTAAAGGTACAATTAAGCCGGTTGCCCAATTCTTCGGAAAAGATCTGCTATCAAGAATTTTGTTGAAAAGTATTAACAAGGGATCTAGCAAAATTTCTGCTGCGTTTTTAAAATATTCATTTATCAAATTATCACTTCCAGCGGACTTATTTATATTTAGCCTCTTTATTGCATTTATTATTTCAGAACGGGATATTGGTGCATCTAATTCACTGAACGAAGATTCCTGATTTTCATTTGAAAAGTTTTGCATAAAATTCTGCACGTCTTCGGGATTATTTTCAGCAATATCATTTGATAATCGTTTGAAATATTCATAAAAATCATTTTCAGATAAATTCGATTGTGTGCTTATGTTTTTTCTTTTAAATAATTTCCAAAACTCTTTTGGCTTTTTTCTTTTTAAATCATTCATTTCTTTACATCTTTCACGCTTATACTTTAATTTGCATTTCCTACAGTAATATTTATAATCTTTTCTACAGTCGAATACTTTTTGTCGATTCTCATCGTTTTTCTGCAAATTGAAATCTCTTACAGCCTCCTGCAAGACCTGTTTTTTCAACTTACAAGTTTCATCGTACCACTTTTGTCTCCCCTTGCAATCTAGACTCGTAAAAACAGTTTCATTTTTTAATTTGATGATTTTCTTAAAATACGGATTTGCTTTATCGGTGATGAATGTTGAAAAATTATTCACAATACAATCAACTGACTCATTTTCTTGGACAATGTTATGTAAAATATTTATATCATTTTTCAAACTATTCAAAAAATCTATTTTGCAATCTTCATTCCATGTATATGTCTCACGAAATTTTGCGGTTGCTTCCCTTGACCTTTGTGTACCAATCTTCAGTGCAAATGAAATCGGCGCATAATTTGAAAATTCATTATAGTCATGAACGGTAACGTTTGTAAATGATGAAAAGTTATATCCCATAGTCAAAATATAGTCAATAAGACTTTCACCGTTAGGGGTGAAACACGTCATTTTATCCGTGTTTTCAAATAAACGACCGTTAACTATCCGCAAGCCAGTGGCCTTACAAAGGTCAAGCAAGCAGTCGCCGAATTTGTTTGAGCCATGGTCCATCGAAAGGCGCCTTATAGGCACATCAGCAGAGAAACTATTATCTTCAAATTCAGTCAGTATAACATCATTATCAATAAAATCATTTTTTCGACCAACTCTAGAGTTCAAATCACCAATAACATATATATCACCAAAGTTCGAATACTGGTTAATGTCTGCTTCTAGTTTTTGAAAAAAGTCAATATTGTATATTTCATGCATAGGTGAGTTTTCTGGTGGTATGTATGCCGCTACTATGAACCTATCATTTTGAGTACAGAAAAACTGTTTGTCTAATTTTATCCAAATTATGGAATCAACATCGTTTTTAATTAATTTTATTCCTTTTCTAATTTCGTCTTTGATATATATTATAACTCCACCGCTGGCGCGTTTGGCTCTGCGGTTTTTAAAGCGTCTATATGAATGTATGGGTTTGCTGAAACCGGATAATTCCACGTTTGAATTTTTACTAGTCCAAGTTTCGTATAACACAATCAAATCATAATGTGACAAAAAGTTTGAAAAATCAGTGTTACTTTTCTTAGAAGAAATAAGACCTTCTACATTCCAGCTTAGTATCTTAATTTCACTCCCCCAGCTGTCCTAACCGTGTCCACCTACAGCTCCCATATGACCTTCACCGTCGTTCCCATCCTCTTGACCCTGACCTTGACCCGCTTCGATATCCATTTGACCCTGACCTTGACCCTCATGATCATAATTCTGCAACACATCGAACTGATTCGCATGCACGAAACCTTGACCCTGGTTGTTTACCCCGCCACGCATGTTCCCGAGCCCATGATCCTGCCCTTGGCCCCATCCATACCGCTGACCGAAATCTCCACCGCCTCGCCCTCGACCCCTGCCCAGGCCGTGACTATTTGTATTTCCCGGATTTCCACGATTTTGTTGCTGCTCACCTGCCACCAACTCGCCCCTGTACAACGCACCATCCACATAAAGTTTATCTACCGACAAATACGCGTTTTGTCCTTCGTTTTTCAACTTTTTCAATGTAGGGACAAGCTCTTTTCGCCTGGCCTGTATCTCTTTAGGGAACTGTTGACTTACAGAATATTGAGTTCCCTCTAAGTTTTTTGCCGATTTACGCACCCGTTCCCGTTCTTGAAAGAAACAAAACTTAGCTATTATAGGACGAGTCTTTGAGGCGTCATATTTCCCAAGTCTATGGACCCTATCAAAACGTATAGACCTGGCGTCTTCTACTTTCATATCGTCCTGCATCATGTCTGCCAGCTTTTTATAACATAATTCCTGGTCTTCGTCGCGCTCATCCCTGATATTATGAAAAATTAAGTTATCGCGCATTTGGCGACTCTGCAAGTCAATAAGTCTCTTTTTCTGCTCCTCCTCCGCTTTTTGCAATGACTTTAAAGATTTGTCTATCTCGCGTTGTCTCCCCTTGATATCGTCCAACATTTTTGAATCGAATTCACGGCTACGCTCTATGTCCCCGACCTTTGACTCGACAGTCTTCAAACGCGTGCTCACTTCATTCACTTGCACCGTTACATTTTGTAGTGTACTCTGTATTGATTGTAACTGTCCCAATTTTTTGTCCATCATGTCGAGTCGTTGGAACAATTGGGCAACAACATCCCCTGATAACACATTTTGGCTCTGTCCTTGTGATGCCGACACAGGGGGCGATACAGGGAGTGGGGGCAACTGCGATATAGGCACCTGTGACAAAGGCATTGGTACAGGCGGAGGGGGAGGGGAACCGTAGTAAGGCTGTCCATATGCTTGGCTATAAGGCATGTTTTGATGGGGATGAGTCTGTGTATATGATGGGTAAACAAAACTCCCACTTGCCTGTGGCTGTGATGGTGAACGATTGTTAGCGTCCATGTTTGTCCTCTTTTGTTCAGGCTGATTGTTTGGAAAATCGGGCGAATTTGGGTCCTTTTTCCTCTTATCTTTCTTTTTGCGATGATCAGCCATTTACACATATCATCGCAACTCTTTTCCACACATCGAAATCCAAAAATTAACCATAAATTCACTATAAATCCGCATATTTCACCAAAAATCTGTGCGCGAAAATTTTCGTGTCCGCCATTACTCATGTCACGTGATTGGGGGCTAAATTTCAATCGTGGATCAAAATGATTTTCAAAAATGCTAAAACGTCTATAATGACAAATGGCTTTCGAAGTAAATATTTTCAGATTTCTCGGTCAATGAGGCAAGGTTGTCCTATCAGCCCTTTATTGTATATCTTACAAGCTGAGCCCTTTGCATGTGCCATTCGAAAAAATGATAACATTATTGGAATTCATTTGCCATATAATGACCCAGAAAGCGGGGAGCAGGCGACTGTAAAACTTGTTTCGTATGTAGATGATGCACAGTTTTTTAATAGCTCAGAAGAGTCGATTCGTGAAACATTCCGAACTGCAGAAAAATATGAAAAGGCATCAGGGGCAAAAATTCATAAAACTAAAACGGTGGGGTTATATTTAGGGGCCTGGCGCAATAAAAATCCAACCTTTAAAGAAATTTCATGGACTAAAGGTTACGTAAAAACTTTAGGCATTCAGCACGGCTACGATATAGATGAAAATGAGGTCTTGATGGAAAAGGTTAATAAAATTAAAAGTTGCATAAAAATTTGGAAGAGCCGTGATCTTTCTTATATCGGTAGAGTCTTGATTATTAAAACTCTTTTGGCATCGCAAATTGGATATTTAGCTGAAATAAAGACCGTACCTCACAATATTATTAAACAAATCGAATCTCTCATCTGGAATTTCCTATGGAATAATAAACATCCTTTGGTAAACCGCAAGACAATGCATCTAAACTTAGAAGAGGGTGGAGTGAAAATGTTGAACCGTAAAGATTTTATTGAGGCGAAAAGGATCCATTTTATATACAAGATGATTAAAGCAGAATATCAAAATTGGAATATAATTGGTAAACAGTGGCTGAAAGTTTTAGACGAGGAATATGACATTGAAAACTTCATATTAAAATGCACCGACATTAAAGGTCTCAATTTTGGGGAAATTCCACAATTCTATCAGGAATGCATTAAATCCTGGGTTAAATTTCATAGTATTTTGACAGTGAAAAGCAAGGAACACATATTAGGATCCCCGTTATATGGCAATAAATATATCAAGCATCGTAATTCCCCAATCTTTCTAAGTAATTTTAGCAAAAGTAATGTAAAGTATGTCAGGGATATACGGAATGCAGAAAATGATTCTTTTCTTCCAAATGAATCAATCTTGACAGAACGAACAATGCAGCCAAATACAATAAAATTAAGGCAAGTTTCTCTCCAGATATTCTAGAAATTTTAAATGGTCAAAATACACAACTCGAACCGAATAATGCTACCATCGATACTAATCTCAACATTTGTATGGGTAATAAAGTTTTAGAACCTAACAAATTAAAGTTAAAATTCATTCAAAAAATTATATTGGACAAAAATTTTGAAAGAAAATTTCAGACAAAATGGGAAACAGCTTTTAAAACAAATATGGCAGACTCTTTTAGAAATACCCGTAAGTAACAAGGAAAAACAGTTCCAGTGGAAGATTATTCACAATGCCATTTTCAAAGAACATAAATTGTTTTTAATGAGTATGTCTTACGGACTGTGTCATTTCTGTAGGGAAAATTCTGAAAATCTAACATATCTCTTTTATTTTTGTCGAATAATAAACCGGGTCATACGCGGGACAGACTAAAACGCTGAATTTTCTGCTGAATTCAGCAACTGACTGATCAGCAGAAATATACTAAAACGCTGAAATGCTGAATTGCTGATTTGTTTTTTGTACACCAGTTTTGATCGTTGTTAAGCAAACGCTAATGTTGATTTTATGTAGTTGATAACATTTTTCAGTGTTTAAGCAGTGTCTTTGCCCTTGTGCGACCATACCATTTAGAAACTTGACAGTCGTTTGCTGATGTGCTGATTTGAATTAAATTAGCTATGATGTATTGAAATACATCAAAAGTATTCAAACCTTTATGTTTTCAGTATAGTTCCTGCAGTTTTATTTATACATGCATGTGGACAGTTTGATACACTATCAGAATTGGTCAGAATTCTCACAGAAAAGTGTTTATCGTAGAATGAGCAGTTCGGTCTGGGTTCGATTAGAAATGCATGTAACATTTACCAATTGAAGAAATTGAAAAATAGTGCAAGACGGGCCTTCCGGATATGTCAGTTCTAAAAACACGTTTAAACATAGAAACAAGAAATGGGTGCGGGTGTTGGTTTGATTGATTTGTGGTTAAGCGTCCCAGTCAACAGCTACGGCCGTGTGAGAATGGTACCTCAGTTGTATGGAACTTTTACTCACTATAAGAATGTCATGGCAATCAAAATGCGCTTGAAACTATAACGACCTGAGTACACAACTGATGCTTACATGAATATGTATAGATGGATTGGCCTGAACCACTTTTCCTGGGCAGGTTCCGATTCTGGTTGGTTTACCCGTAATCAGAATATGGTCAGTCAGTTTAGCAGCCTATCAATGAATTTGCGCGGACCCATATTTCCACCAGAAATTTTAGTTTGTCCATATGTGATGGCATTACTAAACATTGTTCATTGCTTCTTGAATGTTTTTGCTTTTGCTGGTAAAAGCGGACAGTTTCATATGATGGCAAAAATTCAGATAAAGCTGAAAAGATATATCAGTTTCTGTGTGGGTTTGAAAGCTGCAGAATTTTCAAACAAAATGTTTTAGCATTCTAGGACTTGATAGTTCGTGCAAGTACATGTACTTCTCTCTAAGTAAAGGTTTCTACTTGTAAAATGGTAGTGTTATTAGCCTAATCTTCGAGGTGTGAACATACGTATTTGTTTGAACACGAGGTGTGAACACACGTATTTGTTATCACTCAATCTTACTCGATCAACCAAAGTGTCATGTTGACCTTCCGCATGAATTCACTGGTAACTTAATTAATGTGACGCGTGTTGATCATTAATCGATTACCACACTAATGTGTTTAGTTGCAAAAAGGCGTGAATGTCATATTTTTTAAAAAATTTTCAACACTGACACAGGGATAAAGCAAGGGGACCCACTCTCCCCGGTGCTGTTCATATGTTTCATAAATGATATCATTCATAACACCAACGATGATTATGGCGAATCATTGACTATCAATGAAATTAATATGTCTACAGCATGCTAAAGAAAGAAAGAAAGAAAGAAAGAAAGAAAGAAAGAAAGAAAGAAAGAAAGAAAGAAAGAAAGAAAGAAAGAATGAATGAATGAATGAATGAATGAATGAATGAATACGATTGTTTCCAATTGTTTCAAACATATAAAAATGTAGCGCTTTCGTCTTCAAATAAATGAAAGGAGTGGGAAGTTCTTTTCTGCTTAATTCTACGTTTTCCTTTTTTCTTTGGAAACATATAAGATTGCCATAGACTTTAACTGTTCATTGCAATCGTTTATGACCCCTAAGGTAGTCGCTTATCGCAATTAGGTAGCTGTTTGGTGCAATCAGTTACATGTATGGCACACTTTTATTTTATGGCCGACAGTAGTCGCCTATGAAGCAGAGACCTCCATACACCTCCAGATATTTTAATTGAATTAACTTTAGTGAAGGACACTATTAGCTAAATAACATTGGTGAGATAGTCAAGCAATATACATGTATACGCGTGCCATTCAATGGCTACCGTGAAAATTTACACCTACAGATTAAAGGTGCTCTGCCTTCGTACTATCAAAACATTTGGTAATTACATAGGTGTCATCTTGAAGCAATATACATGTACACGCGTGCCATTCAATGGCTGCCGTGAAAATTCAAGGTGCTCAAGACCATCACACTTCGTACTATCAAAACATTTGGTAATTACATAGGTGTCATTTTGAAGCAATATACATGTACACGCGTGTCGCACCTACAAATTAGTTTCGGGTTTCATTTTTTGTCGATGAGTATACATACTTCTTTGTGGACCACTTTTATATATCTTCTGGTACTGAGTCGATCAATTTCTGATCATCACCTCAGGTGTTGGGTGGGTGGCTAAATTTAGAATTCAGTCAAGGGGAAAATATTTGGAGCAATAAACTGTTGTACATGCAAAATATTCTGAAGCTTATGTTTTCAAAATGCTAACATGCCAACAGGAAAACAGAGGATGTATGAATATTTTGTCAGACAACATAAGCGCCATTTAGACCACCAAGATTCAGTATCAACCAAAAATCAGTGTGGCGTGTGTCGCAATACATGTACCTGGCTTGAAACTAATCGATTATTAATCGATTGTCATTAGGCACGTGTCTGTTGTACCTATGGCACCTATGAAAGCGTTTATTAGAAGCGATTCGGATTTAGTAGGGTTTAAGTAGCAATTTATCTCACGGGTTACTTAGTTAGGCTTCTTTAGTTTCGTTATTAGAATGTACAGTAATAACAATGTACCTGAGAGGTTGATTGAGCTGACACCTTTTGTTTATTGAGAGTCATTTAAGAAAACAAAAACAGGTGTTCACACCGCCGTTAAGAAAACAAATACGCATATTCACACATCGAAGATAAACTTAATCATTATGTCCATTTTGTACCGTATGGGCAGAAACTTTTACATGGAGTAAAATAGCACACAACTCAGTTTAATTTTTCCTTAACTTGGTAAAGATAAATATTACATGTACATGCATTTGAAGCTCTACACCTTCTAGGAAAAAAATACATCAGTATTTGTTAGATTTCTGTTGAAGTAGAACTCAACACAGCCCATGCATTCACGGAGATTGTCGAAAGTTTTGATTACTTATCAGCGAATGCAAAGAAATTAGTAAGACCAGACTGCGCGATAGCATATTAAACTCTGTCCACAAGTACACATGTATGAATTGCAAGATCATTACCAAAACACAACATTCTGAATACTTCTTATGTATTACAAACCATAATAACTGATCACGAAAATCAGCACACCAGCAAACTAAGTGGTATGATTGCGCATACTGCATTATAAATGTTTGTTATGAAATAACATAAATGAAGGCTCTAAAATTATTATTGTGAGAAATATCCATCATCCGATAGCTGTTTTCATAATGCTTCTGATTTACAACAATGCCCTATTATTTCAACAATATACATATGTTCTACAGAGAAAGGAGCCGCACTAACGATGGTAGCAGAATGCTCCGAAAACATGTATAAAATAATGAAATATTTTATGCCGACAAAAGTGCGATGGTGCGATGATAGAGCATCTTTAATTGGTAGGTGTGAATTATCACGGTAGGTGTAGATTGGCCCGTGCGTATATATTGTCCTATGACAACTTTGTTATTTACATTCTGTTGTCTCTATACCATCGTAATCGTGATAGTCATTCATTTTTATTTAATGTATAATTAATATTTTGTATCAAAATTAGGGTATGATATGCAAACTAAAGTTTAAAATTGACAACGAACAAAAAATCAGCAGTTCAGTATTTCAGCGTTTTAGTATATTTCTGTTGATCAGTCAGTTGCTGAATTCAGCAGAAAATTCAGCGTTTTAGTCTGTCCCGTCAAACGCGAACTCGAACAAAAGATAAATTCGATTATTGAGGAGGAATCTATGTTAAAAGTGCAACTTAAACCAACAAATTTAATTCTTGGATTTGTTCATGAAAAGAGCGACATTAGAATGTTTGTCAATTTTGTACTCATTCAATGCAAATGGGAAATATG
The DNA here is from genome assembly GCA_964017185.1 of Rugalucina vietnamica. Classification (NCBI taxonomy): domain Eukaryota; kingdom Metazoa; phylum Mollusca; class Bivalvia; order Lucinida; family Lucinidae; genus Rugalucina; species Rugalucina vietnamica. Next base: position 64,030,140 of record OZ024872.1, read on the forward strand.
GAAACTTAGGAACAAAATAAAACATGATAATAAATATTTTACATTTCAAATGATTTTAAGAAGCATATAGTTCAAAAGATAAGCTCATCAGTCAAGTTTCTATCGAAGACCAATGCAAAAAATAAATTCATACATGTGTTTAGGCTATTGAACAGGATCATCTAAAATATACAATGCTAGATAAAATATCTTCCCTGTTCTACACTGTTGGTATCACTAACTAACACATTTTATACAAATTACTGAATGTTGATATCCAAATGCCATAATGTATACATATTTGTCAGTCTTTTGCACTATTCTTGATACATATTTGTTCAGTCCAGAAAGTTGATATCATTGACTACCAAAATATCTCACATATTTGTTACATTTGTTCAATGTTGTATGTTGATATCATTAATTGTCATACTTTATACATAATTATACGTCTTTCACATTATTGTTTCATGCATGCTTGTTAGTCTTTCATAATTTCATCTTCTTCTATCTGTTTGACTTACTGTCTTCTCACTTCTCATGCATGTAAATACCCAAACATAATCGACCTTGATCCATTCTTCAAACCTTCTCGTGGATCAACGTTTATGCACGGGTACTACATCACTTTTCTAACTTCCTTCATTTCTTTCGTTTCTATTTTGTAAGAACTCTTTTATATTTGAAATGATATAACTAGATGTATGTAGATTGTCGTAAAAACGAAAGTATGATAAGACCAATAAACTTTGCAAAACTAGCTATATATGTTAATTATATACTGGCTCCTTTGTTTCGAACAGGTCTATAACAAACGTATTGACCTGCTAAACAAAGGAAGTTTAGGAGGGAGGTTGATAAGTTTCGCGCTTTTTATTATCAACCGGTTGATAATATCTGGCGGGAAACTTATAAACCTCCCGTAGATGTACGCTGTTATATATTAGACACAACAGGAAGTTTATGTAACGGTTCAGCTGCACCGCAAAAATGCTTTCGCTGTGTTCATGCTTATGCTGATTGTACGTTTTCCCAGCAAATCATGCTTGAGGTAAAATACAAATTGTTTTCCTACTGAGTATCCGAAATTCTTTGAGATGAGGCAAATATGTATTATTTCAATACTTCATAATTTCCCAAAACGGTATTTTAAACGTACCGTTGCACATACATTTCTGTGTGAAAATATTCCTCGCCCCATGGTTTCATTGGTAGTGTAGAAGGTTAGGGTTAGTGTGAGGTTAATGAGAAACCATGGAAGTGGGAACAAACTTCGCAAAGTTAGTTCTGACCAGCTGTTTCCCCCATAAACAGCCGGGCATTCAGTAAATGGTCCTCTGTCATTTCAGCATGGGGATTGGCCTATGACAGATCCAAGTAGAAGTGATCTACACTTTCAAATCAGTTTACGCACAATATATAGATATACAAAAATCATACTTAAATGGTATTGAATTATTTGCATTAAATCTTTATCAATAAATAACCTCGACGACGTTTTAAGGGGAAGCTACTGTGAAAGTTATTTTTGGACATGGCTGCACGAGGAAAGAAAATATCGTTCACCGTTAGTCCGTGGGATTTTGGCCGATAGTCATGTCGCGAGAAAACACGCTTTAACAGAATATAATTGGTCTAAGCATGCTGCGCAAGGTTTGGTCAATCGGCTCGCTGTGTAGCATTTGTTATAGCGAAACAAAGGAGCCAGTATATAAGTCAGTTAGAGTATGTCGGTATCGGTCAATACGAAAATTATAGACCCGGGCACGTGAACTTAAAGCCTCCCTCGCTGCGCTCGGTCGGCTTTAAGTTCACGTGCCCGGGTCTATAATTTTCGTATTGACCTCACCTCCATACTCTATTACATAAAATTGTTGTATATATCATTTATCAATTGAAAATAAAAACTATAAAATTTGTTATCATCATCCTACCATTCAATCATCATCTTTCTTTCATATCATTCATCCATCGGAGAAGCCTGCGGGAAAAAAAAAAAAAAAAAAAAAAAAAAAGATACTTATACGAAGAAAACATATTGTAAGCCGAGTGAGCAGCTCTTTCCACATAGGCGGCGATTCAGTTACCTAAACCTAACTAAATATATGAAAACACACATAAGGTTCAAGCAGCACAAAAATTCAACACCAATACATAAAACAATAAGAATCACAACAGAAGTATCGCCTAGGAACGATCAGTAATATAAAATTCCACGTGGGCTTAAACGAGTTTTACTTGTCCATAACCTCACCCTAAGCTTCTGCAGTGGTTCACAACACATAGTTAGTTGTTCGGTCCTCGTGGTGAATCTCTAACTAGTCAATATATCATCAAGGAAAAACAAATAATTCATGATAATCTCCATGATTAATCAAAAACGATGACTCACAGAGTCCGACAATGTAACACGACAAGTAAGCTGCCCGACGATGGAGATCCCTGGGCGTCCAGTTACTTACTGAGAAACACCAGTTGAACCCCGGTGGGCCAAGCCATAGATAAGAAGCTCCGGCACCAACCAACTAAAATCAATGGCGGTTAGATATAGAGGTTAGATATGTATCTGTTTTAAGGTATCATGACATCGCTAATCTTCTGGATCGGGTGACGGTAAAGGACTTGCCATACATAAGCGACAATCATTTGACCTAGACTTGCGTTTTATTGTAATTACCAGTTCATTATTGTTTGATTCATTGTTTTGCATTCTTGTCAACAGCTAACGCCCCGATATGGTTGTAGCTATTGACTGGGACGTAAAGAAATTAATAAAACAAATAAAAACTAGTTTTCGCAGTTTAACGCTAGACTACATCGAAGGATTTTCGCATTTGTGTGAGGCCTTAAATGCAACTTTAACTAGGCGTTCTGGAAAAGCCAAACATAACGTTTTTGCACTAACCGCCACGGCGATAAGTGACCGACGTCACGTCAACATGCGTAAACAAATCAAATGGCGTATTTAGTTGGCGCTGACGTCCCACTCCTATAGGTGTGACCTGTATCACGTGACTTGTCAATGTTGTTTGCTTGAAAATGAAGAACATTGCGAATGATATATTCATCTAAAGCAGTTCTTTACGTACATATTGGGAAATGACTGGTTGATTTAGATTTTAAATTCCAGCCAACAGCTAAGGGCATATGGAGACATGGCCTAGGTTTATAATCTCATATATGACAGACTGGAGAAAGGTACAAGTAGGCAAAGATCAGGAAAAGGCGCAATCAGAAAAAAAGATTCCCACTCCAAAAACCGAGGTGGGAAAACAACAAACTAACAATCAGGTACTTATACCATGAAACATATCGTAAGCCGAATGAGCAGCTATTTTCCCAATAGGTGGCCACTCAGTTACCCTTACTTAATTAAAAATATGAAAACCCGGAATCGAACATGCGACCACCGGTTAACCAGGCCAGTGACATAACCACTGCGCCAAGGAGACGCTTTGTATTGCAAAATGTATATTTTAAAAAATGGCTATGTAAATAGTTTTAAATGGCTTAACATAAATAACATAACGTAATATAGAGAATTGCTTTATTAGAAGGACTTTGGTGTCACTTTCCGTTGTTTGCGGCATTTTCAACACGGTTGTTCAGCTTATTTTGCTGTCTCTTCATAAGCATAATCCGCTGCAGAAACAGCTCCTTGGCGAACTGATAGAGTTCAATGTCCAATTTATTTAGTTGTATAACTCTTTTAATGTCCGTTTTGCTCATCAGGACTTTATCACTTTGTGTTTCATTTGACTGTTCAAAATCTTTGTTGAATTCTAAGTCAAATGTATGTTCGAACAATTCCTGTGAATATGTTTGGTATTCTGTTAATCCGAAGTAATCCATATTAAGAAGATTTGCTTTAGCGCTCTGCAGCATGATTTCCCCGCGTTCATGTTTGTCGAAACTGGTATCATTATAACAATTTATCAGGGTTAAATTGGATAACATTCTTGTTTGTCTATTCGTTGCTAAATTATATGGACAGTTGATGAATTCGTCAAAAGTAACACCTTTCCAGTCTTTACCTTTATAACAAAAAGGAAGTCTTGCAGGTTTTCCATTGCACATAAGTCTTGCTTCCCTCCATGTCGCCCCCTTACTCACGTGCTTCCACTCACTGATGTATCTTTTAACAGGCTCTCGTAGCACAGTTATGTAGTGGTACCTGAAAATGTATAATATACTTGGCAAAATTTCTAACCAGCTACCTACATTTTATTGATTTTGTCCAAAACCATAAATAATCTGAATAAATCTGTTAACACCTCTAGATAGGCAGACGAGTAGTGTAAATTTTTACACAATTTTCTTCATAGCTTCATAGCTTACAGGGTGTCCCACTACTAATCATCCTTACCCTAATTTTTAAAATTCGCAAATTTCATTATTTTGAGAAATATAACTTTTTTAAACTCCAATTTTAGGCTTATAGACATAACATGAAAACATACCCCACCACCTTTCTTGTCAACTTTGAAAATGATGGTATCTGTCATTACGAAAACTTGCCTAGCAATATACAAAGATATTTTTCAGAAATAAAAAAAATGAAAATTTTACTGGATTTTTAAGATATTGGCTCAAAAACATCCATTGTGGGTACACGTTATAACCGCCTCGCCGATACAATGTATGTTTGGATCAAACATAAGAAAAATGAGTTTTTCTATATAAAAGTGGGGTTTAAGGGGTATACATTTCAGAGTCATGTTATCCTTGTGGATTGGCAATGCCTCTCTTGTACATATGAGCCGCCTCGTGGGAAAACCAACAATGTGGTTTCCGAACAGGTCCGACACAAACCGGCCTGTACAAGCACAGAAAAGAGCTAGAAGCTTGAAATTTCGGATTTACGTAGAAGAGGAATTGTACTATCCGAGTAGCGAAAACAAAGGCGCTGATCAGCTTCGCGGTTACAGCGAAGCTGATCTGCGTCTTTGCTTTCGCCTATGCAGATTGTTGAATTTCCCATGAGGCGGCTCATATTTCTAAATTATGCTTAGCTCTTCACGTGTATATTGGTGTACTTTATGAAGCGATAATAACTTTAAAAAGTGCTTTTGGCCTCGAAGAAACTCAATAAACAGTCTTGGTGGTCGGTTAGTTCTTTTGACGAATATATACTCAACACGAAAAGTAACTTAACACTTTTCATTTCTAAATATTTTTTTTATTCGTTTAGAATTGTAACAAAGTATCTTTAGGAGTGTGTGTCCAACAAGTGTCCAAACATAATGCATGTAAAGCGGTCGATGTAACTTAATCCACATGCGAGTTATCTGTGCTTTCATTAAAAGCACAAAAATGGCATTTACCCACCAAATCACAGGTAGACAGAAAAATTGAACACACTGTGCCAAGGACCACTTATTGTCCTTCAAAAATACTGCAAGACATTTTCGCTCCGACATTTGGTTAGGTTTTTGCAGGCCGTTAAAAATGCTTTGCATCGAAATTAGCTCCCTTTGAAATAAACCAATAGTAAACTTTTACCATATCTGTAAGTTTTCCTTTCATCGTATCACATTTTTTTTTTTGCATTGCGAATCATTGGGGCCTCAAATGAAATCTGTGGTGACATTGGCTGGTGAAACAAATCCCATCGGTTCGAAAGGAAAACGGCAAACAATTTGTAATAAAACACTGTTTAGGTCGCAAAATAGGCCTTGCACCTGAAAACATCTCTCCGGTTTGATGTTCGAGCAGGAACATTCGAGTTAATTTGAACTTTAATAAGCAATACAATAACATCTCTTAAAGACTTTGTCTTCAAACTTCTAAAATTCATAAAATAGAAATAAAGTTCCACGACAAACTAGCTCGTATTTGAAACCATCAAAATCCCTTTATGTTTAATTGAAAGGGGGATAATTTAAATTTTATTTATTTTATTTCTTTTATATATGAGTTATCTGCTGAGCGGTACATGGTGATTTTGGATGGGTGTTTATAGCCAATGCCAATTTAAATCATACCAATATTTTAATGCTTGCGCATGTACACTGTATGTTTTTACTACTTTCAGCATGCCTGTAGTTGGCGTCGAATAACTCAGGAAATACTCATTAAGATGAAAAGGTACAAGTAGGCAACGATCAGGCAAAGGTGCAATCAGAAAGAGAACCGAGGTGGGAAAAACTCTAAATTAACAATCAGGTACTTATACCATGAAAACATATCGTATGCCGAATGAACAGCTATTTTCCCAATATAGCCCCTCAGTTACCTAAACTTAACTAAAAATATGAAAACATACACAAGGCGCAAATAGCACAGAAGTTTTAACACCAAGACATAAAACAATAAGAACCACCACAGAAGTATCAGTTTTGGGAGTGGGAATTTCTTTCTGATTGCGCCTTTTCCTGATCATTGCCTACTTGTACCTTTTCACTTGTAGAATTTGGGAAGCAAAGTAAATGATACAACTTTGACAGCTCGTACAGCTTAAGCTAGTATCTCACTGACATGCGATTTTTTCGCGCTTGTTTTGCGAATTGAGTCGCACGAGTGTCGTGAGAATTTTCATGTGTTGCGAACTAGTCGCGAACTGGTCGCGAAGGCTTTAAACATGTTTAAAAACTTTATGCGATTTTTTTCGACAAAACATGTGGCAAGACTGTCGCGTGACTGTCATGCGGCAGTCGTACGACGTTCATGCAAGTGTCGCGAACATGACGCCGCGAAATTTTGGCGAATTTACAATGCGGAAATTTCGCGACTCTCGTACGATTGTCGTACGAATGCCGTACGATAGTCACCCGACAGTTCTTGCGACTATCTTGCGAGAAAATAAAACTAAGCGACATTCTCATGAATGTCTCGCGACTGTCGTACGAATGAAAATGAAATTAATGCTACATTCGTGGGACCGTAGTACATTATTTAAATGTAAATAGTTTGTTTAACAAGATACTTGAAAAAGTTTCTTTGTACACTACTTACCTTCTCAGTCTATGCTGTTTTTCTATTTTGTTCAGCACACCTTCAACACATGGAACTAATTCAGTCCAATCAGCATGCAGTCCACAGCCCCAACCCGTATAAGCATTACCGAAGAGCCACATTGTCCCATTCTTGGTGAAGCACTGGCAGCGCCTAGCAAGTTTAATACATTTGCACGGAGATTCAAGTCTTAGGTTACTAACAAGATGTTCTCCAAAACGCGTACCGCCAGTCTTTTGTATATGAACAAATACTATGACGTCCTTGTTAAAATCGAATGCATTTCTTTTATTTAGATCATTTCCAGAAAACTTATATTTGGGTGTTACACTTAAATTATTAACATCAGCGAGTTTCATCAAAACGGTGTTGTCCATGCAGTGCGCGTTACTTCTATAGTAAATCCAGAGAAGCAAGCAATGTAAAAATATACAGAGTAGAAATGATATCAAAAGCAAAACTTTAAGCTTTGCCATTATACGCCTGATGACGGTCCGCATATGCGTTAACTGTATCATATGATTTATTGTAAAAAATGAAGCTGTCCCTTTATGTTCAAGCTGTATACAGCTGGTTTCTGTCTTCGATTCCTGAAACATATGCAGTGATAAACATTTAAAATGTAAAAGCTAAACTCGTTTTATTTCACACATATATATATACTGACGTCAACAAAAAACTATTCAGTCAATTTTACTGCCAAGATTAACAAATTTAATTATTTTAGATATTGGTGATATATTTTGCTAACCTTTTACGCATTCGGAAACGCTGAAATGGAAATATTCAGTTAGCTGCTTGAAAAATGACATGCTGTTGAAAACATATTCCCCTCGCAAAATATTTTCTGCTCATGAACCGGTTTACCAGGCATCGCTTCCTTCGATTACTGAAAGTCTCCTTTGCAGTACCAACACATAAGCCATAGAGTGGGATATTCATACGTGACCATATGTTGTTGAAACACATTTTTTGGAAAACCGAATATCCTACTCTAGCTTTATTCACGTCATTGCAGCTAATGATCAATGCTTAAATTGTAATCGGCGTCAAAATGGTCAAAACGTTTTAAAACCGGTTTAATCTCCCCAGTAATTTTATATTTTTGATTGTTCTAAGGCGATACTTCTGTTGTGGTTCTAATTGTTTTGTGTCTTGGAGTCGATCGCTTGTATTCCTCTGCATTGGTTTTTGGAATTCATGGATATTTAGATATTTCTTTTGCAGTTTTAAAAATGGTGTATGTGATTTATTTAATTCCGATAAGAGTTAGAAGTGTATGTATATGGATTTGTTGTCAGTAACAACACATCGGTATGTTAGGCTGCCCCCTTGGCCGAGCCGTAAAGAGTGCTGTTTCTTAATCACTCGATCATCTCACCACTGTGTCTGGTACGGGTTCGAGCCCCGCTCTGGCCACATGTGAGACAAGCCAAGTTCTGCTTGCGGGTGTGTCAGTTGTTTTTTTCTCGGTGTTCTCCCGTTTTCGCCCCACCCACTGATTGGCCCATCTGACATGAGCTGAAATTATCTTGAAAGAGACGTAAAACTGAAAAAAAAAAAAAAAAAAAAAAAAAAAAAAAAAAAAAAAAAAAAAGAAAAAAACCCGCATGTTAAACCGTCGTTTATTTCAGATACAAAATGAAATCTGCATTGCCATGTTTTCTCCATTTATATTTTTCGCGCACACATACGTATTTAATTTATTTGGCGTATTTAATATCCATCCCCGAATATCTTTGAAATATTTATAACATATGAAACATGCGAAGCTCCACGTTCCGGTATATTCCTTTGCGTGACCTAATGAGTGTTATGATGCAGACATATTCTTAGCATATTGGTAATTTAATTAACACATTTGGTACCTGCATATAGATCAAAGCTTCCGAAAATATTGTCTAGCCACATGGACAATTAGCATAATTACAAGTCACTTTGTCGTATTTACAGTGTTGTAATCAATTTATCAATAATCAAATAGATAAAATATGGAAATAATATTGTTTTGTCGGTTTTCAGAAAGCGGAAATAGTAGAAAGTTGAATGTTATAACTAAAAAAATTACATGTAGGAATGAGAATGATTCACTGTAAAACCTTAACCATAGCCATGTATATTTTATTAGTTGAATTCGATATTTATGATAAAGAAAAAATGACATTTAAATGTGAAAGGTAAACAAAATACCATGGTTACACTATTTCATTGACAACTTGGACTTAAAAATCTTAATATGTCCATAGATTTTTCCAGCTTAAACAGCAGTCACACAGTAGCGTATGAGTGAAACGCGCGCCGGGCGTGTTGAATAAACTGCAAAGTTCTACAGTACATACGCCAGACGCACGTAGGAGACACTTTCAAAACGCATTACGAGTACGTAAGGTACGCTTGGTGTACGTCCGGTGCGCGTCGCTGTACGTAGCTAAAAATCGGTGCGCGTTTCGTGCGCGTTTGCGATCATTTTTTTTTGTAAACATGCTTAAGAATTATCTAGATACTCGGCGTGTCCCGGTCGTGTCAAGGACTTATACGTTTCGAATGAGTTCCACGTGCGTTACAGGCACGTTGAATACGCTTCGAACGCGTTTGGCGCACGTTTTAGGCACGCCAGTGTACGCTACATGCGCGTTGCCGGGTTCAACTGGTGATTTTTGTTTTCTTTAGCTCCGGTTTCAGTAAGTTATTTGGCGCCCAGGGATCTCCATCGTCGGGCAGCTTACTCAATATGTTGAGTCCTCGTTTTTGATTCATCAGGGTGATTATCATGATTTTTTCGTTTGTCCTTGATGATTCATTGACTAGTTAGAGATTCACCACGAGGACCGAACAACTAACTAAATAGTTGAACCACTGCAGAAGATGCGGGTGCGGTTAGGGCCCTGTAAAACTGGTTTGAGCCCCCCAGTTTTTTTTTTTATATATTACTGATGGTTCCAAGGCAATACTTTTGTAGTGGTTCTAATTGTTTTGTGTTTTGGAGTCGATTTTTTTTTGCTGTTTGAGCCTTATGAAGTGTGAAGTCTGAACTGTGAACTGTGAAGTTTGAACTGTGAAGTTTGAAATGTCACCTTCCGTTGTCTTCCAAGGGTAGAAGGTTGTTTTATAAAACTGTGAATTGTGAAGTTTGAAGAAAGAAGTGTGAACTGTGAAGTGTGAACTATGAAGTGTGAAGTATAAACTGTGAAGTTTGAAATGTCACATTCCGTTGTCTTCCAAGGTAGAATGATGTTTTATAAAACTGTGAATTGTGAAGTGTGAACTGTGACGTGTGAACTATGAAGTGTGAAGTATGAACTGTGAAGTTTGAAATGTCACCATCCATCGTCTTTCAAGGGTAGAATGTTTTTTTTTTTTTTTTTTTTTTTTTTTTTTTTTTTTTTTTTTTTTTATATAAAACTGTGAAATGTGAAATGTGAAGTATGAAGTGTTTACTATGAAGTGTGAAGTATGAAGTGTGAAGTATGAACTGTGAAGTTTGAAATGTCACCTTCCGTTGTCTTCAAAGGGTAGAATGCTGTTTTACAAAACTTTGAAGTGTGAAGTATGAAGTATGAAGTATGAACTGTAAAGTGTGAAGTCACCACCGGTCTTTCGTAGACAAACGTTTGTCAATAGCGGTTTATACGATAAATCGCTAATGACAAACGTTTGTCAATAGCCACTCCGTATAATTATATAAAAGACAAGTATAAGCATTTCCAAAACGCTCGCGATCTCTCAGCACTAATTTTACTCTGTAACCACGTATGCGGTATCTAGGTTGACCCAATTGAAGCTGCCTCGTCCAATCAAGTACGACCGGAAGTGAGGTCGATTAACAACAAGATTCCAGCCCTGTTCAGTTATATATGCGCTCTTGCCGTGGCGAGATCGCAGTAACTGTATTCGTCCCATATGCATTCAGTTGGAGATGGCTATGTTAATGAACACTTAACACATGATAAAAAAAGATTACGATAAAGCAGCCATTTAGGACCAGATAGAATGGCCATATGATCCCGCGCAAATTGATTTGATCGCATATGAACATATACGACGTTGCGTCAGATGTTCAGGCGCGATTTTTTCACGTTCTTGGTGGTAAAATGCTGCCGTGTCAACAATTTTTGAAGTAGCGGCATGCATAATACATCAACATAAAAATCTTGAAACCAGCTTTTAGACTATGTGCAAGTTTAATATGTCTTATGACATATTAATGAATACACGGCCAATGAATAATAAAAGAACGCTAAAAACGTCATGTCAGGCGTTACACAATTAATCGTTATTTTCGACGAAAACAATTATAAAATCAGTCTTACCCACAATACCAGATTTTTGCTTCAGAACCAAAAACCCTCCAGTTCATAAAAGATAATTAAGTGGCTATCAAATCACAGCATGCTAATCTTTTCTGGCAATATGATAATAACCCTAACCCTAACCCTACATGTAACTCCTACCTTAAACAGCATGAGGTCACTACCATATGGCACACATAAAAAGATAGTGTTACTCTCACCCCTTATTTATCATCAATAAATAATGTTATCTGTTTAATGTCAAATGTTTTGAAATATTATTTAATAAACCATGGGGACACATTCTTGTTATTAGTGTTTTCGATGTCATGGTGAAATTCGGTTGTGTTGGATTATACATAGTACAGGTGAGATTTACTTTATTTATTAAATTTACATTTGAGCCACCATGTGGGAAAACCAACAATCTGCATAGGCGAAAACAAAGACGCAGATCAGCTTCGCAGTATCTGCGAAGCTGATCAGCGCCTTTGTTTTCGCTACACGGATAGTACAGTTCCTCTTCTACTTAAATCCGAAATTTCAAGCTTCTAGTTCTTTTCTGTGCTTGTACAGGCCGGTTTGTGTCGGACCTGTTCGGAAACCACATTGTTGGTTTTCCCACGAGGCGGCTCATTTGTTGATTTATGATTCTTATGAGCCGCGACGCGAGAAAACCGGTCATCGGGGTTTCTGACCAGGTCTGACACAAACCAACCTGTACAGTCACAGAAGCAGGCTAGAAGCTTGAAATTTCGGATTTATGAAGAAAGGAGATTCTACTGTCCGTCTAGCGAACACAAAGGCGCTGATCAGCTTAGCAATTACTGCGAAGCTGATCTGCGCCTTTGTTTTCGCATAGGCGAAAATCCGGTTTTCTCACGATGCGACTCAAATTATAATCCTGCCTTAGTTGCTATACCAGCTGTCATGTATTAATCTGGTTTAAATAGTATAATAAAAGTGTTTCCTAATGCTGAAGCTGATTATTTGGCCTTGTTTAGACATGTACATATACATAAGACACATCAGGTGAAAAACTATCTTTTGGGTTCTAACCAGGCCCGGAGGTTATAAAACTTTCTTCAAACTCTGCTCAGCTGAGCATGAAATTTCAACTGCATGTACTCATAAATGTTGAAATAGTGGAAAATTCTGGTTCAGTACTCAACAACTAGTAGTTTACCCCGCTCATAAATGTTGGCATTTTAACATTTATGAGCGGGATAAATTTTAGTCTCCCAACATGAGCTGAGCATGAAAAAAGTTTTATAACGTCGGGGTCAGGTCTGACACAAATCGGCTTGTACAGTCACAGATGGCTAGAAGTTGTACAGATTTGTATATTTTAAGAAGGGGAGATTTAACTTTCTATGAAGTGAAAACACAATATGCTGACTGGTCTTGCGGTTACTGTACATCAGCTGATCTGCATGTATGATATCGCATTATGTAAAAAGTAGATTTTCCTATGGAGCGGCTCTAGTGTGCTCTATTCTTTATCTATGCATGCATGCTCGTTTTATGGTAATACCGCTGCTGTGGTGTTTCAAGAACTATAAACAGCACTGCGCAGTTTGCATTTCGGACAGCGCGTTGGCGTAGTGGTAGAGAACAAGACTTTAAAGCAAGAGGCCCTGGGTTCAATACCTACCTCTACCGTGTAGTGTTACACGTGACACTTTAAGCATCCCATACTGCTTGTTAATAACCAGGAAGCGATGGCTCCATCCCAACATGACTGAGAAATTATTGACTGACCCAGTTGATGGACCCATTAAATAATAGGCACAAATATAGACTGTGACGTACATTTGCTGAGTGTCTGCATATCACTTTTTGAATGCTCGCCTGCAGAAACAATTCTTTTCGAAGTTAAACATCATGCCTGAGCCTTAATGGTCTGAGTTTTCTATTTTTGAACATACCTTTTTGGTATTGTAAGTGTTAAGCAGGTCAATTACATGTAGGAAAAAAGTCACAGGAAAAAAAAGTCATGGAAAAAAGTCACAGATTTGGGTAGGAAAAAAGTAACAGGAAAAAAGTCACAAAAATAAAACCTTTTTTCTACTTTATGTTAGAAATGGACATTATTATCTTTATTATTACTAATATTATTGAAAATATTTTTGTTTGGGTTGATGTTTTACGTCCTGATTATCAATTTTCAGCTATGCAGGGATGGAGCTAATATTTCCTGAGTACTAAACCAGTTCTCTGGGAGCTTATTAGAGGCTTGTTCAAGTACACAACATGTATACATTGCAGCATTAGTTTTCGAACCCCTTTCCTCTGGCTTCATGGTCTACCATCGCACCACAGTGTCCAATATACTAGGGTGGTTCCCATCATTTTTTGTTTCAGTTATTTTCAATTTCTAAAGCAGGAATTGAGTTTTGATTATGACAGTTCCTCATCATTTATTACTTTAAACATGACATGTATATCCTACTTCATTTATGTACAGATTATATGCATTTCATTTAGTCCTTTATTTTTGTGACTTTTTTTTCCTGTGACTTTTTTCCTGTGACTTTTTTTCCTGTGACATTTTTTCCGTGACTTTATTTCCGTGACTTTTTTTCCTGTGACATGATTTTTATATTTGTTTTATTTTTCCAGAAAATGGATATCGAATACAAAGAGGACTGCCTAGCAAAGATGCGGTGCTGTAATTCTTTTGAACGAAATATATAAGTATCCGCATCATTTTGAAAATAAAGTTTACCAAGATATTCGAAATACTCAAAGATGAAAGCCAAGAAACAGATGATAGATACATTTCATTCAGACAGTTTTCAACATTTGTGAAAGATATAAGTAAGAAAAATTTTCGTCGTACTCTGCAGTCATATCCTGGTGGAATTCCTGTCGTAAACGGTGTTGATGTGATACCTGTAAAATCAGTCATAAGATACTGTTTTAATCAAGATCAATCTAAATCTTGTTCTGTTGTTTGTGATTCTGTCCAGAAAGCAATTCTGAAATTAAATGATGCAGACAGATACATAGATTCATCACTCGACATATATAGATTGATTGCCAAAACAAAGTTTTACAGCATAGACATTGATCACATACGAAACAATGCAACACATGACACAGACCAAAATGACATCCCCAGTCTTGTCAAAGAACATAAAGGAAATTTCACAAAGGAAGAGTGGGACAAGATCATTTGGTTTGAACATCATTTCTCAAAAACTCAGGATGTAATGAAAGAGAGTTATGATGAGATTGTGAAACTTAAGTATGCAAAGTTTCAGTCTTTGTTGTCAATCAAAGAGTGCTGTGAACAGCTAAGAAGTATCATATCTCTTGATATGAAAACTAGAGAAGGCTGAAGAATTATCTAAAGCAAACCTCAATGCCAACGAAAAACATCTTGCTCACAGACTGGATGCTGACATTCTATCTCGTGTGCGAAACTACTGTGGAGAAGCGGTTCGGGCAGCTGTAACATTTGACACCGTGAACTCACGCAGGTATAACACACTTCAGGTAACCATAGCAATAGATACAACAGATTTTCAACAGGACCTGGGTGACCTTTGTAAAAGCATTTATTATCATGTTGCTAAAAGACACAATGTTCATATTGAAAGCATTTATATCACACGAGAGAATGGTTTGGATTCCTTCATTAATGGGCCGAACCCTGCCAGATTCAGACTGCGAGCTACTATAGAATCACAGGGAATCACTGGACTGGTTTATCAATGGTCAGATGATAGAGAACTACAAGAAACAATTGATGAATTACCCGAGAGTAGAAAATGTGAAACATGCTACGAATCTCTGGCCATCAAACCTCTGTCAGTCAATGACTTTAGAATAACAACCGAGTGGTTAAATGAGATGCCCATCGAAGTTCAGTTGCTCCTTGGTGTATTTGTTAATGGAAACAGTCTGAGACGTGCACCAAAGAAGGACATATTTCTTTCTCAAAAGCTGACCAAATTACACAATGTGTATGACCAGTTGTTGAATATTTACAACAAAAATTACCTGGGAGTTTCACAGAAGGCAAATACAAATGAACTGCTCGTGGAATATAAAAGCATTAATTCAGTTTTTGATATTACATCGGCAGCTGGTACAACATCCAGTCTTTCACATGCTGAGGAAAGAATTAGGAAAATGGCTGATGATGATATGTGTTACTTCAACACATACTTAAAAGAGCATCCACTAGCATACCAGGCATTGAATGGAATTGAAAAGACGACTGTCTCTCTTCGTGCGTGTCATTGCATACTCATGTTTGACAACCTGGTTAGATGGACATTCAAAAGGAACAAGGCACGTGATGATTGCAGTAACAACCAGATCTGTACGCTTCCTATCACTCTACAGGGACTTCCACAAGACTCTGCCATCACAAGTGAGTGGCATGATGAAAATTGTGATGGTACAGAAGATTGTCAGTGTAAGCAGCCCATCAATCTAGGGAAGGATGACATCAAAAGAACTCTGCTAGAACTAAACCAAGATGAAGCAGCCTCTCATGAACAGTTCAGCAGGTTTATGACTGGTCGTGTTCGCTCTTATGGAAAAACATAACAGGTTAGTTAATGTTTGGTATATGTATGGTACATACGTCATAAAAATTGAAGATTCCCATTTTATCGCTGATACATGAAGCTACAAGGAGCAACACCATCGCAGTGATTATTTACTTTCAGCACATTTCTGCATTGTAAGGTATGAAGGCGCTGTTATTATTTTTTTTAAACAAGATGTTGTATGTTTGTATAGCTTCTTTTATAAATTTGCATTCTCTTTTTCTACTTTTATTTCAGATGACATACTGTCTCAGATTGATGAAGAGGACCAGCCTGTGCATGAAAATGTTGTCAACGAAATGCAGGATAATAATACGCATGTAAGAACAATTCATTCTGCATTCAAACAAACATTTGTCATTTATCAAAAGGTATCTATAACATTTTCTTAAATATTTGATTTTTCTCGATGTCCAAAGCCGAAATGGGAACAACTGAGACCCTTTAAGAACAGTGATCATATTAACGAAAAGAGTGTTGGAAACAACGAAACTATGATTAAAACTGATTTACATTACATGAAACAAACATATTTGTGACATTATGTGATCAAAGACAAGTTGCAATCAACTCTTTCATTACTCAAGCTGACATCTCTTTGTTTAATTTTAAGGTTGACGACAACGTGCCTGAAGATGATATTGACCTCAGAAATATACTGACGAAGATTGATCATGAAGACAATGCCGACAGTGATGATAGTGACATTTCAGACACAGAGCAAGAAAGTGCCATACTTGATCAATCAAATAATAATATTCATGACAGTTTCGCCAATGTATCAATCAGTGACAATTATCCTGGAACCAGTAACACTAGTACTATGCTTGATCATTCCGATGATCCGTTGCAAATTTCTCAAACTTCTGAGGATGAGGACGTAGACTTAATTCACATACTAGATTCTTTTGGGTTTTCCAAATTCAATGTTCCACCCATGTTATGCCGCCATCCACCCCCAGCTGTAGGTAAGGATGATGATATTTCTAAGATTAGAGAAATATTAGATGATGTTTTGGTGAAATTAGGTTACACAAATGAAGATGTGAAAACAGCAAATAGAATCCTATGTGGGCCGGACAATAAGATAGGCAAATGTGTTATTGAATTGATGAAAACGGATGAGAAGTATAGGATTTTCCTCCCAGAGTTCCCACTTCTACATTTACGGAAGTCGAAAATCACGATACTGTTTAGCGCTTATCAAGACGCTGGACTTATACAGCTGACAAAGTTCATGAAAGATGATGGAGAAGATGACTGGAGGAAACTGGTATCTGTTCAACACATTGATATGGCCCAGTGTTCCTTTTCACCTTTTTGGGAATGGGGGCGGGGCCCTTGCAATTGGGAAAAATTACGCGCGAAATGCCCAAATTGGGAAAAAGTTGCGGCGTAAAATTCTTTAAGTAAAGTGATTCCTTGTTTAATTTGATAACATAGATAAAATATGTATACTAAGCAACACTGAGTTACAATGGCACCAATAAATTTACTTTTTCTCAAACTTTTTGTATTTATTTTTACATAAGCCAGTACTTGTAAAATTATTTTTTTCTAAAAGTCAATACTTGTAGAACAATATTCTGCGGATGTTAAGTGTCAAGTTCATTCTCCAGTCTGGATGCTTTTTCATTCAACCTAACACATGTCTGACCTAGATTTCTTTTTGTGTTGATTACTAGTGCTGTCCAAAATTAGGCACAAAGTCGGAAGATATGCTCTACAATTAGGTGAAATTGGAGCAGCCAAAACTGATTATAATGAGGGATTTTACACTAATCATGTTTCAAATACATTGGATTTGATATCAGAGGAAGTTAGACTACAATTACTTACAGTATTAACTTCAACAAAGGTAAAAATATAATAGTCATTAGTTTTCGTGGCTATCAAAAACGAACTTTCAAGTTCTGATTTGTTTTGGAATTTTTGATTGGGAATTTTTCTGGGTCAATTGGGAAAAATGGTGGTGTTTTGCCATTGGGAATGGGGCCGAATTTCGGCCCCAAAATTGCCTGAAAAGGAACACTGTGGCCACACAACAAGTACGGCGCATCGCCATGTCCCTGCATTTAGCGTTCCTAGTTGTGTTCATAAAATCACTGAAAAGAGATGATCAAGAAATACTGGTGACAGATATATCCACCTGATGAACTAGCTGACAAATGGATGGACAAGTTCAATCTCTTCATGGAAAACTCGGCAAAACGTAATGCAACGTTTGCTCTTCATCTGGACATGATGAAGCACTGTGGTCATGTCGTAGAATTGTCATTTGCAGAGAGGCTCGGCGGGTCCACTGGTTATGCCCTTCTACTAGCATCAGTCAAAGAGTCACTTCGGTTCTCGTTTGTGAACAATGCTTCATCGTATGCTCCATATTGTGCCAATCTTCTCTACAACCATTACAGTGCTGGCTACTACCATTCTCATTTGAAAGAAACGCTGTTTAGCACCCACTTCAAGGGAAGTGACAAAAACTTCGCCTCCGATACGAAGAGAGAAATTGACCACATAGAGGCACTGAAAGGATTCCGTTCCGGTTCCAATATCAAGTCAGTGACAAGCAGAATGGCCCTGGTGGACATTTTGAATGATTCAAGGCAGAGAAATTTTGAAGACAAGAAGGAACGAGACCAGAGAACTAGTTGTGACAACATGGGAATGAAACTGACAGAAGTAGACGAGTCTTACATTTTCCCAACTGCAGCTTTGATCGTCAGACAGGGTGGTTTATCAACTGAAGAAAATGACACGCCCCTCAATGTGTACGCAAAGTCACCAGTAATTCTACCAAAATCAATTTTGGACCGGGAAAGTAATGATACTGGAGAATACCTACTCATGCGTTACCTGGTTAAAGAGAAAATGTACGATCTTACACAGTCCGATTTACCGGCAGCAGAGAATCTACAAGGGCCAACTGAGTTAGTGTCACGGGCTAAAAGAAGTAAAGGAACAACTATAAAAAGAACCATAAAATCAAAGGTAGTGCCCATGAAATCTGAAAGTGAGATAAATGAAGCCAAAAGACTCAAGGCCGTCTCTAAAGAAGTAAAGCTGATTGACTGTTTTTCATCATCGAATAATGCTTGCCAGGCCATAGTGAAACCGGACAATTCAAAACCAAAAGTCATGAAATCAGTTGGAATACCAAGAGCATTGAAGGCTGTTTTGGCTGAGTGTGGAGATGATGGAAAGAGTATCTTGCAAGGACAGTCTCAAATACCAGTAGCAGTATCAAGAGCTGCAACAGTATGTGCAATCGAATTTGCAGGTGTTAAGTTCAAGCTTGGTAGTACTGCATCCGGCAAAGAATATATCAAACATGTAGAGATAATACTCAAACGTTTGTTGCAACAAATGACAAATCTACACACCATTGTTGTTTGTGAAGAAAAGTACACATTCACTCCTGATGAATTTAAAGCGGGAACTCGGTCGCAAAGGAAATCAAAAGCTGGGAATTCAGTAGACCATCTAAAGACAGCTATCATAAGTGATGATGTACTGAACAAAGATGCCGTGACTAAGACGTCTCAGGGAAAAGTGGCAATTAGTAATTACCTAGCTTCCAATGTACACAAACTTCAGTTTGAAAACAACTTTAAGCTTGTTATCGACAGTGAACTTCACAAGAAAGAATGTAATTGTCATCCTTTGTGTGCATGTCCAGAATATTGTACTCCGATAACATGCTGCTTCAAGGACAATGTGTCAAGAATTGAATTGCTACACACCGTAAAACAGCGAAAGGGTGAAGCGGAAATGGCAGTGGTTGACTGGTTGATAGAGTGTCAAGATAACCTGATCCCTGGACAAGCAGCAGTGAGCATTGTGTCATCTGGCGATATTGATGCTGTCTACATTCATCTACATGCTATCAGCAGACTTTGGAATCGAGATAGGACAGGAGAGTTCCTCAATCCAGTGTTTGTAGTTCTGCAAAAACCAGGGGGAAGCTCGATGTATACGACATCACGAGGATGCTGTCTGTTATGGAGCGTAGCTATGGTGGTTGCAGCATTGGGTCTTTGTTGTCCTTAGGTCTTTGCATTGGTGGAAATGATTTCATACCGAAGTTGCATTTGATTAGCCATGAGAAGATCCTTCGACTATTGTTGTCTACGCCTAACCTTCGTCAGAATCTCTTGAAAACAGTGAACGGTAAACTGATATTGAATCAGGAGTGCTTGGTGGAATTGTATAAAATGTTATACTGCCCAAAGAAACACATGAAACACATTACAACTTACGAAGACATTCGAGCAATAACAATTGGAAAACAAGAGGATAAAGCTTCGAGAGGAGGCTATACAACAAAGGACCCCAGGAAGTGGTTGCCACCAAAATCTGCAATAAATCGCCTTGGTGAGCTTGTACAGCTACAAATTGATTACCTACAGAGTGCCGGAATCCATGAAGCTGAGAATCCAAACTTTTTGGCATCAAATACACTGAAGCAAAATTCTTCAGGAGAGATTGTGTATGACTTTGGTCCTGACAGCCATTTTGACAATTTTGAGGAGCTTCCCTGCTATCATCACGGCAAAAAGAATCACAAAGAACGAAAAAGACAAATCAACTGTACACCACAAAAAGGACTGCGGCGAAAGCGTGTAATAACCTCAACGCCTAATCCAGTAAGACGAGAAATAAAATGTTGAATTTTCTGGGGAAACACATTCATGTAAAGTTATAAGAGTTTCCATAGACTGAACAATTATTACTCCAGATGGCACAAAACTTCTAAGGAAACATAGTACATAATACGTTCTGATATGGGGTGTCAGACCTCAATCACATGAGAAGTCAGTGCTCAAATATTTTAACTGAATATTTAAACTGAATTAGGAAGAAAAGATATTAAAAGCAACAGATTTATGAGGCAATGAATGTTTGACTATATGAAAATGAATGGTGCAGATGTGAACCTGATGTGCTTGACAGGCATTTCTTTTGGCCAAAGAAACGCTCTTCTTTTGAAATATAAAGTACATGTTGCTCATTTCCTACGGTTTGTCTGAAAACATGCTGTTGTAGATCTAAAATGATTTAATAAAATGATTTTCTTCAGAATGATGGGGCTGGTGGCGATATAACATAAGTCAATTCAAATTTCAAAACTTAAGTTCAATGATTTTGCTAGTTCGTTATTTGAGCCGCGATGCGAGCAAACTGGTCTGTGGGATTTCAAAGCAGGTCCAACACATACCAGTTTGTGCAGTCGTAGTAAATAGTTAGAAACTTGAAATTTCAGATTAAGAAAGAAGAGGCATTGTACTATCTATTGGGCGAAAACAAAGGGACTGATCTTCTTGCAGTAACTGAACAGCTGATCTGTGCCTTTGTTAAAATGCTACATGTATGCAAAATGCCGGTTTTCTCATGATGCGGCACAGTTTGTAATAAAAACAAACTTTAATTAAGTTTAAAAGTAGTAGAGTATGAGCATCAGGCCTGGAGAAATCTTAATATTTTTCAGTATTTGCGACAATGAAAAAAGAGTGCATATATATTGCTGTTTCAAGTTTCTGTTGTTGTTGTTGTTGTTGTTGTTGTCAATATTGTTATATTGTGCTATGCACTATGATTTGAATAATAATTATAACTTTCAAGTACAATCAGCTGATGGTATCACTATCCAACTTATTGAATGATTTGCTACATTTATTTATATTTTGCATGTTTGTTGCTTTCAAACTTGTACTTAAATTTAAATTGAGCCATGGCATGTGAAAACCAATCTTCAGGGTTTCCAAACAGGTCTGACACAAACCGGCCTGTACAATCACAGAAGAAAGCTAGAATCTTGAAATGTCAGGTTTAAGTAGAGGAGGATTTTTACTATCTGTGTAGCGAAAACAAGGACGCTGATCAGGTGTGCAGTTACTGCACATCTGGTCAACGCCTTTGTTTACGCATAGGCAAAAATCCGGTTTTCTCATGACGCGGATCAGTTTACGGTATTTGCAGCAGAGAATCTGATTTACCTTTGATTTCTTCTTGTGTTTATCTTTTTTTTTTATTTTATTATTTTTTTATTTTTCATTTATTTAGGTATTATTATTATTTTTATTTTTTTTTTTTTTATTTTTATTTTTTAGTTTGTAGAATTTCTTGTGCTGATTCCCTCAGAAATATTGTTCTTTCTTGCAACTTTGCACATGTATTTATTTCATTCAAATTTCAAGAAAAATAAAATTGAAATGTCGTGTAAATTGACCCATGCAATATTCAAACTGAAGTGCAAAGCAAAATGTGGATCTATGCAGTAATGCCTTTGCTTTTTGATATATATGCATATTTCAAATGATAAGAATAAATGCTAATTGAACACATCTATATTGTTATCTTCAGTTTGCTTTCCTGAGTCCATGCATTATTAATTAGCACCCACACTATGTAGCCACTATCTCTCTTTCCCTGCTGTGATTATTAACTTCCACCAATTATAGCAGCAGCCTCAATATGAGGCTGGTTTTTGGTATTGTGGGTAGGACTGAAATCACGATCTTTAGTATTTCTGCACAGAAATGACACCCATTTGCAGTGACTTCGTTTATAGAACGCCTACCAGAAGCTGAAGTCAGCAGACGAAATATTACGGATACAATTGCATCTTGTTTGGTAGGTCCGACAATGTCAGGTTCAGGGTGAAAAATTATAGGTAGTGTGATGTTTGTATTATAAAACACCACTGAAATAGCAAATTAATGAATTTTGTATGGACGTTTAGTTCAGTAAATGCGCATGCATGCTTTGATTCAGAAATAGAAAAGATTTAAACATAAAACTTTCCGGATCTTAAAAAAGGGTACACTCCCAATTTTTACATAAGAATCAATACGTCTTTTGTTCCGAATCATAATAGTCATGCCGGAATACATCTTTTTAGGTTTTGGTTTGCACGGCGTTAAAGTCCATGAACCAATATTTCGCGTGATATTTATAAAAATGTTTCTGTGTTCACTAACAACAAAACTGTGTTGAGTTTACGTGACCTTAAAAAAATGTAACATTTTGACGTTTTCGTCGATTTGACGTTACGTTACGTGGTGTTAACAGGACCAGCCCGCCTACCTGAACAATGAACTGGGCGAAGTGTTTACTCACAGTCTGATATAAACATACATGTACGTGGCTGGTGTTGCTATACTAGAGCGTACTTTAATGCTCGTAGCTGTCGCTACAGATTGTAATTAAAGCGCATGTAAACACACGCGATGATATGATACCTTCTTGTAAGGTTATTGTGCGCGAACATCTGACGCGACGTCATACATTAACGACGCTGTGTTTTGTTGCATGGATAAAAATCTGGCATTCCAAGTACATGTACTTTGCTATATGAAGCATATTTGGTTGCACTGCAATCGGATGGTTCCCCTCAGAACCTTTTACGACGTGCAAGTCCCACTGCGCTTAAGATCGCCAAAGACATTCGATGGAAACTTCTTGAGATTGCTATAATATTGTCTTATTATTAATGTTGGGGTCATTTCTTTGACACCGATATGCAAATTAATGATACCTTAACGTATTGGAAACATTTCATAGATTTTCCATACGCAGTTGGGTGGCCGGGGCCACGAAGAGGCCCATCACCCTTTTCTCATTAGTATGCTCGCTACCCTTAAGGGTTCTCACTTTTATCTATATCATAAAAAAGTCATAACAGTCTTAAAAAGTTTCTTTAATTGCACATCGGTGGGTCGGGCGTCAGTCTCTATGATGGCCTCGGCTTAAACTATTCATTTTACTTGGTTGGGACCGGAGCTTCTTGTCTGTTGCTTGGCCCACCGGGGTCCAACTGGTGTTTTTCTTTTGCTCCGGAGTTAGTAGGTTATTTGGAGCCCAGGGATCTCCATCGTCGGGGAGCTTAATCTGTTAGACCTGTTGTTTTATTCATCAGGATGTTTATCATGATTTCTTTGTTTGGTCTTGATGATTCATTGACTAGTTAGAGATTCACCACGAGGACCGAAACTAAATGTTATGAACCACTACAGAAAATGAGGGTGATGTTATGGCCATGTAAAACCGGTTAAAGCACCCCCCCCCCCCCCCCAAAGTTATTCATAACTGACCGTTCCAAAGCGGGACTGCTGCTGTGGTTCATATTTATACAATAATGAGGTTTTGTTGTATGACTTTGTGGCCACCCAAATATCATATGGCTGTTCACTTAGCCTCTGCATTTTATTTGTTGAGCCCAAGCTAGCACTGTGACCACCTTACCTTCAATTATTATAGCTGCTCAACCTGCTTTCCGTTATACATGTTATACGTTGGTACCTATATTTTATGTCTCTTAACACGATTTCTTTATTGCTTGTTAATATGTGTGTATATCAGAGCCACTGCACAAGATGTGAGGCCTATTCCTGATCTTTGCCTACCTGTACCTTTTTTACGATCGTGCGATTGCTTGCTATTCAGTAGGACTTAAGATGACGCAGTTCACATGTATATGACACTGACGCAAACACGGAAACTTTTCCCTAGACCTACATAGTCTAGTGTTTCCCCTAGCCACTTTTACTATGGTGCCGCGCCATGCCCTTTTTCTCCAGCGCCATGCCCTTTTTCTCCGGCGCTATGCCCTTTTTCTGAATCTACATTCTGTGCCCTACATTTTGGTAAAAAGTTTGTCAAAGTCGGACAAAAAATAAGGAAGTTAGAAGGCTTTTTGCTTGAAGTCTGCAGAAAAAAAAAATGGAAAAAATTTATTATCATGACTTTCCACGGTTGTTGCTTGCTTTAATCCCTTGTTTACTGTCACTTAATTGCAGTGGCAAATGTTGATAATTACTCAATTTCAAGTACCCAATTTGACACCAAATGAGCTGTTAATCAGAAAAGGTGTGAAAATTAAATTTTCTACCTGGTATTATAAGTGTGCCGTTTAATTAGTTTCAATTTTAATAGTTTACTTTTCAAAACAAATAATGAGTGAGGTTATCTCTTATGGTTAATTCAGTATTAAAGTAATGTGAGGCTGAGGCCAAAGAAATCATCTGAGTTGTCTCTGGTAAAAGTGAATCATGAAATATGGAAATTGAGGAAACAACAATTTAAGCGAATCTGAAATAACAGAGAAATATAATAAGTCTTAAATTTAATGACTGTGCATAAATGTGCCTTCCTAGCATGCCATGGGCCACTTATAAGTGCCCTTTTGCTTGCGGTCGCGCACTGAAAGTGCCCTTGACATGTTGCCGCGCGTTAAAAAGTGCCCTTTTTTAGCAACCCTACCATGCCCTTTTTTGAGACTGGGGGAAACACTACATGATACTAGTTCGTTTCTCTTTTTTTTGCATGGTCACCTGAACATTTTTACATTGATTCGATAACATATGACAAATTCTCGCTGAATAAAACAACTATAATTGGCAGTGCATTGTGAATGTCCTTTATGTCGAGTTGCTGGTAGCGCGAGGTTCCAACAAACAGATGATTGTATTTTCAGAGGATCTACTATTTATGTTTGACTTACCGTCAAAGTCAACATGTTTTCTTAGTTACTAGTATGTCAGGTCGGACCGACCGCTACTTTAGAACTTTTCTGGCGGTACATGTCAGTTTCGAGCCTAGACCGCTGACTCAAAAGACTGACGCTGTTGATTTCACATGCCACAGGAATGTCAGATGGTTACGGTATCTCGAGGTGTATTGTTTATAGTTTGTGGGTATCAAAAAACGGAAAACAAAAATATGATTTAAAGCAACGTCATGCTGAAAACGTTGAGGGTACACGAAATTTCTGGTACATGTAAGCATAATTATACAGCATGTAGAATGATCTCAAATGCAAAGTTGTTTTGAGTCTGAGTAATCTATGCTATGGTCACGTCGGGACGTTGGGTATTGAAATGGACATAAAGCAATTAAGCAAACGAGAATCCCTTTTCGCAATAAAACACAACTTTAGTTTGACTGAGGGATTTTGGCTTATTTGGAAGGGTGCTTAGTGGACAAAATGTAAATAGCAAGTTCTTTTACTTTATATTTTTTTTATTTTTTTTTTTAAATTGATGGTACTTGTGTTTGGCAAAGCTGTCCTAGTGCATGTTCTGAATTGTGCCAAACTGTATATTACGATAATTATGTTGGTGTATTCAATGCAGCAAAAAATAGTGTTTTTGGCTTCGAAGAGAATCGATTAAATCCTTAGTTGCACGTCAGTATTTTGAATACAATACGTATCATTTTAAACTTCGCAAAAACGTAAGGAAATATAACTTAACATAATATACCATATAATAGGCATTATATGCATTGTTTGCATAAATTATAAGCAGCTGTTACGGCTCCAGATTCAGAGATAATGTTTCAACCAGACACCAGCTGCTGTGTTAATTAGACTAGTGGTGTGCAACACTACTCGCTTAAAATTGTCAACGACAAAGCAGGTGCGACTGCAGTTTCATACATAGAAGTACAGTAAGAACGGCCTTGAAAAATCAGACAGACATCGTTTGAAATGAGACTTTAAATGTGCATGTATGATACCGTGAGTACAGATGCAATAAGTCTCCAAGCCTTGGAATAAACCATCTAAAACATGTAGCATTGATGTCAAGGCTATTCTCAGTTTCCTTTTGCTTATCATTAATGCCTGGGCATTGTTATGCGGAGGAACATGTATGTTATACTACGTACAAGGAAAATAAAACAGATTCCTTAAGAGCAGTGAACATATTAACGAGAAATGTAATGAGTCATACCACGGTTTCGGCTTCTGTTAAGTCTCTGTTTTAGAAGGGGTATCTGTTGAATATAAACTTTTGATATCGATAGAAACTATATGCGCTCGTCCCGACATCGTTCAGTCGTAAGTCTTTGCAGTGCCACTTCTACACCGAGACAGTGTTTAATGCGGCTAAAATGAATGACCATTAATTTCGCATTAATAATACTAAGCATTCATGGTATCAAAATAAAGGCCAGTATTTTGATATACATAGTAAAATCATGGAATACAGACAATACGAGTTTTGTGTGTGTGTGTGTGTGTGTGTGTGTGTGTGTGTGTGTGTGTGTGTGTGTGCGTGCGTGTGTGTGTGTGTTTGTGTGTGTGTGTGTTTAACCTTTTTGCGCACGTCCGTATCACGGTTAAGACTATATGTCGAACTTCTGTATACCTAGTTATTACTATGCATTTCGTTTTTCACTACGTTTGCATAGCTGTATAAAAATGAACATAAAATACATGCTGTTTTACAGAGGTGTTTTCATTGAACTAAAACAGACAACAACAATTGACTACTTGCATACGCTATTTATCTAGATCCCCAAACCAAGAGTTTGGTGCATGAAAGCAATCTGTGTAATTGATCAAGTAAACTTTTATGCATACATACATGAGCTATATGCGCATATGTACATGTATCCATAGGTTAGCACTGTCTGTTAAATATTTGTCCAACATTTCACCATGTTTAGAGCATGAAAATTCAGATATATAAATACGGTGTCAACGATATTTACTGGTCCTGGGTAAATGTCCAGCAAAATGCTTATATGAAACAATGTTTACCCAACTATTTGAGACACAGGCAGAAAAATATGCATACCTGTTTACCAACGCGGTCAATATCGAAAGCTCATTACCAAAGATTTATAAAATCATTAAACATATGTGATATGCACTACCTAATTATGCGGTATGTAAAATGGTATTTCATATAGCTTCAGAATTTATCACATATTTACGTACGACAACAGATTTCGGTAAAATTACCTTTTCATGCAGTGATTAAAAATCAATAATTTCATACCTACCCCTGATTTCCCTGGGACTAATCTAAGCGGAAAAAAATAGCGTTGCCTAACGTCATGATTAGCTCGAGGTTCTAATCGAATAGTTTTCCTCAAAACTTTAAACAATCTAAGCACACTAATTACACCAGCTCCTCGAAACCAACGGCAATGGAAACGTTCAAAATAGTTTTCCCATAGCATGCAGGATGCTCCGCTAAATAATAATTGTTTTCCCATTTTCAAACTTCACAAATTCCCGTTGTTCTGCGTGTTTTTATTTGAAAAGTTGAAAAATGATTTGACCGATTACGTCAAAATAGACACAATATTTCCCAACAAGATCATAATCTGACATACATGTAGCAACGATGCAGCTGCCGAAAGTGCCAAAATGATTTTACGCGTCACTGGCCACCGTAACCATGAATTTACCCGCCACAAGTACCAACATCTCTATTATAACTAGAAATGCGTGTGTGTAAAACACTGTTCCCCCAACTGTATGCTTGCCCCTAACCTAGCACAGTTTGTATGATTCATTTGACTGAAGTGAAATTTCATTTCCAGGTGAAACTGTAAGGTTGCCTCTGTTTTGACATCGACCAGAAACAGAATGCAGACTTTTTGCAGACAAGTGAACATTTTGAAGCTTCGTATACATTTTCCCCATAAACATATTCCTCATGTAGTAAGTATGTAAGTATAAGTAAAAAGGTACAAGTAGGCAAAGATCAGGAAAATGCGCAATCAGAAAAAGATTCCAAAAACCGAGGTGGGAAAAAACCAAACTAACAATCAGGTACTTATACCATGAAAACATTTCGTAAGCCGAATGAGCAGCTATTTTCCCAATAGGTGGTCACTCAGTTACCTTAACAAAAAATATGAAAACATACATAAGGCGCCAACAGCACAAAAATATTTTAAACACCAAGACATACACCATAGAAGTATCGACTTGGAACGATCAGTAACACAAAGTTACAAGTAAGTAAGTAAGTAAGTAAGTAAGTAAGTAAGTAAGTAAGTAAGTAAGTAAGTAAGTATGTTAGTAAGTAAGTAAATAAGTAAGTAAGTAAGTGAAAAAAGGAACCATATAGTTGTCATGTTAAAAAATTATGCTCCTTTTTTTTTTTCTAAATTTTGCCCCTTTGATAAGAAAACCTGAAAATTGTGTTTGCAAGATATCTAACAAAAGTGTTTATACAGCCGTCAATAGATCATATGATTAACTTTTGATGACTTTCCGTAAAATTTTGACAATATTATGGAACTTTGAAATTTTGACTTTTAACTTGTTTGCTAAAAATCAGCACAAATACACTATGGTCAAACCAGAGGCAGCCTATCATCTATACCAGATAACAATGTTGTCTAACGACTCCGTATATGCTCAGATTGGTACTGTAGACTCCGGTGAAAATAGGATTGGTAAGAGTTTCAAAATGGCGGCACTATACCAAAAACGTGTTGACACATTTCCAAAACTCGGATAGAACAATGTTGTAAGGTAGGTTAACTTAATTCATGTTACAGAATAATGTCCATGGGTGAAATATGTTAATTATTTCTCGTATAATTCTTTGCATACCAGTGTCCCTGAGCGAAATATTGTTTATCAAAGTGAATGCTCGCCGAAAATGCATTAGTCAAATCAAGCAGTGACCTATAAAATGAGGCAAATAATTAGCCCTATTTGGCATTTTGCAACCTGTTTCTGTATTGAACGCAACAAGAGGGTATTGTCTTTTGTGAAAGTGATTTGTACTTCTCGTACTTTTATTATTTGCTATCAAAATAATTGATTTTCATAGTTTCGAATCACACGCGTTTGCCCCGGATTGGCAAGTGTTAGACTACGGAGTGGTTTCATTTAGGGCCCGGATTGGAATTAGATTTTTCTACAAGGCGTGCGGATTGGTTATGCTATCTGTTCTTTAAAAAACGTGTTTGAGATGAGAATTCACTATCATAACGATACATTTTCGTTTTTATAACATATATATCTGACCTAAGACCTTTTATAAACAATACGTTCTAATGCTCTTATTTTCATATTTCCGGTTTATTTTCAGCGAACCTACAGAAAGAGATGGAGTTCAAATGTTACTACTGCTCCTTTGGAATAAATAACTTTCAAACTTGCATCCCGCACACCAGCCAAAGTATGTTATCCTGGTGATGTTTCTGCAATTGAAAGAGCAATTGGTTTGAAGTCTATATGGAAAATGAATGGAAAACACAAAACAATTTTCTCAAAAATGACTGCTTAGTTTAATTTGAAAATAAAAATCTAACAAAACTTAAAATCATTTATAAATCATTTATCAAAATAAAAAAACAATAACTTAAAAAGACAAACATGATCAAAAAATCATTGACATTACCTCCGTATGTATAATTTTTAAAACATAAAACAAAAAACACCAATATTAATTAAATCTTATTAAAGTTGTAGCAGCCAAAGTATATAAATCACTCAAATGAACAATTTGACACAAATGACTAGACTGTTCAATACCGTTATCAAGAGAAAAGCAACGCGACTGGCAACAACAACCAACGGAGATGAAATCCATGTTAGGCTGTAGGATGCAAATAAATATCTGAGAAAAATTACCATATATCATTCATGTGATTAGTTGTTCCCAATCAGGTATTTGCTCCCTATTGTGGCTTATTTTTTACCTCTGCGTTGGTTGTTACCAGTCGCATTGGTTGTCTGTAGATAATCTGTATGCCTTATTACCGTTTTAGTGTTAAGATATTCACTTAATAAAATCATTTCTGAACAACACCGTTAAGCTTACACTGCTTTGAACAACTTGGCCCTGGATAGTTTATGTGGATACGAACTACTTTGCTTCACATGTAACCACAATCACATTTCTTTTTTTCTTTTCATGCATGTTCACAACTCTTGTGGTCGTTCAATATATACTCCTCAAAATAATCTAAGGGCCAGTATATTATTTTCCATATATCGCAATGTTAAGCTACCCAATTAAACCCATATTTAATGGAAATCCCTAAGGACGCAGAATGTCCGTTTCATTTGCAATATTTTAGGTATTGCCTTAAAGTAACAGACTACAAGACATTTGAAAAAGTAAACGCCATGCCCAAGCCCATAGGTTTTTTCGTGGGCACAGCTTTTATGGTCTTTTCAGTATGTCTTTCCTCGAGAATACAGCTCCGCATGTGATGCATCTGTGGTGCTTTCTCACCTTCTTCGGCTTGCCACAGAACTGCTCATGACGACGTAAGTTGGGCTTATATTGGAAGGCCATATCACAAGAAGCACACTTGCACGATTTGACTTCAGCATGTGATTGAACATGTCCCTGGAAATGGGCTTTTTCGTTGAACTGCTTCTGGCAGAAATCGCACTTGTACTTTGCGTTGTGCGTGTGCGTTTTTCTCGTATGTCTGGTCAGCCCACTCATGGTCATAAACTGCTTGCCACGGTGGGTGCAAACCACCTGTGACTTTGGCATTTCATCAGGGGCATCGGCATGTATTTTGAGGTGGCGTTTGAAATTATGCAAGCGGTCTGTTCCAAAGCCACAAATAGCACATTCATACTTTTTCATTGTTTCTCGATTTGCAGTCCTCGGGTTCATGGAATGATTCATCAAGGGGCTCTATTATCCTGCAAATAAAGAATTTAATAAACAATATATGAGCCGTCTCGTAAGAAAACCAACGTTGTGGTTTTTGACCAGGTTGGACACAAACCGGGCTGTACAGCCACAGAAGAAGACAGCTAGAAGCATGGAATTTTGTATTTACGAAGAAGAGGGATTGTACTATGCGTGTGGCGAAAGCAAATGCGCTGATCAGATTCGCTGTCACCACGAAGCTGATCCGCACCTTTGTTTTCGCACATGCAAAGTGTTGGTTTTCTCAAAAGGCGGCTCATGTTTTTTTTCTTATTACCTTCATATGAAGTTGTTACACACGTCAAAAAGTACCGAGTCTTAAATTTGCATATATATTTGCACACAGTAAAACTACTCTACGATTCATGGTTATGGTGAAAGGCAAATAATACTTTCTCAAATAAGAATTGATATCTTGACTTTAAACATGTTGTTTCTGTGTTTAATTATGAATCTCTTAAACGAGTTTGATGTTATAGACGCAAAATTGCAATGAAAAAAATCAAAGGGAAACAACTCGAAAAATATCCAAGCATCGTTTCATTGTGCTTTACAAGATTTGAAGTTATAGAGCAGGAACGATAATGCGTATGATATCATCAGAGTAAAATTCCTCGAAAAATTTGCAAGCAATGGCTTGACATATCCCGTTCTGCTTTAGTAGTGTGTTGTGGCTGACTGTATGTTTTCAAGATATAGAGCAGATACGAGTTGTGAAGGAAAGATAGACAGACATACGTACAAGCAAAACAACATACATGTATATCCTATGTACTGTGTGGGTAGGGGGATACACCAGGACAACATGTCGGTGAAGTGTGTGTATACACCCTTAAACCGCACTTTCATGAAGAAAAAATGGGTTTTCTGGGGTGTCACTGATTTTCGTGTTTTGCTCTAATACATACAATTTGGGTACTCGTTGGAACCGCCTCGCCGAGGCGTTTCAAACTTGCACCCACAATCTATGTTTTGAGCATACTTAAGAAAAAATATTAAAAATTTTGAACGGAAAATTTCAGTTTTTTACAGCCGAAAACATTTCTGTACATTGTATGGTCGTGTTTTCGTAAAGATTATTGCTGCATGCACTGAAATTGCTGCTAAAATCAATTTTATCTTTAAATTATCGCACTTTTGTTGTAATACCAATCCGTCATCCCTCTTATACCAATCCGGACTCTTACTCATACCAACCCGTGGCTTGCCCATAACCAAAACAAAACCATTCCGTGTCGCGCGTTTTGTGCGCGAGTTTTTAATATGTGAAATATACATGCGATGTATCACATACTTACATGAATGTTGTACGAATTTACTCACAAATGGTTAAAATAAGCTTCAAGTCACAATTGGGGATTGCACAGACACTAAAATTATTGTTTTGCATGTTTTTTCAATCATGACACGAGGCAACATATTCATGTTTAAATGAGCAGGCATATAATCAAGGGCTGCCAGGCATTCGGAGAACCATACCACCTGGTAATTTCAAAGTGCCCTTAGGAATGATAAAATTTAATGTTCAAACCCCTAATTTGTTTTGAGGGTGAAAATGAAGGCTTAAAAAAGATCAAAATTACCTGTTGACCTCGCGTCTGTCATCCCCTTCCGCCATTTTGAAACTCTTACCAATCCTATTTTCACCGGAGTCTACAGTACCAATCCGAGCATATACGGAGTCGTTAGACAACAGTGGATAATGGAATTTCACTTTATTCACTATTACGTGAGCATCTGTTATCACTATTAGTCCTCATTGTTTTGCGAATTTCCAGTATTTGGTTTCAGGACATAACGAAAACACGCCCATGCAGTATTCAGAGATTTGTTAAGCTGTTATTTTTTCTTATTTCTGCTCAAAACAAAGATTGTGGGTACACGTTAGAACCGCCTCGCGGATCAAAAAATAAATAAATAAAAAAATAGGTATACCCATGTATACACCAGTTTTTCTGTATAAAAGTGGGGTTCATGGGGGCATAGATTTCACGGACATGTTATCCTGATGATAATATGATTGGATTATCTGAATGATTTCGAGAGTGCAGTACGCCTTCAATGTGAGAAGAGGTTAAGAGAGAGAGAGAGAGAGAGAGAGAGAGAGAGAGAGAGAAACGAGAGAGAGCGAG
Source organism: Rugalucina vietnamica (assembly GCA_964017185.1). Classification (NCBI taxonomy): domain Eukaryota; kingdom Metazoa; phylum Mollusca; class Bivalvia; order Lucinida; family Lucinidae; genus Rugalucina; species Rugalucina vietnamica. The sequence continues at coordinate 64,063,490 of OZ024872.1, forward strand.
CAAGAGAGTTTATCATACACAATCTAATATACATGTACTACAGTATAGGCTCACCTCAAATACTCAAATACTCACAGATATATGCCACAACATTTACTTATAATAACAAAGACAACTTGTCGCATCCATAAAGCACTTTCCAGTACATAAATACACCTTATAATTCCAATTTACCCTCATTGAATGGGGATCATCTGTCTCATTGATGGCCATAATACTTGAAAACCATTGTACGTAAATTTATACAATTTTAAAGTAAGTCAACCACCTGATCCAGATCGATACTAAGCAAAGACTGCTATTCATATTTGTTTCAGATAAAAGGCAAAAAAGATATATAAGGTTTGACCGTTAGGCCAAAACAATATGTGTGTTTCCTGTCTCATGCAAAATAATTAGAGAAAGTAGGTCGTTTTTTTTTTCTTGAAGAAAATGTCCATAGTATCACACCGTACATACGGCTCGTCAAATTCCAACTGGTACGTCAAATTCCAGATGTTTATGTCAGCGCGTGCGTTTTGGCGGGTAAGTTATTTTGCTGTATTTTTCACGAATACCTAAACTTTTCATGGTATGATCTTATTGAGGCATATATTTTTTTCAATCAACATCTGAAGGATCATTGATAATCAACATTTACAGTGTATTTATCGTTTTATTTCGTCTCTTGGCGACAAAAACAATACGTCAAAGTAAAGACGGGCGAATGTCATATGATAAGTGAAATTACAGACGGCCGATACGGAACGACCTAGACGGTAGATCAACATTTTATGATACGGGTCTGCTGCATGTTTTAATGTACGAGGGTACCGACAACAGATATAAAAAAAACCCGCTACTTCGAAGCGGTTCTTCAGCAATACCAGAATCAAACCAGATATGGGACCATTCTTTTCGTAACGATCAAAGAGTGTCATTTGTATTTCCCCATCGTTTGATATGAATTCAAACAAATAAATGAGCAGTTTAAGGTTAAATGCATGTAGCGATATCGGGCTTAAAAAAATAATTGTAGTTCCACAGAACGACCGCACGCGATTTTTGTTTTTAAAATCATACGCCAGGCCCATCTCCGTTCCCAACTGATAATAGAACTCTTAAAACTTCTAAGTTACCTACTTTTATGAGCAAAATATGTATGTATAAGTGTCTTGACTCCATTTTTGATATAAATTTAATAAATTTATCAAATATATGTCATAAAATGATGGTATACAAGATGGCCGCCACATTGTAAAGTATACTTGGGGATTTTTGTTACTTTCTCCCTAAAAAGCTTCTTTCTTTCAATTTCACTAAAATCTATGTTATGTCATTAACAGAGATGTACATGTAGCTATCATTTTATGCTAATTCAACCAAAACAATCTTGTATAAATGTAAAGTACAAATCTATAATCTCCAATATGTCAGACAAGCTGGTTGACATAATTAAGCAAGCCTTATGAAAGCTAGATTTTTTATCTTCAACATTGTTTCTAAAATCGCTTTCTGATGACTGGATTAGGTAAGAAACATCCACACAAGTCTGATTCCTTTTGGTGTTTGATAGTTTTAAATTATTTCATGTAATATGGCATCCAAAATGGCTGACATATATCTATACATGATAAAAGGCCAAAAATGGTTAAAATATGCCTTTACCTTGTACGAGCAAACAAATTAAAACTTTTTTTCAGGTATGTATCAAGTCTGTGACTAGCTGTATCAATCATAAGTAGACCAAAGAAGGGTAAGTCTGGCACAGACATATAATTTTAGTTCTGATACTTGTGGTGGTAGCGTAATAGAGACATATTTTCACTGTCCAAGACGTCTAACATCAGATCTCACTATTGTGATGAGCAGCTTCAGAAGCTAAAAGACATACATTTGCAGGCATAGACTGTAAGAAATTATAAAACAACGACACAAATGTATTGCTATTTCAAATAATGTTATATTCAGTTCACAACCTGCCCATAATACATTACGGAAACTTCTCCATAATTACTTGGTAATTTCGTTTAATTACATATTAACACAAGCCTTATTGTTCTATAATTAGAACAAGCATCGCGAAGAGAACATGTCGACTTAGCAGCAGGAGTGATCAGGAGTTAATCAACGATTACATGGACTCGTATAAATAATAATTAACATGTACCTGATAATCAGCGATGGTGGTGGTATGGCTCGATATATAAATGCATGTTAATAAAATATTTAAATATCAACCAACGCACCCCAAAACTTCAGAGCACGATAAATCTTTGCAACTGCATTTAAATAACTACATGTAATCACAAATGGCGGAAGATTTAAGGGCGTATATGAGTGAGCATCTGTCTAAAGAGATGCATACAATCAATGAAAGAATGTTGCATTATGACAAAGTTATTAATTAAAGCAGTTTTAGTGAGCTTGTGACTACTTATGGTGAAACGTATGATCGAAATGTAAAAGAAGCATTCCAAGAAAAAAAATCTCCGCTTTTCTGTTCAACTTTCATTGGCATTGTGGGAAACACTGCTTGACATTTTCAAAGGAAATGCAAATTACACAATATACAAAAGTATGGCGGAAGGTGAAATGTGCGATTTGCTCGCGTTTACTTTACTGTGCAATGTTTTTGCTTTTGTTTTCTCTAAGAAACAGATCAAGTCAATGGGAAGCGAAACAACAGCCCAGAAAGATATAACGGGAAAAGAGACTGAAGTTGAATGCACGATTAAACAAGAAAATGAGATAGGTTTGCTTGCTCTTGGCGGTGGATGTTAAGATATTCGTCCTAGCCACGCTTGTTTTTAACAATACCTTCATTTTTTCTCAAAAATAATTAAATTTGCTACGTAACGGCCTGGACACAACATACGTAATTGATCTAACAACAGGATCAATTATCGCCAATTTCATGCCTGCTGTGCGATACAGATGGTGCTACTGAGGTGCGATTTACCTATCCCATGAGCCGTTTCTATTTATAGTAACACCGTTTCAGCCCTGCTACGTCATCACATGTTATCGGTATGGAGGAAATTAGTACTGTGCCTTACCAATACCTATTGACAGTAGATGCAGACTTTCTCCTATTCATATACTTTTGATATTAAATATCTATTTATGGATTAAATTATAATTTTTCAAATATTTACCTTGCCTTTCATAAAATTATGGTCTATCTTATTGGTTTTTGTTAGAATTTAACATTTTGACTTTTAAATTACATAATTACATCAATTATTGATTTTTAAGTATAGGTTTGAAGGGGTTAAATTCCACACCATGATGTCTAGCTTTTTAGACGAGCAACCCGCTAATACGACTCAGGCAAAGATCATCTGCTTAGAAATACCCCCAGAAATAATCACCAGAATATATCTTTATTCAATATCCTAGATGTAAAAACATCAAATCTCATTGTTCTGCTTTCAAGCGCTCAAAAACCTGATAGACATCTTCAATAGCTAAATAAAATTTGCAGTCCCAATAAAACATTGAGTGTGATTTCAAGTTATGTTCTTGAACATACAGTATATGTCATTCTATGAACAGATTTTATTGGTTCTAAGAATCTGCCCCTGTAAATATCATTTAGCTTTGGAGGCACACATCAGTATTTGAGCGTCTTGAAAAAACAAATAATGGGATCTGATGATTTTACACTGGAAAGTAAATATAATTATGTCTTCGTTACACAACCACAACTAGTATCAGTATTAAAACTATAACTACATACCACTCCCTACATGTATGTTCAATTTACTTATTTTTGGTCTGTTATAGGTTAATACAGCTACATGTAGTCACAGACTGGGTACATACCTTAAAGGTATGACTTTGTTTGCTCGTACGAGGCAAATATTTATTTAAACTGTTTAGCTTTTTGATCTTGTTGTAGTACACCGCAGTTTTATAGTTTAATTTCACTAGATAGATCCTTCCCATTGTATCATCCCGCACTGACTATCACCCTAAGTATTTAGTAGAAAATTAACCCTATCATCGCTCTCAGGCCAGTGAAACTTTGCAAAATAATGCCGATGTTTAAGGTCCCATGCGTTTTAGATGTAAAATTCAAGCCTCTTTAATCTTAATATGTTGATAGAAAATTCCGCAAATACCATATTTAACAGTGCATTAATCCCTGCTATCTATTTTACTTCCCCATTTGTAAATTTAGGTCTGCAGGTGCAGAATACACGATATTGAAATAATTAACTGCCATTGTGCACCTGCGGTCATTATGCAAATTCAGTTTGTCTTGTGATAAATTGTCGGCCGTTAATAGATATGCATGTACCTATGCGAATAAATCAAAACTTTAAGCTGCACATTTTACACATTCATAATTCTTCCTTATTATCATAACATTTTGAATCAGTCAACTTCATGCAGTATTAACAAATTTACACCTCGATGAAAGTAGTCATTTACTTAGCATAATCATCAGATTATGTGACATATTGGAGATTATAGACTTGCACTTTACACTGATACAAGATTGTTTTGGTCGTATTAGCATTAAGCTAATAGCTGAATCTGTGTTAATGACATAAACAACATTGATTTTAGTGAAACTGTAAAGCTTTTTAGGGGGAAAGTAACAAAAATCCCCAAATATGCTTTACACTGTGGCGTCCATCTTGTATACCATCATATAAAGACCTATCATTCATAACTTTATATCAGAAACGGAGTCACAATACTTATACATGTTTTGCTCATAAAAATAAGCACATAAAAATGTTTAAGAGTTCTATTATACTAAACATGCACTTTGCCATTTTAAAAACCGTCCAAAATGGCGAGTTGGAATTGCGGTTGAATAAGCAAAAAACGGATAGCTGGATCTCTTTTAACGACTCAAAAATCATTGATTTTAGTGAATCTGAAAAAAAAACACACCCTGTTTTGTGGGAAAAAGTACCAAAAATCGCCATATATGCTTTTCAATGTGGCGGCCATCTTGTACACAGTCAATTAAAGACCTAGTAACTTTGATAAATAAATATCAAAAATGGAGTCTTGATACTTATACATGGACGTTCAGCTCATAAAAGTAAGCAGATTAAAAGTTTTAAGAGTTCTAATATACCAAACATGGGCTTTGTCATTTTTGCATGGCGGCCATCTTTTTTTTTTTTTTTTTTTTTTTTGAAGATCTGATCAAAATCGAAGATGCTGGAGTGTCCACAACATTAAAAATTCATTTTTCAAACATTCAAGGGCAGCTAACTCCGCAGTCCAGGGTCGAATCTGTCTCAAATTCGAACTCATCCAAGATGTTATGGTTATCCTTGTTTCTTTTAAGAATGAAGAAGATCCGATTAAAATTGAAGGCGCTAGAGTGGCCACAATACAAAATATTGATTTTTCAAATACTAAAGGGCAGCTAACTCCGCAGTCAGAGGTCGGATCTGGCCGAAAATCGAACTCATCTGAGATATTGTAGTTATTCTTGTTACCTGCAAGAATGAAGAAGATCCACTGAAAAACGAAGATGCTAGAGTGGCCACAACACAAAACACTGATTTTTCAAATACTCGAGGGCAGACAACTCCGCAGCCAGAGGTCGGATCTGGTCAAAATTCGAACTCATCCGAGATATTGTAGTTATCCATAAAATACAGATTTTTCAAACACTCAAGGGCAGAAAACCCCGCAGCCAGAGGTCGGATCTAGTCGAAATTCGAACTCATCCGAGATATTGTAGTTATAACCTGCAACAATGAAGAAGATCCAATGAAAAACAAAGATGCTAGAGTGGCCGCAATACAAAATATTGATTTTTCAAACACTCAAGGGCAGATAACTCTGCAGCCAGAGGTCGGATCTGGTCGAAAGTTAAACTCATCCAAGATATTACAGATGTTTTTCTTACTTCTAAGAATAAAGAAGATCCGAATAAAAATGAAGGCGCTAGAGTGGCCACAACACTAAATTTTGATTTTTCACACAGTCTAGGGCAGATAACTCTGCAGTCAATGGACAGATCTGGCTGAAATTCGATATCACATTAGATGTTATAGCTATCCTAACTCCACAGTCAGAGGTCGGACCTAGCTGAAATTCGAACCCATCCAAGATATTATAGTTTTCCTTCTTACCTGCAAGAATGAAGAAGATCCAATGAAAAATAAAGGCGCTAGAGCGGCCACAACATTTTTTCCTATTGTAAGTATATGGGGATTTTTTCCAGACGCTCAAGGGCAGCTAACTCCGCAATATGTGGTCTAACCTAGCCGAAATTCGAACTTAGCTGAGATGTTATGGTTGTCCTTGTTACCTGCAAGACTGAAGAAGATCCAATCAAAAATGAAGTTGCTAGAGTGGCCACAACATTTTCCCAATTATAACTCAATGGGAGCGATCTGTTGCCATGGAAACCAGAGTTCTGATCCGACCTGGCCTAAAACCTAATGCAACCTTTCCCCCTCCTCAATGCTGCTTCAGAAAAAATTTGATTGCGATTGGCCTTGTTGTCTTAGAAATATTCACGGCACCCACGGACGCCGGCTCGACTACCATACTATATGCTCACCTCGTGAGCCTTCGGCTCAGGTGAGCTAAAAAGATAATTCGTACTAAGCTACGAGGCTTGCATATTGCTATTACACAACCGTTTGTCTCTTCAATGTTTACGTAGCTTTGTGGCACCATAAATCAAAATGATCAAATGTTATTTTGACAAAAAATAGAAACACCACGATTGTACGTGTAATTGTTTGTGTGGAAGATGCCTTTGTGACGAGCAATGCGGTATTATTTCATCCTCGCGCATGGTAGTTCTAAGTACCAAAAACACGTTCCGAAATGACCGTTGATGTATATTTGGACGTTATGAAGAAAACATGCGTCTTTCTATCTTTATTAAGGATTATACCGACACCAAGGGATATACCTCTTGTCGAAAGTTATGTGTCGCCAGCTTCGGGTTTTGAAAATGGAGTATTTATGTAAAACAAACTTACAAACTAATTGTCTTATTTAAAATGGAATATGTAGAACTTAATGATTTTTTGAAAAGGAATAACGTAAATAACGTCATAAAACAGGCGACATTACGTTGAATGTCGATATTTTTCAAGCGACACTATTTGGCGCCATGACTTCGAAAACTACGACACTCGTCTGATCAAAGCTGCACGTTTTATTAAACAAGCACATATTATGTTCTCAATTTTTTACTGAATATCACTACAGATACATTAAGCTACACATTCAGATATATCATAATGACCTAAAACATACCGTGGAAAGTTAAACACGTTTTCCATAAGTACAAAATCACGAAACACGTAAGCAAAATCCAAGCGGGCGGGATACATAATTGTCTGTAGTATTTGTTTCGTTTTGAAGACCACATGTTATTTCTCATCAAATTACTTATGGTGATTTGTTTTACACATCTATGAAACTTATAGGCAGTAATGATTTTTCTTTTCAGTTCAGAAAGAAAAAAACATAACAAGTTACAGACGTAAAGGTTATAGTTTGGATGTTATGCGACAGTCTGTATGCTTAGTTTTTAACCCAATCATGTCTGATAACTATGCTGCCTTCTTTAATTGCACGGCGGTGGGTTGGGCGACAGACTCAATGATGGCCCCGACTTTAAGCTATTCATTTTATTTAGTTGGGTTCGGAACTTCTTGTCTGTTGCTTGGCCCAACGGGGTCCAACTGGGGTTTTTCTTTTGCTCTGGAGTTAGTAGGTTATTCGGCGCCCAGGGATCTCCATCGTCGGGCAGCTAACTTAGTCTGTGAGTCCTGGCTTTTGATTCATCAGGATGTTTATCATGATTTATTTGTTTGTTCTTGATGATTCTTTGACTAGTTAGAGATTCACCACGAGGACCGAAGAACTAACTAAATGTTATGAACCACTGCAGAAGCTGAGGATGAGGCTATGGCCATGTAAAACCGGTTTAAGCCCGCCAGTAACTTTGTGTTACTGATCGTTACAAGGCGGTACTTCTGTGGTGGTTATTTTTGTTTTATGTCTTGGTGTTTAAAATTTTTATTCTGTTGACGCCTTATGTATGTTTTCTTATTTTAAGTTAAGTTTAGGTAACTGATAGGCCACCTATTGGGAAAATAGCTGCTCATTCGGCTTACTATATGTTTTCATGGTATAAGTACCTTTTAATTTCGTTTTTCCCACCTCGGTGTTAGGTGTGGGAATCCTTTTCTGATTGCGCCTTTTCCTGATCTTTGCCTACTTGTTTCCTTTTGAGTATAAGATGGTCTTTCGCGGAAACTTATCAGCGAGCTCTTGAACTATATTAGATTTGCTATGTTAAGGAGGATGAAATCAAAATAAACATAAGAACACGAATATAGCTAACATCTATAAGATACCTCTTATTGGCAAAACACACACTTGATGATGGTTATATGAACTCAACAATGTATAGTCTTATTGAAATGTTTAGCATTTGGCTAGTACTGCTTGTACATTTCCAAAGTTTCGTTGCCAAAATTTAGTAACAAGTAGCAAACGGCACACTCAATGCGTGTTCTTTAAACCGGTATAAATCAAAATTAAAAAGGTCAATGATCAGGAAAAGGCGCAATCAAAAGACATTCCCACTCCAAAAACCGAGGTGGGAAGAACTAAATTGACAATTAGGTACTTATTCTTAGACAACATCATTCCCTACTTGTACCTTTTCACAATGTAAGTTCTTATCAGTAATAAGTCCAAGATATCTAACACTGTCTTGCGACTTGATCCGTACATTTATCATTAAAATTTCTTATGGTTTGCAACTGTTTGCGGGGACAAAAGAGCACAAACTCTGTCTTGCCTAAATGTAGAGATAAAATTTAGTCTACTAACCAACTAGAGCATGATACCATTATTTCACAAGATTTTTTTTGGAATTACATCTGGGTTTCACTGACGAGACTTCAATAGTCGAAACCGCGGTATGGCCCATCACCTTTGTCATTAATGTGTTCACTGCTCTTAAAGGATCTCAATTTTAATTTTTATTTATGAGAGAAGAATATTGCACTGTCATCTGCATACAAAGTTAATTTACAGTCAGCACTGACACTGGTGAACACGACATTCATATAGCAAAGGAAGAGTAAAGACCCTAGTGTGCCCCAATTAGGAACGCCAGAGTTTACATAGTATGGGCTGGATGTGGTGTCATTAATGGTAACAACTTGTTGCCTATCATTCAAGTAAGATTTAAACCAGTCTGTAGAGATGACTTCCCATGATGAGTTCTACGATGATATTGACTTTTCTTTAAACAACATCTGGGTCCTACGATGTGATGGCGGTGTGCTAACAATAATATGTTTACATAGAAACGCTCGTATAATAACGTTAAAGCAACGTTACTCAGACGTAACGTCAATTATAAAGTATTCATTTAACTTCTGTTCATTTTCGCCTCCTCAAAATCACATTCATTATTTAACGTACTATCGATTGTCTCTGATATGAATTGTTATAAGACAAAAAAAATTAAGATTTATTTCTACAGTATGAATTATAGCATGTTTATATTATTAAGTTATGTTCCACACCGTTGTGAATTGAAAACGTCCGTATCTGAATATCTGCGGAAACTGTCTTTTACTGTCCACATTCTAATGGACCCAACTTTGTGACTGGTCTCTACGGTGTTCCCTGCCCGACTTGTAGTTAAGCAACCTGAACTCGTTCGTCAGTCCCCGGATACATCTCCAGAACTCTCCCAAGCGACCAGTTCCCCCGTGACGTATCTGGCGAGACCACGATAACGACCTCACCTACCGAAACGTCGATCTTGTTTCAGTGCTGCAAGTGCCGGTAGCCATTCCCGGAGCCAACGCTGCCACAAGTGTCGGACCAGCTCTTGGGCCCGGCGCCATCTTTTTCGAAGGTTAAATTGTGTCGAATCTCCTGACAATGGTGCAAACCGACCCCCAATTTGCCCGTGAAGGAAGTGATTGGGCGTTAGAGGTACGTTTTCGCTAGATTAGCTGACTGATAAGCCAATGAAGTTGAGCAGTCCCTCGGCTCCGATGATTGCGATCATAATCTCTTCGTCATTAATATCTGCGTTTCACAGGATAGCATTGATCGATCGTTTTGCAGATTTCATCAGAGATTCATGCTCCCCACCAAAATGTTGAGCAGTGAATAAAAGTGCCATTAAACTCCTTTATTTGTCACAGACTCGGCGAGTTTGCTCTTGCTGATTTGTAAAAACAAAAGCTTAAGCTCGTTGTCTGCTCCCTTGAAGTTAGTCCCATTATCAGAATAAAGCTCCTATGGAAGACCTCTTTGACTAACCATTCTATAGAATTACTTTGAAATGAGTCAGTGTCGAGACCGAAAGCGATTTCTAAATGAACAGCTCGAGTGGTGAGACAGGTAAATAAACAAAGGTATCTTTTTGCAAGACGTTTTCCTCTACCTTGTACAGTTATGAACGGTCCCGCGAAATCAACAGCTACCTTCGTGAATGCCCGCAAAGTCTTCTTCATCCTTGATGTTGGCAGAGGGGCCATGATTTGTTCGCAGGTATTGGCCTTCCGACGTCGACATTCTGAACATTCCTTTTCCCATTCTTTAATTGCCTCAGGTGCGGAAACGATCCAATATCTGGCTGATAAGGCTGACAATGTCTAACTAGTCACTCATGCGTGATGGCCTTTCACATGGAACTCCTTCACAATCAGCTTCGTTAGCCAGCTCTTCCTGGGTAGAATAACATGATATCTCACGTCATAAGACAGAAACTTTGCGTGTTTTAAACGACTGTCTAAACGCATTAATCAATCACTATCTATTTTTGGGTGTAACCCCAGCAGTTTGCTACTTTCTGATAACTTTTTATCACGTACTAAGGATTGGAACAACACCTAGGGGAATTTGGCACCGCAGCCTAGGGGATTTTTCCCATTTATAAGTATATGGGAATTTTTACCCAAAAGCTCAAGGGCAGCTATATCCGCACTACATTTTCTGCTCTTCGCAAGGGTGGTTTTCCCCCTTTATCGGTGCGTGTCGAAGTTCCCTGTCGGTCGGTTTAATAATTTGGGAGGACAAACGGGCATTGTTGGATCTTGCTGTTCTCCTCTTTGGGACGTAACGCCAAAGCAAACTTTTTCTTTTGCAGGTCCTGAACGAATAGGCATATATTGTAACTGAAATATTGGTCTATGGGCACCATAACCGCCAGGCTAACAAGCCTGTAATAAGTACCTGGATAAACACCATTTTATCGGGAATTTTGGTGTTAATCGCGGTTTACTTTTGCTCAAATACTTAGGTTGTTGACATAACGTCGTTGCGGTTCTAAGAAGTCCACACAATGTTTATTATACATAAATAAAATAAAATAAATAATAATGATAATAAAAACTAGACCGTTTTGTCGCCATATATCAATGCAAGGTAATAATGGTGATTTTCATCTTGTACAAAATTCCCTTAGGATCCGGTGTCAAATGATCCCGCTATGCCCGGTGCCATAAAACACATGTTTCGTCTGGATCCCGTAGGATCCATTCCACCATGAACCCTTTTGAACGGTCATTAATTTGTGTTAAATGCGTCAAATAACGGACAAGTATGTAGTATCTACCATAATTTAAGGAGAATATATAATAACAGACTACGTTCTGATCGATTTCCCCGTCCGATTGGTAAAGCAATAAAAATAGATGTTTGAAAGGTCCTTTCTTTTAGCATGTAGACATGCAGGGTGAGGAAAGTAACGTTTTTAAACGGGTTCAATGTCTTAAACTGCAGTTTTCTGTACAATAGTAATATGTCTAATATGTTCCGGGTCCCATGAACTAGAATATACAATAAACTTACTTTTGTTTTCAAAACAGTCTTCCGCTGAAGTAGCCTTCATGGCCAACTACATCAAAAGAATTCCTGTAGGCTCCGTTGCTGATCCCGTAGGCGCCGGAAAAAGCGAAATGATCCCGTAGATTCCGTTAAGGCTACCCACCGTGTTTCATGGAACTCTTTCACAATCAGCTTCGTTACCCAGCTCTTCCTGGGTAGAATAGCATGATATCTCACGTCATAGGACAGAAACTTTGCGTGTTTTAAACGACTGCCTGAACGCATTAATCAATCACTATCTATTTTTGGGTGTAACCCCAGCAGTTTGCTACTTTGTGATAACTTTTTATCACGTACTAAGGATTGCCACTCCTGTGGAAAATGTCTGTGTTGTGTCTCTTTGACGATTTTAATTTCCGCCAGGTTGTGCTCCTCCACCGATAGGCCTCCTGGTGTTTGGCCTACTTTTGGGTTTCGATAGTTATCAATGAACCGATCTACACAGGTCTGGATTTTTCTCAATCTAAGCCAGCTGGAGCAGCGACTGGGATCTACCAAAACTTGCGACTGCCTTAAAGTTACTGCCATAAAAACTAAAGATACCGGATCAAGGAGCTTTTTTATCTTCAACTTAAGAATTCTGACTTCATAGGTTCACGGAAAATCTGGTGTTTTTCTTTTGCTCCGGAGTTAGTAAGTTATTTGTCGCCCAGGGATCTCCATCGTCGGGCAGCTTACTCAATCTGCGAGTCTTCGTTTTTGATTTATCATGGTATTATTAATGATTTATTTGTTTGTCCGTGATGATTCATCGACTAGCTAGAGATCTACCACGAGGACCGAACAACTAACTAAATTTTGTGAACCAATGCAGAAGATGAGGGTAAGGTTAGGTACCTGTAAAATCGATTTAAGCCCGTCAGTATTTTTTATTACTGATCGTTCCAAGGCGATACTTCTGTGGTGGTTCTTATTGCTTTATGTCTTGGTGTTTTTTGTGCTTTTGGAGCCTTATTTATTTTATCATATTTTTAGTTAAGTTTAGGTAACTGAATGGCCATCTATTGGAAAAATAGATGCTCCTTTGGCGTTCGATATGTTTTTATGGTATAAGTACCTGATTGTTAATTTAGTTTTTTCCCACCTCGGTTTTGGAGTGGGAATCTTTTCTTGATCGTTGCCTACTTGTTCCTTTTTTATGTTGATGTCGATCTCTTCAGCTCGGCACCCCAAGCAGGCTGTTCAACGTATTTGTTGCTTGTCCGTGTGTCTTCCGAGTGCCGAGGAAATCTGGACCTTTTCTCCATGCATTGTTTTCAATCAGTTATGTTGCTTTCATTCCCCTGTTTAGAAAATCTCCTGAATTTAATAATGTAGGGACGTACTGCCATAAATCTGGGTTTGTACCAGACTGGATTTCTCCAACTTTATTTGCGACAAAAGGCTTGAAGTGACGCCTTCGACCTCAACTCCACCACAAGGCATTTGCGCTGTCTGACCAGAATGTGGCTGAGCTGACTGGAATATCTAGCACTTTAGCAATTTGAATGACCAAACGTACCCCGACGACGGCAGCCATTAGCTCTAGGCGCCGGATGCTCGTTGATATAGTAGGTGCTACTCGTGCTTTTGCGGCTACGATGTTCCGAGTAACGCATCCATCTATTTTCAAACATCTCGCATAGACTACAGCTCCGTATGCAGTCTCTAATGCGTCCAGGAACGTGTGCAGCAATATGGTTTCAGACGCTCTCTCGTCCTCGCATAGATATCTCGGAATCTGCAACTGTTTTACTTCGGTCAGCTCATTGAACCAAGCACGTGCAGGTATGGTCAGCGGCTCGGTAAACTCTTCGTCCTATTCCAATCCTGTAGTCCATAAATCTCGAAGTATCATTTTGACCCTGATAATAAATGAGATCATTATTAATACCAAGCTTGTTACAATAATGTAAAACTGATTCTGAATTGGAAGAAATTTGAAGGTCATAAGAGTACTGAAAATGTGTGTCAGAAAGCTGTCTGATCGGCTGCTTTGCCCATTCGGGTCGCCATCGACACACCCTGTCAGCTTGAAGAAAAATATGATCAAACAGGGTCAGAGTGCCAAATATAAAAATTCAGCTTAGTAGAAAAAGATGACATTGTCCGATGCATTGTTATAGAGTAGATAATATGCACCCTAAATACACCAAGGGAAGACTTAAACAAATAAAAATTAAAACTGAGATCCTTTAAGAGCAGTGAACACATTAATGAGAAAGGTGATGGGTCATACCGCGGTTTCGACTATTGAAGTCTCGTCAGTGACCCTTTAGATTTGGCAACATGGAGCCAAAGAGAACTGAAATTTTGCAACTTTCAACAGGGTAGTCGATACAAAGACAAGTGTTATCTAAATGGGGCCAAATATATAAAACATTGGCTACAAAATGAATCTTAACCGATAATAAATTTCTGAAATCTCAGAATATCTTCGCTGATCTCAAAGGACCAAAAAGAAAATATAACCTGCACTATGGATGATGTACGGGGAGACTTTTTAGGGCCGCCACACGGCACAACACCAGCTGCAGTAATAGCAAATGAAAATTAAAACTGAGATCCTGAAAGAGCAGTGAACACATTAATGAGAAAAGGTACAAGTAGGCAAAGATCAGGAAAAGGCGCAATCAGAAAAAGATTCCCACTCCAAAAAAAAACAAAAACTAACAATCAGGTACTTATACCATGAAACATATCGTAAGCCGAATGAGCAGCCATTTTCCCAATAGGTGGCCACTCAGTTACCTTAACTTAACTAATAGTATGAAAACACACATAAGGCGCCAACAGCACAGAAAACAAATTAAACACCAAGACATAAAACAAAAAGAACCACCACAGAAGTATCGCCTTGGAACGATCAGTAAGTTACTGGCGGGCTTAAACCGGTTTTACAGGCGCATAACCTCACCCTCAGCTTCTGCAGTGGTCCATAACATTTAGTTAGTTCTTCGGTCCTCGTGGTGAATCTCTAACTAGTCAATGAATCATCAAGATCAAACATATAAATCAAGATAAACATCTATTTAAAATAAGATAAACATCTATCTAAGATCAAACATATAAATCAAGATAAATAAAAATTAAAACTGGGATCCTTTAAGAGCAGTGAACACATTAATGAGAAGGGGATGGGCCATACCGCGGTTTCGACTATTGAAGTCTCGTCAGTGACCCTATAGATCTGGCAACATGGATCCAAAAGAATTACTGAAATTTTCGACTTTCAACAGGGCAGTCGATACAAAAACTAGTATATCTAAATGGGGCAAAATATATTAAACATTGGTTAGAAAATGAATCTTAACCGATAGTAAATTTCTGAGTTCTCAGAATATCCTCGCTGATCCCAAAGGACCAAAAAGAAAATATAACCTGCACTATGGATGATGTACGGGGAGACTTTTAAGGGCCGCCACACGGCACAACACCAGCTGCAGTAATAGCAAATAAAAATTAAAACTGGGATCCTTTAAGAGCAGTGAACACATTAATGAGAAGGGGATGGGCCATACCGCGGTTTCGACTATTGAAGTCTCGTCAGTGACCCTATAGATCTGGCAACATAAAGCATCTATTTAAAATCACTATTTTGTAGGTGCCAGGAGCCTTACTGCGAAAGGCGAAAAAAACAATAACTGTCATAGCAAGACAAGCCTATTGCAATGCGAAATAATAAGACGCCTATCACACTACAAAATTATATTAGGAATCATTGAAAGTTAGTTCACAAAGGACATCTATGCCTTAGATGTAAGAAGTCCCTAAATCTCAGATTTGGTAGGACGAAATTTTCATGATATGACTATGGGGCTGAATTTAGAATTTATAGGAGAAGAAATATATACACTTTCGTTCACAAAACAGTTAGGTTGATTTAACGGAATCCAGACAATGTAACTAAATATTTTTACAACCCATCCCATCTTTGGCAAAAATGAACCATTAGACTTTGAACTGATTTGCATTGGTTTGTCAACAGCACTTTTCAAGCAAACAAATACGGACTTGTCTGTCATATGAATGCTGAACAATATCCACACATTGATTGTTTATTTTTTGTAATTTTAAGTTTATTTGAAAGAATTGTTGGCTTAGTGCATAAGAACTTTCATTTACAATCTTATAGCCGGGACCCAGCATGCCCTTTCGTAAGTTTATGTGTTTTTCACATTCACACATCATATCAAAGTGGCATCCTGGGTCTAGGGGGGGAACAGGGTCAGCAAGGCGAAAATGTATAATTTCCTGAAATTTTCCATGAATTAAAATTAGCACAGTTGTTATTGTCAATTTTAAAGACATCAGCTGTAGAATTGTAAACATTCATGGTCGTATTTCTTGTCAAACGGATGTCAGGGTGAGTATATTTAGGTTATGTAGATGTATTTATAGAGATACAGTACAGGTTCAAAAGTAAATTTGCTTTCAATGTATACGTATTGCATTAATGCTTAGAAATGTGAATTCCCAAACTAATGTTAAAATTGACTTAAATTATGCCATTGATAATCAAAATATGCAAGAACACAATAATAATAGAGAACTAGGCATTTTCGTCTTTGAAAGTGACATATTTGTCAATTAGGGAGTACCCCAATCTAAGGCATAGATGTCCTTAGTTAATAAACATGAGTAAAACTGTAGGCTTCTACTTACATGTAGGTGAAACAAATGCTGTTCCTGCAGCAAATGAAACTAGACATAGACATTTATCAGAAAATATCACAGCATGCAATACAAACATATACACAGGGAACATATACAGAAATAAAATACAAAATATAAGGTACAATACGGCTTGCAATTTTTTAGAGTTGAATAAAAAATCTAAAAAAAAGTACCGTTGCTGGTGGCTTTTCCTGCTGTACGGGCACTTCACGCGAGCCTGGGAAAGCCAGCAGCATCACTTTGAGTTTCTACTTTACAGTCGCAAAAAGTTGAACAAATAAAACAAAGCAAAAGGACAGGAATCAATAAATCTTTTAATTAAAAACCGTAATTTCGGTTACTTTAACCATATGAAGATTGGCAACACTGAATACAATTATTAACGATGATGCAATTCGGTAGTTTTCATTCTGGAAGCCGGCAAAATGGCATAAATCGAAATCATACCCGATCTGGAAAAAGGAAATAAGTCTACAGAAAGCTTTTCATGTACTTTAATTCTGATTAATCAGATTACTCCCACTAATCTCAAAGGAGCAAAAGCAAAGTTATATAAGAGGTTTGTTTCTGTATTTCGTCGCAAGTAAATGTGGGTTGCTGGAAAAGGTAAATGCTCACTTATGTCTAAATTCACGTTTTGAAATTTGGGGGCTTCTGTTAGATAAACTTAAAAAGGTAAGACTTTTTATTAAAGTGATACGCAAAGTTTCACGCTATACACTTCGATAGCTGGCTATCGGATTTCCATACATTTAACACGCAACGCTTTGAACAGTTAACCACAGTTCATGTTGTGAATGTAACAATACATTGAAGGGATGATTTGAATATGTAAGTCTGCTTTTTCAACCTTTTTTGAGGGGGTGGGGGTCGTAGATGTACATGAATGTATTTTTCAGTCAGCTAAATTTTCTTGTCAATTAAATGTCTACAATTCTAGGAGATATAATTTTTATGCAAAAATCTGCATACATATTATGCTGCCTTTTAAAATTGCTCAGACTATGATGGCACCGACTTAAAGTTCTAACTTTTCATGTTGGTTGGGATCAGAGCTTTCTTGTCTATTGCTGGTTCAACGAGGATCTAGTGGCAGTTTCTTTTGATCAATATTTTGATTTTGTTTGGCTTCTCAAAGATCCCATATTACCTGGCATCATATTTTATTTGCGAGTCATCGATTCTGGGTCGTAATTGTGTTTATTAAATTTTTTATCCGTGACGCTTCATTGACTCTTACGACTAGGACCGAACAATTTTCAAAAAGTGGAAGACCATTGAAGGGGCAGGGAGCCGCATGTGACATCAATTAAATTCCCCCAGCAATTTTATATAGCTGGCCGTTCCAATGCGGTACATATGTTTTATTATATTTATTTCATATTGTGGTATTGGGCGTTTTGATATATTGAGTTCAGGTAAAAGCGTGCTCAGCTTTTGGGGAATGACTGCTCATTCAGCTATGTTCCATTTTAAATAGTACCATTACGAAAGATTGCCCATGCAATATACAGAGATTTCTTAAGTTGTAAAAAAGGAAAAAAAAAATAATTAGAAAATGTTTGATATTTTTCTTATTTTTGCTCAAAACATAGATTGTGGGTACTCGTTAGAACCGCCTCGCCAAATAGGTATACCCCTCATACCCCGATTTTGTTATATAAAAGTGGGGTTTAAGGGGGTATACATCACACGGACATGTTTTCCTGATGTTTATTGTCTTTTATGTTTTCCCACCATTGTGTTTAGGACGGACTGTGGTTCTGATGGGCCTAGTTCTTGATCATTGCTTACATGCCACTTTTTACATTTAATATTATGAAAGGTATTACACACATATGTATGTCAGTTCACGTGTATCTATCAAAGTGTCAACAGGGACTAAGATATATTAATTTTTATTTATTTATTCTTGCTACGCACAGGCTCCCGTATTAGGACGCACAGGATACCTCGTGAAATGGCTGATATTTGACAGGTGAAAAAGGTATGATACATACTTTCTAATTGTTTTACCGTTGTTCAATGATTGCAAAATCTGACACATGCCTTAAAGTACCCCCTATCCACTTCTCTTTACAAGGGTAGTAAATTGAAGTCAATATATTTCGAAATGAAAAAATATACCCAAATTTACTTTTTCATGTAACGGTGTTTTGTAGGTAAATTGCCTTTTATTTAACGATACATGATCGAAGCTCTTGTTCTGCCAAGAATATTGAAAGCCAAGATAATAGACTACCTGCTATAATTTCTAGGGCCTCTAGAAAAAGGTTTTGATGGCATTTTTTGTAAATGCTCGGCATCCATGCTAGAAATGTTCTTTGGGGTATGACAAAGTGTCCCAGGCCGGATGCCGCGTCTGAATCTTCGAATTAAGGTCATGGTAAGGTCAAAGGTCAACTAGGTGCATTTCGGTTTTAAAAGCTCTGTTTTATAATCTAATTTGTCATAAATATTGTTTTTATCAGTATCTAACTATGCTTAATATGCTCAAAACCAGCCATGCAGTAATAGAAATAATAAACAGAACAATTTGAGGAATGTACTTCCTATTATGTGATAGATACAAGTACAGCTTTTGCCAAAATCATTTCAGAATAGCTTGCACAATGTTTGTAGTAATATTTGTAGTCATGAATTTCAGATCCATTTTTCTTTACAAATTTAAATGCTATTTAGAAGTAACAATGATCTTTCCTAGTAATAACAACACCTTGCCGCACCGACGTATATAGAACGCTACAAAGGCTAGATTTAAAACAATTTGCATTGCTGACGTATATAAAACGTTCCAATTCATTGCAA
Organism: Rugalucina vietnamica; assembly: GCA_964017185.1. Lineage (NCBI taxonomy): Eukaryota > Metazoa > Mollusca > Bivalvia > Lucinida > Lucinidae > Rugalucina > Rugalucina vietnamica. Next base: position 64,082,804 of record OZ024872.1, read on the forward strand.
ATCAAAATGACCCGAGGGCTAATTTGAACTAACTTGCACCCCAGGACAATTTTCATGGGTGCCAAATCGTTTATTGGGACCCCTGAAATGCAAAGAGTTTTTGTCGTACAGGATAAACTCAATTGTATTTTGAAAAAATGCATTATTTCCATGGCAACTGTTAACGTGATTCATTAGCATGAGGGTGTACCTACAAAATTGATCACAGTTTTGCTGTTACTAGTCCTAGACCTCTGAATATGTTCTCGGGTTAACGCTGAGGCATAGGCCTTTAATCGCGTGGTAAGTACTGCAAATTAACTAATTTTCATATTCATGAATTTTAATGAAAACATTAAAAGTGATTTAAATGGTTATATATCCATGAATAAACTTATTTTAATCCTAAATTATCATTATCACACTTTGCTACTGCACCAGTAATACAGTATAATGAAAAAAATATTGATGTCATGGGCATATATGATAATAGTCTCATTTGCATATCAATGAATATTGTTTAAAATGTTGAACACCCGGTGAAAGCAAGGGAAAATCTATTGCCATTTAAGGATTTTAGGTAGGTTATATAAGATATTCCTTGCACTTTAAGACAATTATCATGCTGCCAGTTTGGCCCGAGGGACCTAAATGCCATAGAATATTGTTGTCTTCAACAATGAGCACATTTGCATGATGTGAAATTACATGGTTTCCACGCCCACTCCCTATAACGTGATTCTAAAGTATGGGATGAACGTACTAACAAACCCATATCCCACCAAGAATATGCTCTAAGATACTTTGATTGGTCTGATAGTAATGCATTGACATAGCAATTTAACATATAAACATAATATTCAAGTCATTGAACTTACTTATTCATGAATATTAATGAAGAAAATAAGATAAGGTATTGAGTATACATACAAAATCACTTGTTCAAATGCTGTGAATAAATCTAGGATACTGAAAGAGGTATCAAATGAATGTTATGACAATGTTTCTAATCACCCTGTAGTCTGATAAAAGAGTAATCTGATCTTCAATCTCATGAATATTAATGAAAATCTTAGAAAATTTAATATGAGAGAAAAAAAATGAAACAAAGTAAACAGGTAAATGTACAAAATGACTTGTATCTCGGCAACCAAAAGCGCTAAGGTCCTAAAAGTGATATCAAATGGTTGCTTAGGTAATATTAAAGCACTTAATCTAAAATATGTAAGTCATTGGATTTTTTTTCATGACCATTGATAAAATCGTTAGAAATTGGAGTAAAAATGCGGAAGAATTAAGAAGGAAACCATGTAAAACACATGTATCTTGGTTACTGATAGACCTAGAGTGTTGCTTTTTTGGAATCAAATGATTGCTAAGACTGTAATTGGAATCAAATGATTGCAAGGACAATGATTTTTAATCATGTAATCAGATATATAAATCATAAGATATTTTTGTATGGACATGAATGAGGACTTTATGAATTAGAAAACAATCACCAAAAATGAAGTGGGAATACCAACAAAATTACTTTTATCTCGGCTGCAAATGCCCTGAGAGCCCTGAAACTGGTATCAATATAATGCTATAACAATGTACTATTGCCATATAGTCTTATAGATAAACCATATTATATTGAATATTGTAAATACTATGTAAGATACGAACAAAATAATGAAAATTACAGAAAATTGAAGATTAAGAAAATTACTTATATCATCTTGGTTGCCAACAAGTATGCTTTACATATCTGAATCTATATCAATAAAGTATTGTCCTATCAATTATATGATGCCACAGCTATTGGTAGTCGAGACCCGAGATATATGCAATCTTAATGGTATAGCCCTTCATTATTCGGAGATTTTTCTCTAAATTAAGCATGTTTTTTATAATATTAATACCACAAAAATATCAAAATATTTATATATCTTATTACAAAATTATAAAACATTGTCCTAGCAATCAGCTGATACCAATTTCAGCACTCTAGGTCTATCATTAGCCAACTACATTTGCTTTCACATGTACACCACATTAATTCGTCCCGATTTTACTCCAATGTCTGAAGGTATTATTAATGTTCATGAAAATAAATATCCAATGGCTTATATATTTTATATTTTTTGTATAGTTAAAATGGTATAATATAACCCTAGCAATCATTTGATGCCATTTTCAGCACTTTAGTGCTTTTGGTTGCCGAGATACACGGCATTTTATATGTTTACCCGTATAAGGTTTTCTTTTTTCTCTCCTATTCCAAAAGTTTTCATTAATATTCATGAGATTGGAGATCAGATTGTTCTTATACCAGACGCATGGGTGATATATCTTTTCCATAGCATTCATTCTATACCTCTCTATCACTTTCAACATTCTAGGTTTATAGACAGCCTTGGGGTAAGTGATGTTTGTACGTATACCCCCGATTTTTCTATGATTTTCTCAAATTTCTTATGTTTTGTTTCATTAATATTCATGAATTAGCAAGTTCAATGATTTGAATATTAGGTATTTATGTTAAGTATTACTGTCAGGCCAATCATAGTAGATTAGAGCATATAATTGGTTTGATATGAGTATTTTTGTAAGAACAGCCAATTCGTTTGAATCCCAGGTGGGCGTGGACACAATGTTATTTTACAACATGCAAATGTGTTCATTGTTGAGGACAATATGGACAGTTATTAGAATGTTCATGTCACAAGCAGGAATTATAAAATAATATCAGAAGTGCATTAAAAAAGTCATAGCAACTTTACAGGATCAGGTTTATAATCAAGATTAGTTGTAGCATTTTATTTTATATTGACACAATGCGATTTAGCCTGGGATGCTTTATTAGCACAAATACGGCATGTTTACTACTTTAAACAAAGGAAAATTACATTTTAGCCCTCTGCATAACACTATGTCCATTTACAACTGTTTCACTCATAATTAAATTAGCAAATTCAGATAAAGAAAAGAAGTGGTTGTATTTGTAAGCATTTTCAACAAATTTGCCCCAGTTTGACCACTGACCTTCCTGTTTATCGAACACATGTGTCAAATTAATCCTTATGGCAAGCCTCTGGGTCATTCCATATAAACTGGCAGCTGTTTTTATTGATTTTATAACATTTTCGTGACATAAAAATACATATTATGAAATTAAGTATTATTTTTCTTACAAAATGCACTTAGTTGACCTTTGACCTTACTGTGACCTTAAAACGCAAATTCACGCTTGGCATCCGGCCCTATGTTGTTTGTAGTATCCCGAGGAATGATTCTAGCCTGGATGCCGAGCATTAACAAAAAATGCCACCATGAGTTATCGTAGAAATAAAGCACGGCCGACTATAATAAAGTCGAAAGACACGCACCAAAATAATGTCACAACCTTTTCTGAAGAAATATTCAAGAATTTCATTTACAACGCACCTGGCTTCTCAATCCAAAACAACGAAGATGCGTCTCACTAAACTTCAAGTTGATGAAAAAAGGTATTCCATTGCATTTATGCGTAAGGCTTATAATCACTGAGATGACACACCCAGCGTTTTGAATGAGAGTTGCTAGAAATATGCCTTTGAAGAATCAGCTAGACCCTATTGATTTGTAGACCGTCATACAAAGTTTACAAATATGTTTTTGGTTTCAAAATTGCGGCAGGAGCGATGTTATAAGTCACATCATTTAACTCCAATAATCACGTTAGACAACATTTGTTACGAAATACGACGCGCCACCCTTTTAAAATACGTTTTTTTATCAACAGTTATTACAACATACGTTGCTTTTAAAAGATACAGCGACTAGGTTTTCATGCCAGCTCTGATTTGATAGCAGACGGGATGACAGCTCTGGTTTGATAGCAGAACAGAGCCTGAAATTTGCTCATGTTTTGCATTAATAGTAAAAAAGTCATACAACAAAACATTAACTGACTAAAATTTCTGTAGACATAAGGATTTATCTACCCTAAAAAATTATAAAAAATACATTTTTATCGGGTAGAGAAATCCTTATGTCTACAAAAATTGAAGTTAATAAATCTTTAATATTACACATGAACCAGTTTCAGCAATTTACAAAACGTATTTTATTATGGTAGATACTGTCCTGGTAATGTGATCAATCATCATGTAAACAGATAGCTTACTACTCGAGTCATCTGTTCTGATATCCAACCAGAGCTGATATGAAAACCTAATCGTTGTACCTTTGAAAAGCAAGGTTTGTTGCAATACGTATACTTTTTGATAAAAACATATTCTAAAAGAGTGACGCATCATTTTTTGTAAGGGATGTTGTCTAACGTGATTATTTGAGTAAAACTATGTGACTTATAACATTGCTCCTGCCGCAATTTTGAAACAAAAAGCATACTTGTAAACTTTGTATGACGATCTACAAAGGGTGTAGGTGATTCTTCATGGGCATATTTCTAGCCACTCTCATTTAAAACGCTGGTTGTGTCATCTGTTTATAACGTTTAACCTTACTTATAAAATACAGTGAAATGCCTTCTTTTTCATCAATTTGAATTATAATGAATCGCATCTGCGTTGTTTTGGATTGAAAAGCCTGGTGCGTTGTAAATGAAATTCTTAAATATGTTCATAAAAGTTGTTACATTATTTTGTTGGGTGCCTTTCGATTTCATTATCTTGGCTTTCAAACTTCTTGGCAGAACAAGAGCCTCGATCGTGTATTTCAGAGAGAAAACGGTAAATTAAAGGAAGGCAATTTATCTACAAAACACCGTTACATGAAAAAGTAAATTTGGGTCTATTTTTTCATTTCAAAATAAATTGACTTAAATGTACTACCCTTGTAAAGAGAAGTGGATAGGGGGTACTTTAAGGCATGTGTCAGGTTTTGCAATCGCTGAACAATGGTAAAACAATCAGAAAAATGTACAAGTAGGCAAAGATCAGGAAAAGGCGCAATCAGAAAAAGATTCCCACTCCAAAAACCGAGGTGGGAAAAAACAAACTAACAATCAGGTACTTATACCATGAAACATATCGTAAGCCGAATGAGCAGCTATTTTCCCAATAGGTGGCCACTCAGTTACCTTAACTTAACTAAAAATATGAAAACATACATAAGGCGCCAACAGCACAAAAAATTTTATACACCAAAACATAAAACAAAAAGAACCACCACAGAAGTATCGACTTGGAACGATCAGTAACACAAAGTTACTGGCGGGCTTAAACCGGTTTTACATGGCCATAACCTCACCCTCAGCTTCTGCAGTGGTTCATAACATTTAGTTAGTTATTCGGTCCTCGTGGTGAATCTCTAACTAGTTAATGAATCATCAAGAACAAACAAATAAATCATGATAAACATCCTGATGAATCAAAAACCAGGACTCACAGACTGAGTAAGCTGCCCGACGATGGAGATCCCTGGGCGCCGAATAACCTACTAACTCCGGAGCAAAAGAAAAACACCAGTTGGACCCCGGTGGGCCAAGCAACAGACAAGAAGCTCCGGCCCCAACCAACTAAAATGAATAGCTTTATGTCGGGGCCATCATAGAGTCTGACGCCCGACCCACCGGCGTGCAATTAAAGAAGGCAGCATAGTTATCAACCATGATTGGGTTAAAAACTAAGCATGCAGACTGTCGCATAACATTCAAGTTATAACCTATACGTCTGTAACGTGTTATGATTTTTCTGAACTGAAAAGAAAAATCATTAATTCCTTTAAGTTTCTTAAATTTGTAAACCAAGTCACCATAAAATTCAGGTTCCGAAAGGCCCTCACTTAAAAGCGTCTTTAACCCAACATTATATTTGGAAATCAATTCATAGTGTCTACGATAAAATTTAGAAAATGTTTTTCGAAGTTTATGATACCGATAGCCCTGTTGGAGAAGTTTTGCCGTTAAACATTTATTTCGAGCGTTGAAGTCTGTAACATGATTGCAGACTCTAGCAAACCTAATAAGTTGCGAAATGTATACACCATAAGAAGCACGACGAGGAACGTCACCATCCAAAAAAGGAAAATTTACTATATCAAAATCAAAGTCATCGCGCTTATCATAAATTTTAGAAGAAACAAATCCATTTGCAACAGAAAGATGTAGATCTAAAAAGGGGGCTTCAGTATCTGAGATATTGGCTTTGTTCAACTGAAGTTCAGGAGGATAAATTTGATTGACCATACCTTCAAAATAAGGGTTGTCAATGTTCAAAAGGTCATCGAGGTACCTAGATGTGGAATTAAAAGCCTCGATAGCCTCGAAAGCATGTACTTTACCTTTTTCATCTGTCAAATATCAGCAATTTTATGTGGTAGCCTGTGCGTCCTAATTAGGGAGCCTGTGCGTTTCAGATGTTGCCTATGCGTTTACATTAACCAGTGTGAAGTCACTCGCTTTGTAAACCAGGGGTCGAAGGTTCGATCCCGGGCTTCTCCAAAAACAAGAACAAAGATCAACCTCCCGGTTGAGCCTTCGGGTGCTCCCGGAACAACAAACCCACAAAAACAACCTACTACAGTACTGGTCTCACCCAGGAAAAAACAACTTGTTCCTTGCCATAGATTGTTATGCACCAGTCATTTGTATCCACGGCCACTCTTGGGCCGGGGAATAGCGCGGTGTTTTACTTTTTAGTCTTTAAAGCCCTGCTAAAAGCCCTGCAGTGCGTGGACAAATCTGTGGTAAAATCTCAACTAAAATCCCCGTCTGTACAGAGACTGACAATGATGTGGTACAACATACAGCTGGGAGTTGTTCTAATGAGATAATATGAGATAGGGGCTTGACTTTCTACATGTAAATGTCAGGTACATTTGCAAATTAAATATGGACCATAATTCTAAAAAAAATGTTAAAAAATACACAACAAATAATTAATTTTCATCTAGAACGAACGTGACCGTGTATTGATGGGAAATTAAAACCCCGGCAAATCCCTGGCTCTAACGGAGCTCATCAGAGGTTAAGTCCCTGCAGTTTAGCCCCGCTATGTTCCCCGGCCCTAGGGATAATAGAAATGACTGGTGCATTACAATGGCGGGTTCGAATCTTACAATGGCTTTATTATAATAATAATTATTATTATTATTATTATTATTATTATTATTTATATTGGTTTTTATGTTTTGTGTTTTATTTTAATTTTGTTTTATCTTGATGTAGAAATGTACAAGTAGGCAAAGATTAGGAAAATGCGCAATCAGAAAAAAGATTCCCACTCCAAAAACGAGGTGGGAAAAACGTCTTTAACAATCAGATACTTATACAATGAAAACATATCGTAAGCCGAATGAGCAGCTATTTTCCCAATAGGTGGCCATTCAATACCCAAACAACTAAACAATATGCAAACATACATAAGGCGCCAAAAGCACAAACTTTTTAAACACCAAGACATACAACAAAAAGAACCACCACGAAGTATCGCCTTTGAACGCCTTGGATCAGTAATATAAAATTACTGGCAGGCTTAAATTGATTTTACTTCCATAACCTCACCCTCAGCCTCTGCAGTGGTTCATAACATTTATTTAGTTCTTTGGTCCTTATGGTGAATCTCTAACTAGTAAATGAATCATCAAGTACAAACAAATAAATCATGATATACATCCTGATGAATCAAAAACGAGGACTCACAGATTGAGTAACTATTTATTGTATCATATATTTATACATAAGTACAAATAATGGGAAAGACTATAAAAACTTTTAGCATGTCTCGTTAACAAATACACGAATACAGGTCGCCATTCAAATATAAACGGGCACGAATTCATGAACATATACCATGTATACTGGCGAGATTTCAAACGTTTTCGGTATTTATTTTTATTTATTTATTTATTTTCATAACGGACAAATGTTCACAACACATTTATTATGTCCGCACAAGTACTCGTCATAGGGAAGCATCTGAAACTTCTCATCAGACGGAGGCCTGAGACTGTCTGTAGCTTGCATAAATGATCATAATAGTATGGGGTTTAAATGAACTGATTTTTTGTATTTATAGTTGTTATTGAAATAAATCTATGTTCTTGGAAGGAAAAAGACCTAAAGATAAAATATTCAAAAGAAAGAAAACAACAACAAAAAAAAACAATGATACGGAAAAATTATAGTTACGCCCGGAATGGAACACGGTGCACAATGCAAATAAAATTCTTGAATGGTACCTTCTGCGCTTGTGTTTGCATTTAAGGATGTTCGCTGCCAATGAAAAAGTAGTCATACTTTTTTTTCTAACCGCTCTTTTTTGATTCCAAAATATAAAATAAGACAAATCAAAACAAAATAAATATAGAGTAGTATTTTAAAACTAGCACACTAAAGAAAGAACTACTGATAAAGAAGAACTTGTATACATATACTTCTGCTAAAATAAACATCAACATCAGCGCAAGTAATTTGAAATTGTGTAATATTCAAGTTTGATCTACCCTACCCCCTAAATTTTGCTGACACTTAAAATTTTCTATAAAGTTGCAGAAAATAGAGTGAAATATTGAAAATCCTTATATTGGCAATTTTCATGACTCGTTCGATGCATGTCATCAATATGTATTCAAATATAAAATATTAGACAAATATCTGCAATCGTTGACGAGATATTCAACAAAATAAAAAAAAAACGGAAGTTCCAAAGTGTCAAATGTTAGCAGCGTACATCCTTAAATCATTATAAACAAAAATTGCGTTGGTTTTGCTGAAAGATTTAGGAAGGTAAACTCTTCTGTTATAACAGTACACGACTGACAAATTAAATGAAATGAGCTTATAGTGATTTTTATTCATATGATTTTTGTTGATCGGTTTGTGTGTGTCCCCAAGCAGCGTAAAATACCGCCCTTGGATGATAGCTGTCACCCTGTTTCTTTGCTGCCATTGCATACAGTCTGAAACTTTCTCTCTTAATGCCCACTTAAACGATTTACTTGTTAAGTTTTCTGTTTGTGTCAATGAAGGCCAAGACAAACTTCCTACGATGCATTGGTGACCTAAGCTTCACAAAAGACCATACAAATGTAAAATTTATTGCAAATTCTAGCTCTTGTACTACCACTGAACTTTCTAAATTATTAACTTCCTGTCTTACTGCTATCGAATCTCATGTTATAAGATACTGTGAGACAGTGAATGAAACGTCAAATAAAAATTGGTTTTGGTCAATAAAAAATTCCGGTGAGGTGCTCAGTAAATTGAAGTGTAGAGGGTTCTGTGCGACAAGCCTGTCCACATATGATTTTTCTACTCTGTATTCAACATTACCACCTAATCTAATTAAAAAAAAAACTTCTAGATTCGATAGAGTAGACATTCAAAAGGGCATTAAAAACTATGGTTCACTTTATTTGGCATGTAATGACAGAAAGGCTTTTTTCACTTCCTCTGACCAAAGTCGGTATACACTTTGGTCAGTCAGAATGTGTGCGACGCCTTGTCCTATCTCCTTGATAATATTTATATCAGATTTCGGACGAAGTTATACAGACAAATTGTTGGAATTCCGATGGGTACAAATTGCGCACCTCTCGTAGCTGATTTATTTTTATACTGCTACGAAAGAGATTTCATGGATTCTCTTAACCATGATAATCAAGCTGATGTTATCGAGGCTTTTAATTCCACATCTAGGTACCTCGATGACCTTTTGAACATTGACAACCCTTATTTTGAAGGTATGGTCAATCAAATTTATCCACCTGAATATCTGTTAAACAAAGCCAATATCTCAGATACCGAAGCCCCCTTTTTAGATCTACATCTTTCTGTTTCAAATGTATTTGTTTCTTATAAAATTTATGATAAGCGCGATGACTTTGATTTTGATATAGTAAATTTTCCTTTTTTGGATGGTGACGTTCCTCGTCGTGCTTCTTATGGTGTATACATTTCGCAACTTATTAGGTTTGCTAGAGTCTGCAATCATGTTACAAACTTCAACGCTCGAAATAAATGTTTAACGGCAAAACTTCTCCAACAGGACTATCGGTATCATAAACTTCGAAAATCCTTTTCTATATTTTATCGTAGACACTATGAATTGATTTCCAAATATAATGTTGGGTTAAAGACGCTTTTAAGTAAGGGCCTTTCGGAACCTGAATTTTATGGTGACTTGGTTTACAAATTTAAGAAACTTAAAGGAATTAACGATTTTTCTTTTCAGTTCAGAAAAATCATAACACGTTACAGACGTATAGGTTATAACTTGAATGTTATGCGACAGTCTGCATGCTTAGTTTTTAACCCAATCATGGTTGATAACTATGCTGCCTTCTTTAATTGCACGCCGTTGGGTCGGGCGTCAGACTCTATGATGGCCCCGACTTAAAGTTATTCATTTTAGTTGGTTGGGGCCGGAGCTTCTTGTCTGTTGCTTGGCCCACCGGGGTCCAACTGGTGTTTTTCTTTTGCTCCGGAGTTAGTAGGTTATTCGGCGCCCAGGGATCTCCATCGTCGGGCAGCTTACTCAATCTGTGAGTCCTGGGTTTTGATTCATCAGGATGTTTATCATGATTTATTTGTTTGTTCTTGATGATTCATTGACTAGTTAGAGATTTACCACAAGGACCAAATAACTAACTAAATGTTATGAACCACTGCAGAAGCTGAGGGTGAGGTTAGGTACCTGTAAAACCGGTTTAAGCCCGCCAGTAACTTTGTGTTACTGATCGTTTCAAGTCGATACTTCTGTAGTGGTTCTTTTTGTTTTATGTCTTGGTGTTTAAATTTTTTGTGCTGTTGGCGCCTTATGTATGTTTTCATATTTTTAGTTAAGTTAAGGTAACTCAGTGGCCACCTATTGGGAAAATTGCTGCTCATTCGGTTTACGTATAAAGTACCTGATTGTTAGTTTGTTTTTTCCCACCTCGGTTTTTGGAGTGGGAATCTTTTTATGATTGCGCCTTTTCCTTATCTTTGCCCACTTGTACTTTTTTCTCATTTGCTGAATAAGTTGGGTTCCACTATGAGTTGTGAAGCATATGAATAAGTCCTGTTTTGGTGCAAATTATAATGGGAGTGTATTGGGAATATAATAACGTGTCTCTACCCAGCAAATAGATATAAGACCTTGTTTCGTGTAAGACAAAGTACACTTGTATAAAGTAAAATGCTTACTTAAATTGTCTTTATCTACATGTATCTGTTCAGCATATTATGTTCAACTGTAGCGTCTTATTCTTTTGCAATGGAAGCGATAACCACATCAAGTCAATCTTGAAAGGTCAAAGGGGTAAATGCAATATCTTCTAGGTTTCCAGCTAAGAGATTCCTGAAACTAATATTGCCGATCGTATTTCTTGGCACATGCTGTTGGTTGATCTACGCAAACACTGGACTACTGCAATATGGTAAGTACCGAAACCACTAATAACACAGAGTGCAAGCAAATACAAAGCTATCTTCTGTTGCTTGATGTCAATTAAATATATAGCAGTTGCATTAAGGAAAGGGACTCCTGAAACAGATACAATTAAAGACGAGAAAGATATGCTGTGTGTATCTAAAATTGGCAAATAAATAAAAATAATTGTTAGATCCTTTAGAAGCAGTAAAACATTCAAAGCGAGAAGATGGGCCATATTGTACAATTTCGGGTAATGAACCTTCATCAGTGACCCTTTACAAAACTGGCAGTGAAAGCCAGACATTTTTGCTGCAATTTTTTAAATTTATATGTGTATAGTCTAAATCAAAGACTCACATTCCCAAAGGGGCCAAATAATCAAAATACTGTTAAGAAGATGATTCCTATTGTACAATATATTTGGAATACTCCAAATATATTCACTGATCCCAAAGTATAATCTGCACTATGGATCATTACGAAAACTTGCCCATGCAATATACAGAGAAATTTTTTGGATGTAAAAATGAAATTTTTCAGTGGACAAATTTTAATATTTTTCTTATTTTTGCTCAAAAATAGATTGTGGGTACACGTTAGAACCGCCTCGCCGAGGCGGTTCTAACGAGTACCCACAATCTATGTTTTGGAGCAAAAATAAGAAAAATAGGTAAACCCCTGCATACCCCAGTTTTGCTATATAAATGTGGGGTATAAGGGGGTATATATTTCACGGACATGTTTTCCTGATGGATGTACGGGGCGACGTTTTAGGGCCGCCACACGGCACAACACCAGCTGCAGTAATAGCAAATAAAAATAATTGTTAGATCCTTTGGAAGCAGTAAAAACATTCAAAGCGAGAAGATGGGCCATATTGTACAATTTCGGGTAATGAACCTTCATCAGTGACCCTTTACAAAACTGCCAGTGAAAGCCAGACATTTTTGCTGCAATTTTTAAAATTTACATGTGTATAGTCTTAAACTGTTATATTGTAAATGGAAAAAGAAAAACGCCAGCAACGATAGATAGATAGATAGATAGATAGATAGATAGATAGATAGATAGATAGATAGATAGATAGATTGATAGATAGATAGATAGATAGATAGATAGATAGATAGATAGATAGATAGATAGATAGATAGATAGATAGATAGATAGATAGATAGATAGATAGATAGATAGTCAATAGATAGATAGATAGATAGATAGATAGATAGATAGATAGATAGATAGATAGATAGATAGATCTTTTTTGGTTCTTTGTTTTTAAATTTGTTTCAGTTTCAAGAAGCGAACCGATTAAACAACAGACGAAAATACCACGGACACATAAAAGCATGCTGTTACAGTGCAACACAACTCGGTACACTATCTCTAAAATCGGCGAACCTGTTATATCCGACATGTCTGATTGGTCGTTTGAAAAGAAATGGAAATGTCCAGAAACAAATTTTGAGAATCTGCAAATGTCAAAAGAGCACTTTACTTTATCTTGTAGGCGTAGAACTAATGCTGAGTCACGTAACGGTAATTCAATATTATTTATCGGGAAACTATTTTACTGAGGGCCAGGGACTAACTTTCTCCCTGATGCATCCCCTCATTGTGAAGCATTGTTAATTTGGCGTGTCAACCAATTAACCATTCAGCATCTGTACGTCAACGTCGACTCGTGAACGATTTTGCCAATTTGAATCCTCCGTAAAACCACCCATCATTAATATTCATTTTTATATTGACCATTCAAATCTGCACATTAGCTAACGGTCAATGACGGTTAGACAACACGTGGGTTAGACAAACAAATCAACACGTGCTTTTTACAGGTAAATACAGGTGCAAAAACACAATGTTTGTCTAAGGAAATAGGGGTGGGCGTGGCTATACCTTGCTGGCGGAGGAGTCAATTCCATCGCGATGCATACATGTATTAACATTATCGATTTTATGTTAACTAATGCAAACCCTTGATTGAGTGTTCATTACGATCGAATATTCAGATAAAAAAATAATTGTGTGAAAAATCGCGATATGCGTAACAAAAACCGACCCTGGCTGCCCCCATGGCTAAGTGATAAAGAGCACAGATATCTCATTTCCGTACTTAAACCATTCGATCATCTCACCGCTGTGTCTGGTGTGGGTACGAGCACCACACATGGCACATGTGAGACAAGCTAAGTTCTGCTTGTTGGTGTGTCAGGTGGTTTCGCTCGGGGTTCTCCCGTTTTCGTCCAACCTATTAATTTGCCCGTCTCATATCAGCTAATATAATCTTGAAGGGACGTAAGCCTAAATTGAAACAGAAGGAAATCAACCCGAGCTACCACGATAATTATTGTAAGGCGTCATAAAATACTAAAAGTGTAATAGGGATCACTCCCATTTAAATCCCATTCAGGAATATTTTGAAAGCCTATATCTATGCAACTAGTAATCAGATTTGAATTTGTTTTTTTTACCAACCAACTTCAGATTAAATGGAAAAAAAAAATGTTTTTCGATTTTTTGGATAAAAACGTATTATTGTAAGGCGTCATAAACTACTAAAAGTGTGATAGGGATCACTCCCTTTTAAATTTCATTCAGGAATATTTTGAAAGCCCATATCTATGCAACTAGTAATCAGATTTGAATTTGTTTTTTTTACCAACCAACTTCAGATTAAATGGGAAAAAAAAACACATTATTTTATTTCGATTTTTTGGGTCAAAAACGTATTTTGGAAAAAAAAAATAAAAAAACAAAATAAAAAAATTGGGGATTTTAAAATTTCTCTGTTTTATCACTACGATATCATTTTTTTTACACGGAAACAAACGTTTTCGTGATAAAGTGGTTCTTGCATTCGGTGTTAGGGAAAGTGTATACCCCCTAGGCCCACCCACTTTGTTTTGTGTAACAGAAATTTTTAGGGGTGCATGTGTTCGGATCAATGTGTTGAAAAAGGAAGAATGAGGTACAAGTAGGCAAAGATCAGGAAAAGGCGCAATCAGAAAAAGATTTCCACTCCAAAAACCGAGGAGGGAAAAAACTAAATTAACAATCAGGTACTTATACCATGAAAACATATCGTATGCCGAATTAGCAGCTATTTTCCAAATAGATGGCCACTCAGTTACCTAAACTTAACTAAAATATGAACACATTCATAAAGCGCCAACAGCACAAAAGATTTTAACACCAAGATATCAGACGAAAAGAACCAACACAGAAGTATCGCCTTGGAACGGTCAGTAATTTTAAATTACTTGCGGGCTTAAATCAATTTTACATGGCCGGAATTTTATCAAACGTTCAATTTTCTTTACATGGATTAATGTCCTTGATTGTTTAAATATGTAGGTTTTAGGCACCCTGGCATAATAATGAAAAAGTGATCCTCATCAAACTTTTACTGTAGTAGTATATTTGTAATTTTAAGGCATAATATAACAGGGCTGCAATATCTTACAAAATCATGCTAATTAATCTTTTAAAACGAAATTACAAATTATAATGGCTTGGTGTCGACGCGGCCTATAATATTTGGCTAACGAATAGCAGCAGTCAAAATCTGTTAGTGTCATGAATGGTGCGCATTATATAGCAGAGATAAACAAAGTTCGCAATATGAACGGATATGATGCGCCTGTTTGGACGGTTTGATGAAAAGGTACAATTAGGCAAAAGGTACAAATAGGCTGCTATCAGAAAATTGAAGAAACGCGGGCACTGTCAAACGTTTACGTCGATGCAACGTCGTAATGAAAAACGCGACCAAAGCTCATTTTATAGCATTAGTCTAACAAGGTAGCACCCTGAGTTTATCGTTACGAGTTAAATGATGAATGTCGATTCCAAATTGTATAGATTCTATTATTAGTCATTTATGTCATAATTATAAATTTGAAAAATAAGTAAAATGAAAAGCATACATATATTGTTTTCCGTTGCGTGACTTACGAATGACTTTGGTACAGAACAACCTTTAAAAACGAATAACGTATACCAGCTACCGTTTGGTAGTGAATGTTCCCATGATGTCATCAAGGACATTTGTGTTGACAAACTTCCCGTCCCAAACATTGTCAATTACGTTTGGTGTAAGAATCAGTCTGTAGGTTTCTTCCAATTTCTAAGTTTTATGAGTGCTGCCAAGTTTATAAAGCCTTGTGTGTTCCTGTTCCATGGAGACGCTTTACCGTATGGCAAATATTGGGACATATTTACAAAGTATTACCCAAGAATCATACACATATACAGAGAGTGCCCGAAGAAAGTTGGAAATAGTTCAATCAACTGGATTGAACATTCGGCTGATTTAATGAGGATAGAAGCGCTTATTGGTGAGTCGACATCATTTATTTATTGTGTATGTAAGCAAACGAACATGTATGTACTTTTTGATTTGTATTTTAGTTCCGCTTGCATTTATTACTTATTGTCGGTAAATGCATTTTGTATATTATTTATTGATTTAAAATGACCTTTGAAAATTTATCATTGCATTCATCTAAAATACTGGCGCATATCACTTATCTTTTTAAGGAAAAAAATCTAGGCTAAGTGTCAGTTTCAGCCTTCTGATACACTTCAAGGTTTCACAGAATTAGTAATAAAAGTTAGTATACATGTATATGTATGTTTTGCTTCTGATTGTTTCAGAGTACGGTGGTATTTTCGTAGATTGGGATACAATTTGGCTGCGTTCACCTGAACATCTAAGACATTTCAAATATACGCAGGTAAGCCAGATGAACCCGCTACATCGTTTTCATACATTTCTCAGTGAAACGCTTTTATACTATCTGCCAGCTATAGTTAAATATAGATATACGCTCGACTGCATGAAGTGCATAGATCTATGATAGTCACGTTCAAGTTTTAGAAGTCCATAACTTAATAGCCTTTGACTAGAAAGCTTTCATACTTGGATCATAGGATCTGAAATATTGTTTCCTTTTTATTCCTTAGCAGAAGCAACTGGTAGGACATTCATCTTCTAATTTTGTGACACTGACTTGTGTGTCATGACGATAAGGGTGGGTTGACCTAATTTCAATGGTCCAGTGATTTTGTCTCATATCTTGACAATCAAATAGAATATTTTCATACTTCTTTCCGATTATGAGTGAGTATGACAAGTCCTCTGATCCCAGTAACTTATTATAGGCAACAATGATCTAATTCACGATTCAGTGATGTCCCGGCACTCAATTTGTATATGAACATATACATACTTCTTTCACATTATGTTTGCGTATGACAAGACCTTTGTTTCATAAGTTTTTTCTAGGTCACTGTGACCTTATTTCATAATTCAGTGTTTTTTCCCTTATATCTTGACACTAAGTTGGTATATTTTCATACTTCTTTCAGATTATGAGTGAGTATGACCAGATCTTTGACTGAAATACTTAAAGGGCACGGTGATCTAATTTCATGATTTAGTGATTTTGTCTTGTATCTCGGCACATAGTTGGACATTTGAACATTTAGTGATTCTATGTCATTTTGACCTGATTTCATGGTTCAGTGATTTTGCCTTAAAATCTCAGCACTCACTTAGTATATGAGCGTACGTCTTTCACAATATGAGTGAATTTAACCCGAACTTTCACTCAAAATATGTCTTAGGTCTCTGCGACCCAATTTCATGGTTGAATGACTGCCTTGTTTCGTGACACTCTGTAAGTATATTGTCATACGTCTTTAAGATTATAAGTAAGTTTTGTCAAACCGTTGAAAAAAACGTACTTATAGGTAACTGTGACCTAATTTTATGGTTCAGTGATTCTGATTTATGTCTAGACACTCAATTTCTATGTTATCATACTTCTTTCATATAATATGTATGACTAGACCTTTGACCCCAATTCGTTCGCTTTATATCTCAACATTAATTGTGTATATGATAATATTTCTTTACATTATGAGAGGGTATAACTCGACTCTTGACCCCAAAGTATTTAAAAGTCACTGTGACATGGTTTCATGGTTCAGTGATTGTCCTAACGTTTTCAAAGGCCAGAAGCAGTCGAACACTCTGTCCTGCGACAACTCTTATTACTTACATATTTTCGTTTGCATTTGTTAAATAATTGTCTACGAAATCCAACCGTAAACTGCGGTTGAAATTATCGGTCTTCATATTGGACATATTAAACATATGTACGCATTATGCAAAATGATTGCCAGAGCTTTATGAGTTGGGTGAACAGACGTGATAAATTGTTATTTTACTTTTAGGGATACGGGATGACAAATCTTTTGTCCAACTCAGTGATGTTTGCCGTGAAGAATGCCTCTTTCCTTCACCTGTGGCACCGACAGTATGAAACGAATTACAAAAATACAGGATGGGGTTACAACTCCCTAGGCGTTCCAACAACGCTCGCCAAGAATAACCCAAGTCTTATTCATATAGCGGGATATAAATTTGTTAAGCCAAATGCAAATCAGAGAAAACTAATATTTACAGAAAATTTTGACTGGTCGGAGAATTATGCTATTCATCTTTTCATAAGATTCTACAAAAAGAAAACTGATGAATACGTAATAAGGAACTTCAATACAACTATCGGAAGTGTGTCCAGACACGTTTTATTCGGAAATAAAGAATTGTGCCTATAAAAGTAATAAAGTAAAATTAACAGAGTTTAAAATTAGAAATTATACACAGGTGATATCATACTTTATATTTCAAACTTGACAGTTAAGACTTCACAGTTCAGACATGCAGTGCGGGTAACTGACTGGCCGCCTATTGGGAAACAACAGTTCACATGGCTTATGATATTTTTTCTCTTTGTATAAGCAGTACCTGCTTGTCAATATTGTTTTTGCCATCTCGGTATCTGTAGACAATGGGAATTTCTTTCCAGTTGTGTCATTTCCTGATCAATGCTTGTTTTTACCTTTTCACACTTTATAATTCATTGATAACCTGCGGATCAATAATCCTGTAGATATATATTCATTCATTCCTTGAATTTGTATTCATTTCTGTTCACACGAGGATCGGTCAAAAAGTTATGTCACTTTATTTATCAAAGCCTGCCATTAAAAATATTTCAAAAGATAAATATCTATTTGAAAGGCCATCTCCCTGACTATTACCGGTGGCAAAACAAGAGAGGCAATTAAAAAGACGTTGAATGGATTAAAAAGAACAGAGGGAACCCAAAAGAAAAGAAAGAAAAGAAAAAAGAAAAAAAATATATATATTTCTAAAAATATACGTATATTGCTTTAATATGTTTTGTAATGTTCAAAAAGGAAGGCTTCGCCAGTTTTTGAAAGTTTATTTTAGTCATACGAAATAGGCCGCAATCATGATCGAGTGCAAACAGCACAAGTACTAAAAGACTGGATGTGGAGTCTCCCTATAACCTGCAATAAAACGGATTTCAGTCGTAGGAGGTTTTTCATAGTCTTGAACTTTTACATATGTTTGAATATAGGTACCTACGCAACGCAACGTAACGTTTTTTTTTTGTTTTTTTTTTTGTTTTTTTTTTTTTGTTTTTTTTTTTAACTAGTAGTATCGATAAACTGGAGAAATCGTATGGCATTACAGAAGGAAACACTTTGTTGGCGGTCGCCTGATTCACTCTGCTTTTGCCAACAAATCTTGCTATTGAACAACACAACTTCTGTTGTGAGTCCTTGATTTCTGACTACAATGTTCAATTCAAATTAGTCACAGTTTCTTAGGCGACTTCTTAAATGCGCTGGTTTATAAAAAATATTCTTATACCTAGCGTTTTGCAAAAACAAACGAATGATATTTGAGCCGCCTCGTGGGAAAACCAACAATGTGGTTTCCGAACTGGTCCGACACAAACCGACCTGTACAAACACAGAAAAGAGCTAGAAGCTTGAAATTTCGGATTTAAGTAGGAATTGCAATATCGGAGTAGCGAAAACAAAAGCGCTGATCAGCTTCGCGGTTACCGCGAAGCTGATCTGCGTCTTTGTTTTCGTCTATGCAGATTGTTGGTTTTCCCATGAGGCGGCTCATTTGAAGTGCTGGAGTATAACTAGAATCCATATTACTGCTTTCATATAATTTCATATATTTCAATTAATAAAGTATATAGTCTTTTCCTGTGTTTGCGAAGCAGGGTTTGTACCGAACCTGGTCAAAAACTAGGAGATGTTTTCTGTGACACTTGAAAATTGTCCGCACATTATTATTCAGCACAACCTATTCATATACTAATGTCCAATGAAAACGTACCACCTACAAAAGTGTAAAAAATATGTTTTTGACTGAACATTTCAGTTTGTCTATTTGATATTTCATTACTGTGATAACCTGTTCAAATCATGGCACGTTCGCAAATCTGTCTGATAAGTGATGCTCCGAGGATAAAGCAACCAAGACGTTAACCGTCAAAATGAAAATCACAAAAACTGTATTCGAATGCGCCAGATGTGAATAAATTTTCAATCACGCATCGACTCGCGCCTAGAAGATGCATAACGTCGAAACATGAAGAATTCGACAGTCAGTGTGCTTCGAAAACGTCAACGTGGAATTCTTGACGTCATAAGCAACATTTTGACCGCTGCACAATAACAGAGACATTAAAAAGGCAATCAAATGTCTGCAGCAAAATTGCGATTAAATCATAGATGTGAGCCGTTTTGTCCAGAAACCTTGCCCATTACATCATAAAGGCTTAGGATTTTGATGTTTAATGGCTAACGTAAAGCGTTAAAATCGCAAACACGTTGGACCTAAATGACCTGTACATCTTTTATTGTACGCTTACATTTATCTCGACAAACAAAAACGATTTTCAGAAATTCTGACTCGATAGCGTTTCCGGAAGCGGCTGGATAGAAGCTTAAAATTGACGTCAGTCATCGAACGTCATTCTAGAAAATGATTTCGGTGACGTTTTGCATATGTTAAGATTCGTATTCCCAAAATAAACTGTTTTTTGGGATATCTGTATGAAAGAAACCGTTTGTGAACGTTTTTTGACCGAATTTGCAAGACTTTGCGTTTTTGAGGCGTGCATGGTGACGCGAAGAGCGCTTTTACCGTGTATTGTGATGCGATGTAGTGGTTGACTAGGCGGCGAATAGTTCGTAGAGCTACTCGCATACGGGAAAATCATTTCCGGGATTTTTGGATCAGTCATAA
Source organism: Rugalucina vietnamica (assembly GCA_964017185.1). Taxonomy (NCBI): domain Eukaryota; kingdom Metazoa; phylum Mollusca; class Bivalvia; order Lucinida; family Lucinidae; genus Rugalucina; species Rugalucina vietnamica. Next base: position 64,103,279 of record OZ024872.1, read on the forward strand.
CTTACGTAAAATTGAATAAACGTAATTTGTAGTCTGACGTAACGTCGCTTACAAACCGTCGCGGGGGGATAAACTTTTGGCGTAGAAACATTGTATTCAACCTATATAACATAAGGAAACATCATATGTGCACAAAGGTTTTGATATCCCGCAACTAAGAGCATCCGAGGAGTGGTACGTTTTCATTGGACATGAGTATGTATAATGAAAATCAGCCGATGCATGTTCTGAAAGATCTCTTTAAATTTATATTTTATCATTGTAATCCTTAGCTTGTTCGAAATTACTTCGAGGTCTTTGCTCTAGACGTATATGTCTAACCACAATGTTAACAAATCGTAATTAAACATGACCTTTGCAAATGAAATATCTAGACTTGTTATTGCATTTAACTGCCTGCGGGTAGGGGAAAACATGTTTCAATTTTGTTGCCTGGAAAAAAAATATCTAAGCGGAAGAGGAACGGTAATTAGCGTCGCAAAACGCCATGATTAGCCCGAGGCTGTAACTGGCCATTTACATTTACATTTAATTAATTAATAAACGATTTTCGTCAAAACTTAAATAAACAGAAAACCCTATTTTAACACCAGCTCCTCGAAACGGTAAGACCAACAGCAATGAAAACAAAGTATTTCCTCACAGCATGTAGGATGTTCCGCTGGTTCTTCCAATCTTCAAAATCCCCAATAGTGTGTAAGACCAATGAATATGCAGTTGCCGAAAGTGCCAAAATCGATTTTACACATCAATTGGTACAATGAATTTGCCCGCAATTAACAACCTCTCTGTCATAATATTTGTTCTAATAAAATTTTCAATATTTACAGCTGAAAAAAATCTGTGTATTTTCAATCTTGGCATGAATCATAAGAGCGGGTAGGTATTTGGTGAGTAGATAAGTAACTGCGTGGGATTCAAGGTGGACAATCACGTGACAAAAATAAATTATTGTGTACTAGTATTCGGACAGAACCATTAAGCAAATCGGCCATAAATTTCTCAAAACTAAATGAAATTTCACGGGGTAAAGTGTACATACCCCGGAACGGTACGTTTTAAACAGCAATATAACGGTCAGTATAATATGCTGTCTAATAGATTCCCCCGATCAACTTGATTTATATTTTAACACCAAGGTTGCTCGGGGTTATCTAGTAAACAAAAGTGCACAATATATTGACTGTTGTACAACGGTTTAGAGTTTATCATTCCGAGATATGTGCACTTCACCCGAAGAAATTTCATACAGTTTTTAAGGAAAATACTGCCGGTTTACCAAATGGTTATGTCCGAATACTAGTACACAAAAATCAATTTAAGTCACGTGATTATCTATCTTGGGGAGTTAGACCGAGTGAGTGTTGATAGAAGGGAGCGTCTGGCAGACGGAAAGTTTCGGATCAAATTACAGTATAATGAGGCTGCAACCAACAGTCTTAAATAAACCTTTTGTGAATGCAGACACGTGATAACAATAATATGTGATATAAACGTAGATAGTAATAACCCATCTATACAGCATCTTAAGATTAATACACATTTGTAAAAACCATACACAGCAATATGAAAAAGAGACGATTCTTCATCTTATTTTGACACAGTTTTGCATTTCATCTACACTAAACTAGTGCTTTATACAGTTATATACATATTGGTATTTGTATCTCGCCTGCTTATTGCTGTCTACATGCTTAGGTTCAGAATCAGAATCAGAATAGTTTACTGGTGAAACGTCAAACTGACAATACCACACCAGGGGGGGGGATTGGGCTTGACCGGAGGGGATTAGTCCCGAGCTCTCACAAGAGAAGTAAATTTAGACTTACAATCATCTGACAATTCAGCAGAGAAGATCAGAGAATCAGGGAGTTCACTCCAATCTCTAATAGTCTGGGTGAAAAAAACTGTGTAAATAGGCATTTGTACTTGCTGAAGGTATCTGAAATGCCAAGGAGTGTTGATTCCTGCAACGCCTATTTTTGGGGATAAGGTCATCCGTGTGTATTTTGCTCTCCCTTTTAGACCTTTGTAAAGCAATATAATTCTATTATCCTTCCTTCTCTTCTGCAGGGATTCCTATTTTAGTTTTTAAGGATGTCAGTCATACTACCTTTTTCATAGTTCCTAGTTACAAACCTAGCCGCACGCTTTTGCACTTTCTCCAAATCATCTATCAGACCTTCATAATGAGGGTCCCAAACTGAGCTACCATATTTAAGAATAGGTCTCACCAGACCTTTATACATGTAGGCAGCTTCTCTCACATCTTGGGGGCAAGAAAACAGATTTCGTCTCAAAAAACCAAGGGTCCTATTGGCTTTGGTGCACACATTATGGTTGTGAGTGTTCCATTTTAAATCCTTAGTTATTGTTACACCAAGATATTTGATACTTTCAACATTTTCCAACACAGTACCCTCAAGCTTGTAAGAAGCCTCCACATTCTTAATTTCACGATAACAGACACAATCATCAACAAAGAGTCTGATTTCCGATTCAATATCCGAGGTGATATCATTTATATGCAACGAAAACAACAAGGGGCCAAGAAGATCGGTGCCCTGTGCGACACCAGATACAACAGGGGCCCAGTCTGATTTAACGCCATGAACCACAACTCTTTGTTATCTATAGCAAAGGAAGGTTTTAACCCAACCATGGTTAATAACTATGCTGCCTCCTGTAATTGCACACCAGTGGGTCGGGCGTCAGACTCTATGCTGGCACCGACGTAAAACTTGGTTGGGGCCGGAGTTTCTTGTCCCTTGTTTGGCCCACCGGCGTTCAACTGGTGTTTTTCTTTTGCTCCAGATTTCAGTAATGTTGTTCTGTGTCCAGGGATCTCCATCGCCGGACAGCTTATTATATCTGCGAGTCCTCCTTTTTGATTCATCATGGTGGTAATCATATTTTATTGGTTTGTCTTTGATGGTTCATTGGCTAGTTAGAGATTCATCACGAGGACAGAACAAGTATCTAATTGTTGTGAACCATTGTAGGGATGAGAGTGAGGTAAGGCGCCTGTAGAACGTTTACCTTATAATAACTCACTGATGGGGATATCGCATGGCCTTGGGAAAAGTGAGATCCTTAAGCGGCTGCCTGCATGAAAACTTGACCCAAAGGGAGTCGAAGAGGTAATATTGTAACGGCACTGGCTATTGTCTGTTATTCTTATGGATACACCATTATTTTAGAAGCCTGTGTATTTTATTTATTTGCAAGTGTCAAAATGGAACCTGAAACGAACCGAGGCCGAACCAAATATGTGCCAACTTTGCATCGGTTTTCCCAAGTAAATACGCGATGACATCGGTTATTGACGGTTAGAATAAATCAAGCATACTCTAAATAATCTAAGCATACCGTTCTTATTCTGCTTAATTATGTTTTGTGGCTGTATTTTGCGTCGATTCCCGTTCTAAAACTCGATTTCAAAGCTGTCATTCGCCGCATTTTAGTCGTGTCGAACGTAGATATCCGAGTGTTCCGAACGTTATTTTGACGACAACATCTCTGACGTCACAGCGCGAGCTACTTGTTTGGTCGTGGGAATAAATAGGAAATCGTAGGCTCAGTTCGGCAGTTGCGAATTGGCTGGCAACTCACGCTGAAGGGTCTCTCCCTAAAATGCTGAGGCTTTTGCGCCGGGATCGTTGTTGATTCGCCATGGTGTACAAGCTTAAGGGTTTGTAGGCAGAATGTGTCAACAAAGATGCCGATCTTGGCGCTTGAAGTGCTCTCATTGTGGGTGGGACCCATGGTTGAAACTTTATTTCCTTTGTTTCCTATTTAACATGTAAATTGATATCTCACAGACGAACTTGGCACATATTTTCCTATTAATTATTTCTCATCTTAAGGATACAGTTTTTGGTATCCGTTTGACAGCAATTAAGGAATATTTCATACCCTATGCCAAGCTAGGATAAGTTCCGCCAAGCTCGGTGAAATCAACCCGTTTAGGCGAAGACACACTTTAACCTAAAATGCTGAGGCTTCTGCGCCGGGATCGTTGTTGATTCGCCATGGTGTACAAGCTTAAGGGTTTGTAGGCAGAATGTGTCAACAAAGATGCCGATCTTGGCGCTTGAGGTGCTCTCATTGTGGGTGGGACCCATGGTTGAAACTTTATTTCCTTTGTTTCCTATTTAACATGTAAATTGATAGCTCACAGACGAACTTGGCACATATTTTCCTATTAATTATTTCTCATCTAAAGGATACAGTTCTTGGTATCCGTTTGACAGCAATTAAGGAATATTTCATACCCTATGCCAAGCTAGGATAAGTTCCGCCAAGCTCGGTGAAATCAACCCGTTTAGGCGAAGACACACTTTAACCTGAATTTGTGCTACTTATGCATTAGTTCATTGGACAACCTGAGTCTGTGTTCTGTCTTGCCAGCCATGAATTAAAGCTGTTGTGTGTCTTGCTTCTATTTGCGTGACGTTTCGCCCATTTCGGTGCAGTTTCGCCCATCTCGGTGAAATTCCGCCAAGCTAGGCGACACCCTTAATATGATTTAGTCTTCACTATTTGATACTATGTTAATGAATGCAATACTTTGATATTTTAGGGAATTATTTGTCTAAGGTGTTGAGTTGTATAACTGCAAATATTAGGATTTAATGCATACTTTTAAGGTTAGGAGCTGAGTTATACAACTTCATGTATTGTACTTACACTTATATTTGAATGTTAGGGAATAGTAGTGTAACTGTCTCTCTTTAACTGCAACTGCACTGACTTAGTATAACTGCAACTGCATTGATTGAGTATAACTGTAACTGCATCTACTAAGTATACTTGTATCTACACTATCTTTCAAGCAATAGTAAATGCACTGAATTTAATTAGATCTATACCTGTAACTGCACTAGGTTAATTCTGTTATGTATAGCTTCAACTGCACCTAACTGTTTCTTTAATAAATACGTATTAGTGTAATTGTATTAATAGTAAAAAGGTGTATCCATTGATATTGTATTCTTATAAAAATAAAATGTGTATATTTGAATTGCTTCAGCCATCATATTGTTAAGAAACAAAATAGATTTAGAAAATTGAAACAATGGCTCAAGTGTCATTTCACTCCCAAGTAGCATAGCTATCAGCCCAGGTCGGATCCACATAAAATTCCTAGTGAATTCATTGTGACTGGTCACCTATCCTGACAATATAAAGAGAGTATACACTCGACCAGGTGGTCCCGTTGCAATTTGGTGTCAGAAGTAGGATAACCACTATCTAAAAGACGTTATTATCATCGGATATTTTGCTGCAAAATATCCTGCTGTTTGCTGTGCACAGTCAGAGCAGCTGACGATGACGTGTGCAAGATATATTAGATCCTGGTGTTTGATCGTTGCTACTTTGGAAGTGAACTGACATACTGAATAAAAATAATTCAGCAATCAACTTTCAAAATGGTGAATGAAAATAACCCAAATAACCCCATTGCTGATATAAATGAACCTAATACCTCTCAACAAAATCTAAACAATGAGACGTTAGATGACGTGCAGTCAGTATCAAGCTCTGCAAACTCGTTGCAGTTGTCAATCTCGAAAATAAGCTAGAAACGGAAATGACCAAAATGAGTAGAATGGTTAGGGACGCTATTTCTGATCTTACTGATCATATGAATAAGAGACTCGTTGAGGTTGATTCTAGATTTGACACTCTGCAGGCCGACCTAGTACCATCAACACAGAATGTCAATGCCAACTCCACTGCTAATCAGATCAGCAGACACAATCCAGAATCTGGTATATCTGTTCTAGAATGTAATACAAAACCAAAAGGGAGACCACACTCTGGTTAAAATGAGACCACATAATTATAATGGTACTTTGATGATTTCCTCTCCGAAATAACTTGCGAAATCAATGGGTGGTAGCATAGAGAGAAGTCTCTTTTCTTAGTAGGCTGTCTGACAGCCGATGCACGCTCCCTTTTGAGTTAGTTAGATCATGAGGGAATGCGTGATTATGATACATTAGTTGGAAAACTGGCTAATAGATTTGGTTCAGTGGATAGGTCTGAAATATACTAAACCCAGTTGAAATCCCGAACATGACATAAGGGAGAATCCATTCCTGAATTGGCCCAATCCATTAAGAAGCCAGTTCGTCAGGCAAATCCTGGGGTAAACAAAGATGTTATCGAGACGTTAGCAATTGGTAACTCAGATTCTGAACTCCGTTTGCATGTTAGGGAATTATGACCAAACACTGTGGGTGATGCAGAAAGAACCGCTTTGCGTTCAAAATCACATAAAATCGCTGACAAACAACGTTTGCGCATTGTGGGTCAGATAGACACTGATAGAATGCAAACCAATAACGAGAACTCGCGAGAGTCTAGCAGTTAGTTGAAGTCCCTCCAAAATTCAATCGATGTGCTATCTGATCAGGTAAAATATCTGAAAATGAATAATCGTCAAAATGAAGGTCAAAGAAAGTTTGCTAATGTAAGATTCCAAAATAATCCAAACTCTGTCAAAATGACAGAATGAGCAGACAGCACCAAAATAATCATCCTACCTCAAATCGCTTTCAGGCGCGATCTGCAAGTCAAAACAAAAGCAATTTTCAGAGGAATGCTTACACAAATCGACACTCACAAAATTTACGTGCAGATGCTGATGTTTTTATCCCAAGAGGCAGACCAAACTCTGAAAAGCAAAATGCCAGTAACAACAGAGAAATGGTTAAACGCTGTATCAAAACAACCAGGGAAACTGGAATCAGTCGGTTTGGGGGCCACAAACCGACGCCATTAATTCGGCTTAAGGAGTATGGAGGATGGTTATTTTGTAGCTGGTTATATCAGTGACAAGTCTCTTGCTTCTCTTGTTGACACTTGGTCATGCTGTACGATACTCTTCAAAGCCTTGCTAGAAAGGTGGCCTTATGAAACACACCCTTGATTGACACCGGTTAATTTGCATTTAGTAACTGCTACAGGTGAAAGTTCACCGTTTCTCGGAAAAGCTGAAAAAAAAAAAAAAAATAAAAAAAAAAAAAAATAGGCAGTCAGAAATTGTTACATGATGTTCTGTTCGCCGATGTAAAGAATGACGGCATTCTTGGAATGGACTTTCTGACAAAACACAGATGCGATATATCTCTAAGTAAAAACCATCTTTTATTGAAACATGGCGAAAAGCTTGCTTGTTGTCAAAGGAGTGTCGATGTTGTACCTACCAGTAGCAGATTAGCAATTGCTGAAACAGTTGAGGTACCACCAGAATGTGAAATAATTGTCCAAGGCCGTCCCTTGGATAGGGTTGATTGCAATAGCATTGGTCCGTTGGAGGACACCGAGGGTTTTGTTGAGCGTAGTGGACTGTTAATATCCAAAGCTTCGTTTTGTCCTAAATTTGGTGTAATAGCGAGCCCCTTACACTGTACAAAAACACTGTTGCAGCACTACAGGAGCCAGTTGATGATATAGAAGAGCAGTAGACATATTTTAAACGTTATCTCATTAAAGATCACGAGATCAGAAAATGAAAATTAAATGCTTGATTTCTTGTATGTAATGCTTGTTGAGTGTGCGTATAGGTTTTCAAGGGCTGCCGAGAGCAACTGAAAATGTTGACGCCTTTGACTCCCGACGTTTGTAACGATACTAACCTCTGGAGTGGTCCTTGACCCTGTGATGGCCGTGACTGCTGTATTGTTGTGCATGTTTGCATGACAACTAGGGTAGATACGCTTATCCCTCAGGAAATTCCTAGGTGTAAGAAACCCCTGATTGTGATGACTGATGCAACTTGCATTCATGCAAGTGATCTTAGGCTTTATAGGGCAACGCAGTTGATGTGTGTCAAAGTAAAAGCGAAATCAACATACGCCTAATCGAAGATGTTAAAGCGTTAAAGCATGAACGCAAATTTGTTGAATAACTACAGAATGCGGCTAACAGTAATATGGTACATGTGCTTATATGACCAAGACGAAATTTAAGGATTATAACACCTATGTACAGTGACCCTTCTAAAAGTTGCTCGTCGTGGGGACAGGTGTACAACAATGTAACACAGAAAAATCTACAAAGACGGAGGTTTATCGCGCCAGTTAATTGCGACCCTTATATGAGTTGTTCACTGATCAGGCAAGTGTTCAACAACGTAGATTTAATGCGCCGTAGACTATATGATAACGATCAGTGTGGTTATGTGATCGCTATGAGCGAAAATATCATGAAAATAAGCTGACGTGGATAAAGCTGCAGAAAAATTAGGTACTGTGAAGCAAATCACTTCAAAGAAGGGTGACGGAGAAGTCACCGAACTTTATGATGTGAGTGACAATGCTGTCAAAGATGACCATTGTTTGACTCCAAAATATGTTGGTACCAATCAGAAGCACGTGGAAGGTGTTTCTTTTATTGATCAGGATAAAGATCCTGAGTTCAAAGGGCCCGAAATTACTGACGACCAGAACATTGGTGGAAATGCGCATTCTGCCTCTTATTTAGAAACTTGAGTAGCAGAGGTGCTCTCTTCGGAGATGTCACATGGAATGTCCCAGTCTGGCAGATTGGGGTTCCTCACTTCATGCATGCGCGGATTGGCGATGTGTGTTATGGGGTGGACGCAGAAGCTCACAAAATTCTTGAATGGCGTCAGGTATACTGTATTTGCTGCCATGAAGCAGCCAGTGATGTGGATTATTGGGATCACTTTGCTGATGGAACACTGTTTGGGCGTTTGTTTGAGAATGATCCTGAAGGAATGGACTTTGCTCATTCTGGCATGACAACAAGAGAGGGGGCTCGTAATGACTTTACGCGGAGTTCATGCGAGCCAGGTTTGAATACAAACACCTTAAACTCTATAAATCTTCAAACTGATTCTGGAAGTGATCACAGTACATGTAGAGAAAAAAAAAATAAAAACTATCCAGGGAACTGATGGATCTTGCCAATCCAATTCGTCTTATAAAGAGGCGAACGAGTGTGTAGAAATTGCACAAGATAATATACGTGATAATATGGAACAGATATGGCGAAAAACCACTTCGGTCTACGGTGGCACATTTGAGTAAATAACTCAAAGCTTGCTTCAGCCATCATATTGTTAAGGGAAACAAAATAGATTTAGAAAATTGAAACAATGGCTCAAGTGTCATTTCACTCCCAAGTAGCATAGCTATCAGCCCAGGTCGGATCCACATAAAATTCCTAGTGAATTCATTGTGACTGGTCACCTATCCTGACAATATAAAGAGAGTATACACTCGACCAGGTGGTCCCGTTGCAATATTGAATCTTATTTAGGTACTAAGAGAAACGACTGTGTTCCTTTCCGTAGATGTCAGGGTATTTTTTTGCATATATCCGTGTATCAATCTACGGTCAAATCAATCGCTGCAGCATTGCTGGTGTGGTGTTTTACAGCTGATGGTGAGGTTAGGATCCTGTAAAACCGGTTTAAGCCCGCCAGTAACTTTGTGTTACTGATCGTTCCAAGGCGATACTTCTGTGGTGGTTCTTTTTGTTTTATGTCTTGGTGTTTATTTTTTTTTTTTTGTGCTGTTGGCGCCTTATGTATGTTTTCATATTTTTAATTAAGTTAAGGTAACTGAGTGGCCACCTATTGGGAAAATAGCTGCTCATTCGGCTTACGATATGTTTCATGGTAAAAGTGCCTGATTGTTAGTTTGGTTTTTTCCCACCTCGGTTTTTGGAGTGAGAATCTCTTTCTGATTGCGCCTTTTCCTGATCTTTGCCTACTTGTACCTTTCTATTTCACGCAATAATGTAAGTTCGATTTCTACCAAAGACTCCATGTACCTTACATGCCGGCCCTAATTTATTTATTTATTTATTTATTTATTTATTTGTATGTTTTTATTCATTTATGTTTATTTATTATTGAAGGACTAACTAATAAGGAACACATACAGAAATATATTGGAACACTATACCACGGTTGGTAGGCAGAACGGATTCTGGTCGTCCGGCACCGCATATTTTCGAGTCTGCCGTCCCCGTATGGGAGTCTGGTCGTTCGGAAATGGAAAACGGTGGTGCAGCGAAGGACTTTAAAAGTGATTTTGATGCCAAAGACATGTCAGAATCGCGGGACAGTCTTTTGCACGTAATGCCTTGCTTGGCAAAATGTGTCATTTTATTGATACTTCAATTTATGCTTGTGTTTGAGCTGCCGCAAATCGATACGAACCAGCAGGACAGGCTATCGTTCGGACGAAATATCAATTATTTTAATATCATTGAGTGATTTACAGCAGAGTTGCATGTGGAAAATTAAAGATAACAAGAAAAGATATGACACAAGTGTCATATCAATAGCTTCAATTTTCTATCGCAGTCAATAACGTATAAGACAAAGCGCGCACCGAGCGTGTGGAAAAATATGCCGCAAATTCAACCAATGTATTTCCATAGACATACATACGTGGTTTGTCAGAAAAGTTCGTGTACACCATTTATATTTTCAACAGAAAAATGAATATATCTGCTTTTGCAAAAGTATTTTATAAGCAAATATACAAGAAATTTTATTGAAATTTGACAAAACACGTCATCTACAGCCTTTTCCCTGCACTTCCGAACCGAGTGCGGGGCAAAGGTCAACGTCTCTATATGACGTTACTTGACATTTTAAGCCGCCAGCACGTTATACATTTGTTTCAGGGTGTTGTTGTTGTTTTTTTTTTTTTTTTTTTTTTTTAACAAAAGATCCTTGGCTATCAACATTTTTATGTCTGTGTATCCAGCTGTCAAATGCAGATACGCCGTACCAATTCTCGCAAAATTGTTCGTCCACCTGTTGAACATGTGTAACAATTTCTTGCGGCGAGCATGCCAGACAGGTGATCTTCCGTTTATCATCATAGGTGGACTTCTGAGCAGCTGAAAATCGTCTGTGCCACAACTACTGAGAACTAAATAGTAACTGACAGACCGATGACGTTTCTGTTGTTTGTAACATTTTCATCGTATCTGGGGTGATTTCCTTAACGAAACATACAATCGGCGTCGGCTGTTCTCCGACGTCAAATTACGCCATTATTTCAAACAGATTTTTCGGTCTGCTTCTGATTTTTTTCACATAAATCAAACAACACTGCCGCCAAGTCGGAATCTTTCTGAAACTGAAGTCAGTGTTATTTGGTTTTAGGACGAAATGTTTTAATGTTATAACATATTTAAGTGCCGTTTGACAGGGAAAAAACACAATATGAGCCTGTCCGTAAGAAAAGGTACAAGTTGGCACAAATCCTCATTTTCTGGAAAATTCATTTCAAAAGATTTTTTGTCATTTATTGGTCATATATTTACCAAAACTAACTTTCAGCCTTTGAGATTAATTCGCATTGATGCAGATATTGTTCAGTATATCAATCGGAGTAACATTAGGTCTGTTACTAATGGCAACACAAGATCATTCGCATTGCCATGGCAACCAGTAGCACAATTTCAGAAGTGAAATCGCAAATAACAAGCTGTGATATCTATACTTGTACTCAATGTATTTTCTTACAAATAGTATCAAATGAAAGGTCAGTGAATGCCCTGTAATTTTTTGATTGTAACTTTGAATTAGCTCATTTGCATATTCATGAATATTCATTAATAATCCATTTTTATTCCAACTTTTTCATATTATTTTGACTTTAGACTTAAAGGCAGTGTCAAATAAAAGCCGTCAGCACTTAAATACCAGCTATGAATAATTTAGGACATTGTCTATTGCAAAATACAAGGTAATCAAACTATTGAAGTGACCACGGCAGTGTAGCGCTAAATACAAACCGCGATGAACTATTATTATAATGAAGAACGGACAGGCACAACAGGCATAATCAATGATAAAAATCATGTCTTAAGCATGTCGTTTATAGATTAGAAACCGAAATAACAATTTGTATCGAAATAATTGGGGACGAATATGCCTAAGGCTTGCAAAGACCGCAGACTGATGACCGCCGACCGAATCACTACCAATGGCCTCTGAGCAGTCCTTTTAATTTGAAACGTTAGTAACTTTCAAAAGACACCATAAAAAAGGAAGAATAAAAACGAATGAAGAAAGAAAAGAGGCTTATTATGATAACAAAAAAAAAAATGAATAGCGGATACTCGGCGAGATTCGAACCTGTGAGAGTCTGATTAGAAGACTGATGCTTAACACACTGAGCTAATGGGGCCGACAGACTTTTAACGGCATTACTCACATTATCATTAATATTTATGGTCTATAAATAATAGTCTAAAAATAGTTGCCATTATCGGCTGGTTTCCCGTTATCAGGTTTATGTTATATGAAAATATATTCGGAATAGGAACCAGTGCCATGCTTAATTGATACCGAATCATTTTCCCGCCCTTGATTAGAAGAGAAAAGAGAATCAGGCTATCTCGGCTTCATTCGTACCTTCGAGGTTATCATAAAAAAACTATTGAAGTGACCACGGCAGTGTAGCGCTAAATACAAACCGCGATGAACTATTATTATTATGAAGAAGAGACAGGCACTACAGGCATAATCAATGATAAAAGTCATGTCTTAAGCATGTCGTTTATAGATTAGAAACCGAAATAACAATTTGTATCGAAATAATTGGGGACGAATATGCCTAAGGCTTGCAAAGACCGCAGACTGATGACCGCCGACCGAATCACTACCAATGGCCTCTAAGCAGTCTTTTTAATTTGAAACGTTAGTAACTTTCAAACTTTTAAGTGTCCCAGTTGAAAAAAACAATCAATTTACTTTTTGTATGTCTACAGCTTTACATCCTAAAATAATCATATTGACGAATAAACAATCTTTTAAAACCGGACTTCTTTTTTTCTCGGATGGATATCTACATGGAACTTTTCCATTACAGTTATAGCTATAGAATAATACATTGAAGGGTTGAAGCTATAAAAAATGAGCCGAAATAAAAACAAATACGTCGTTTTTTACCTTCAACATAGATTCAGCAATGAGAAAATATCGATTTGACAAAGTGTTATGAACACGCATTGGCACGGGATTCTGGTCAGTACCTGTTCAATAATGTTAGAAATCAACCTATGGAAACGGTGTATTAGGAAAACGGTGAATCAACGGGGGTTAATCGGAAAAATGTGAAGCATCGGGCGATGTGTCGGTGAGACATCGGGATTTACAATGGCGACACGGTACGTAGTTTTCATCTTCTTTTTGTTTTGTTCCGACATGGCTGGGTGACGTTGCATGTCAAAATTCTGTTTGCTGCAGGAGCTGTAGAAATCATTATTGTTCTTTATTATGTAAACAGTTTGTAAATAAATATTCCAAGAAACGCGTGATTGTGCGCCCAATTTTAGAGGGCATGCCTTTCAAGGCCACGAAAACACATTTTCGTTTGATTTTCTAGTAAAAGAAATGGACCAAGAAGGTCACGTTGGTATTTGCAAACGAATAATAGTTTACTGGAAAATTCCCACAAAAAAATAAAATCTCGCCAAACATTGCAAAGGGATTTAATGCTAGGTGCATTTACATAATGTGAGGCATCGGGCAAGTTGTGTGAGACAACGGGGCAAATTTTGTGAGTCATCGGGCAATCAAAACTTATTGCATTAATTTCCGATTATAAACACTCTAGAGCTATTTTGGATCAAGGTAATTTCATATTCCGTGTCATCTTCGACCCGGTAATTTCATATTTCGCATCATCTTTGACCCTTTCTTGTTGGGAAATTAAAGTGCTAGACCGACAAGTGTAAAACGCTAGCGTTCACCTGAATCATTGCCAGTGCCAGACGCACTTGTGTGAAAATCGTTCCCAAACGGATTACCGTTCATTTTAAACTCAACCCCAACTGTAGTAATTTTGTAAAGTCCAGTAATATTTTGAGCAATTACATAGCGTCATCACCAAATTGCATTTTTAGTTCCGATGAGCCGTCCGTTAACTGCTAACGACATCTGGAAATATTTTCGGAAATATTAGTTTGTTTCTTTGTTTGATTGGTGCTTTACTTCCCACTCAACAGCTGTCAGGTCATATGGAGAAGGGGCCTCGGTTTAAAGTCTCATCCGAAAGACTGGAGAAGCCCAGGATCGAACACACGACCCCTGATTTACAAGGCCAGTAGCTTGGCCACCATGCCACGGAGGCTTCTAAGGAAATATTAGTGATTGCCGTGAAACTACAAATTGCAGTTTTTCAAACATCACTCATATTTCAGAAAAATATGAAGCCTCACTGGCATGTATATAAACGGCCCATGCCAACGGCGGCCGCCACGTCCATATATTGGTAAAGTCCTTTAAAAATATTCTCCAGAACTCAAAGTTGTTCCATGATCTGAAAGTGGTTCAAGTCATAACCATGATTTGACATTGAATTGCGAATATATCGAGATTGAATGGTGTTGTTGTGTAACGTCCTAATCAATAATTTTTCATTGCCACCGCTTCCGGGGTAGTTGGCATATACTTTGGGGAGATTAAGTGTCACGTCCAAGGACACTACAAGATGATCAGGGTGTTCGAATTCCTGACTTCTCGCTCTGGAGTCCGGCGCGCTACCACATAGTCTCAGTTTACCAGGTAAGTTCTAGAGGACCAATGGCCATGAGAGCGCTCACCTGAAACTTTATATACTGTCTTATATGTCCTCGTTTATAGGCACAGAGCTTGGGTAGTAACACCCCCAGGGGAACTACTTTAAATTAATGAAAATAAACCTTCTGACTGATACGCATTTCTGCATTCTATGTTATTCGTATCAACAGTGGATCTTTTTGTTTTTTCAGCCTGCTTATGCGTTAGCCTCGAATTCTGTTAATTGGCAGTAATTTGTTGTTTAAAAAATGTGACAATGTTAATGTCGGTCGTTAATTGTGACTTATGTCCTTTTAGGACTGACCATCGTTAAAGTCTGACTTTCTTGATTATTAAAGGTTATTTCTTTACCTTTCTATCCTCACCGGTGGCACCGGGTTGTGTCCTTAAGCAAGGCACATTAACTATCCTTAGTTCTTGTTAAATGCCCGGGAAGCGGTGGCCCCGTCCAGACATGACTGAATAGTTGCTGACTGGGACGTAAAGCCTTAAATTCAAACAAACCAACTATGGTACAGCAAGGTCAAATTGGACTAAATTTACCCCGCCGTATACCGCTGGATGCAATCAAATTCTTACAGCGCAGATTGATGCAGCGACACACGAAACGTGACAAAAATGGAGTTTACTGATTGGTAGTCAGATCGATTGAGCAACAACCTACAGTGAAAAGTTCATTGCTGTGTTGTAGGTTGTTGCCTAATTTATCCGGCTTCCAGTCAACACATTCCCTTTCGGCATGTGCCTTGTGATATTGCAACAATCTGCGCTGTAAGAATTTGGTTGCATCCGACAGTATATATGGTGTATACATTTATATACGACAAATGACAGATTTGGTAAAATTACGGTATATACATATAAAAATGTGACCCAAAAGAAACGTCTTTGGGCTGCATGACCGAAGTAACTGCCACGCCCGTAGCTCATCGAACGTTCATATATCGCATCACATCTATATTATTCAGTGGATAAGGTCATGCCATAAAATGAGATGACCACATGTGTAATAACATATTAATTAGTAACGTCCGTGACAACGATATTTTATCAAAGAAAAAAAATCTCTAAACTCTTATAATAAAAATGTTACATTTCATATGAAATTTATGATACACGCCTATGAAATGACCACTAATGATCGTTAATGTAATACACGAACTTCTGTCATGCTTTGGTACAATGACCTTTCTTCCGCTTATTCTGTCACTTAACAACGAAAGAATGTGCACCCCCATATAGCGGGGACGTGTCCGAGGCGAAAAAATGTGGGGGTTTAAGGGGATGCCGATCTTAATATCTAATACTTGTTATAAAATTTACCTGTACAAAGGAAAATTGAGCCTGTGCATGAGAAAACGAACAATTTGGAGTTTCGACCACGTCCGATACAAATCAGGCTGTACAGTCACAGAAGCAGGCTAGACTCTTGAAATTTTGGATTTAAGAAAAAGAGGAATTGTACTATCTGCGTAGCGAAAACAAAGACGCTGATCAGCTTCGCGGTTATCGGGAAGCTGGTTTGTGCCTTTGTTTTCGCATATGCAAATTGTTGGTTTTCTCATGCGGTGGCTCAATTGTGATTTTACCAGGAATACTGATAGTAATTCTTTCTATATTTTTGTGCATGTATGTGCAGTTGGTCCAACAAATGCAGATTAATTTATGTCCAAATATGTATTTTGGTGGTCTCACTAAATTGCTTATCAGCCATTTACAAGTTGCTCCCTTGTTTGATTCTGTTCACATCTGTGTGGAATGCTGGATAAATTTTAGACAAAACTGTTACCACAATCAGGATCTGCAGTCATCTAACTACAATGTATCCACACCAAGCTACAATTTTCTGGTAGAAAGCTTAAAATTTACCATGGCGGCCCCCGTGGCCGAGTGGTTAAGAGCGTTGATATTTCATTACCGCACTTAACCATTCGATCATCTCACCGCTGTGTCTGGTGTGGGTTCGAGCCCCGCTCTGGCCATATGTGAGACAAGCCAAGTTCTGCTTGCGGGTGTGTCAGGTGGTTTTTCTCGGGGTTCTCCCGTTTTCGCCCCACCTACTGATTGGCCCGTCTCATATGAGCTGAAATAATCTTGAAAGGGACGTTAAACTGAATCAAAAAAAAAAAAAAAAAAAAAAAAAAAAAAAAAAAAAAAATACCATATTGCTGTTTCCTATTATCAGCAAAAATGGTGAATAATACGTTTTCTGCTAGAAATACATACGTACATCTTGGTGGAAATACCTTCATACACTATTCTAGAATAACAAATACAGAAATATCAGGACCCAGTTGTTAAAAACACTGTTGGCTTAACGCTATCGTTGCTAACAAAACTAGCTACATAATGAAATGTACTGTTATTTTTGTTGAAGAAATGTGAGAATCCTCTCTCATCATGCAGAAATGCCCGTCCATCTTACCCCACTTTTATGTAGCAAGGGTATCCTTATTTTTCTTATTTTCGTTCCAAAGCATAGATTGTGGGTACTCATTAGAACCGCATCAGCGAGGCGGTTCTAACGAGTACCGACAATCTATATTTTGAGCCAAAATAAGAACATTATAAAACTTTTTCAACTGAAAATTTTCATTTTTTTACAGCGGAAAAAATCGCTGTGTATTGTATGGGCGTGTTTTCGAAATGTCAGTTTTTACTGTATTTTGAATATTTATGATTGAATTTTTTACGAATTGTTAACTAACGCAGTCGGCAATTTTGAACAACTGGACCCAGGTAACTGAGTCAAAGAACTAAACTATAGATTACGATACGTTCCTTTTTACGGAGCTGTTTCCGTGATTAAAAAAAAGTTTTATGTATGCTGATGTTTTGGTTGATACGGCAAATCGAAAATAATGCATGCTAGCCAATTAAACTGAATTCATCATACTTATGATCATGAAGTAAAAAACAAAACAAAAAAGTATACATATATAATTTTACCTTCAAGTCTGAATATCCAACAAAAATGGGAAATCCAGTACATGTATTGTAACTTGTGTTTGGCAAAAATGTAACCTTTGATATTCTATTTACACAAGAGATGGCAAATCTCACACAGTACTTTATTATTATGGTAATATCAAGGGGTTCAACATAGGATAGTTTTGGTGGACATTTTTTCGATATTTCAAAATCATTTTTCTCTTTGTTGTTATAGTGAGTGACCTAGTGCACCACCATGTGGAGGCTATTCCACAGTAATGGAAACTGAAGCAAACCGGGAATCAACTTGAAAATGGCTGGTAAAAAAAATTGCTGAGACCTCTAAAAGTGCATATTTGGGCACAAATTAATCTGTGTCTGATGTTCCAACTGCACATACAAAATATGGAAAAAACTATCACTATTCCTGATAAAATCACCATTTGCATTCAGCACTCCGAGTAACACAAGTAACTCGAGTAACATTGAATGCCGACACGAGTTAAGTGAGAGTTACAGATATACGCAAGCACATGACGTAGATAGGTATGCGCATTACTGTAACTCGTGCTGTTTGGCCTTGTTACTCGAGTTACTTTTTGCGATCTCGCCACGGCGAGAGCGCATATATAATTGAACAGGGCTGGAATCTTGTTGTTAATCGACCACACTTCCGGTCGTACTTGATTGGACAAGGCAGCTTCGATTGGGTCACACTAAATAGCGCATGCCGGCTCGGGTATGAAAGCTCACGTTGAACCGAGCTGTCAGAATCTTTTCGGTCTGTGGTTATTGCCGTGGATTTATACGTGGTCATACAGTGAAATTAGTGCTGAGAGATCGCAAGCGTTTTGGAAACGCTTATACTTGTGTTACTCGGATAGTCATGTCGAAAATCCTCATTTTTCCCATGAGAAAATAAATGTCCAGTCGTGTGAACTGAGCAACAAAAGGAGACCGAACCTAAAGTTAACATCAATTAATACCGTCAGGTATGCATTGTCCCGGTATATTGTAAAGCTAATCAAACTTGGGAACCTGTCGAAATGTCATGTTTTACGAATCAGTTATTATTATTGATATTGTTATTATTATTATTATTATTATTATTATTATTATTATTATTATTATTATTGATTAAGTTTTACGTGCCTTAAAAGCCAATTATTTCACTCATTAACAAATCAGTAGGTGGGGCGAAAATAGGAGTACTCCAGGAAAAAGCACCTGACACACCTGCAAGCAGAACTTGACTTGTCCCACATGTGACCCGTGCGGGGCTCGAACCCTACACGGCGCTCGTGGGGATCGAACCCAGGACCTCTCGCTCCAGAGTGACAGTCTGACGCTCTAATGCTTCAGCTACCGCGCTCTAGGGGTGCTGTGACTGTGGTATCTTTGTCCCTAGATCTCACAAGAAACGTTAAGCTTCGACACGCAATCATCTGGCACCTCAGCGGTAGACATCGGAGGGGGCATTTCAGGCCCTGATAATTTTGGGAAAGAAGCTACCCCAATAGATACTGTTCCATGTTATTTCCAAAGATTGGACCTGCGTTTACTGTTATAATTTTCCCAGTCTTCAAATCGGCAACCGAAGAAATTTAAGAATTGGAGACAGTATCTTTTCCAATTATTTCTTACACGTTTTCATTTGCTTCAGCTTCATTTAACCAGCGAAAAAAAAACACTATATATATGCGAACAGTGCGATATGAAGGACGCTGCGGACGAGGAACGTCCGAGTTCTCATCACTGCCGGTGATTAACGTGTGTTTATAGCATCCGTAATTTGGATAGATATGATCCCACTCAAACTAAAAGTTAAAAAACAACAATCATGTACTGGCTAGAATTAAGAAAATAAAGTTTTATTCCATCAAAATTTGGTTGCTCCCCGGCGACACACACAACTTGCCCGGAGACTCACCAAATAATCAATCACCCGGCTGAATCTCGATTTTCCCCGTCTTTTTTACAAATTTTCTGAAGGTTGATAATCAGGAGCTTACTTTTCTATATTCACCAATTCGAATTAAGGTTGTTTACATTCGTAATTCGATGTAAGCATAAAAAATAAACAAAAATACAACCGAAAGTCAACTGAAATGTTTGAGTAGTAAAATGGGGCGCACTGTGGCGATTAAACAAATTACATTTTCAACAATTTTAGGGTTTCCGGGGCTGCATCAAAGACCCTTACAGCTCTTGCAAGTGTTCGATTTGTTTTTATTTTCTGCAGTATTATTAGCTTTCGCTTCAAAATAGAAGTAAAAAAAACAACATACCTTTTATCTAGTGCAAATCCCGATGTCTCACCGACACATCGCCCGATGCTTCACATTTTTCCGATTAACCCCCGTTGATTCACCGTTTTTCTAATACACCGTTTCCATAGGTTGGAAATGGCACCGGCTAAAAAATCGTCCCGAGCACAGGAGTCTGGTCATGATAATACCAAGCGGGCTAACAGGTAAATTTCTTTTCATTTCTTCGTGTTCTTTGTCATCGTCGATTTTATCGTGTAGATCCTTGACGATCGTAGTAGACTTCCGTCACAGATTAAAGTTAATATAAAATCTTATGAAAATACGAAAACAATCGGATGTCAATTATAGAAAAAAATATTAAGAAAGTCCTCAAACTTTTTGCTCGCCCCTCGTATAATGGACTTTTCTCATTGCCTCGTGAAGTCTTTACAGTATATAATACAAATGTTGAAGTATATAATGCGAACTATGCAACATATAATCAAATGTGAGCAGAATTTGATGATGATGAATCAAATGGTTTTATTCCTTACCATCAGACAGCTTTGACTTTCCATATGTAATCGTTTAGATAATGAATGTCCATGGAATCATTTATGATCTAAACGATGCCAGCTTTCAAAGTTACTTAGCATTTCCCAGAAAGTAGTACGTGTTGCAATATAATATTTATGACGCATACTAAATACATGCAAGTATTATAATAATGTAAACTTCGTAATTATATTTATCAGCTTTTATACACAAAACAAATCGATTATCCTTCTGTCAAACGTCGATTTTATTTAAATGTCTAAAATATAAAATGATAATTCACTGCCTACCGCAGGCATTGCTAAAATGATTTGTCAATATGAAAAGTGTACCATTAAGAAAACGGGGGGAACTAAATACAAATGGCTTCCACCAGCAAAACGTTAAGAGTTGTACCTCTTACATCAAAAAAGCCTAACAGTCATTGCCCATGCGTATTCATTTTGTGTACGAATTAAATATCTCAAGAAAGCTGACAATGATCAATACGCCCCTTTTGACGGGTTGTCTTTATCGTTACGAAAACTTACCCATGCCATAAACAGAGATTCTTCGAGCTTTAAAAATTGAAAATTTTCAGCTGAAAAAAATGGCATTTTTCTTATTTTTGCTCAAAACATAGATTGTGGGTACACGTTAGAATCGCCTTAGAGGCGATGCTAACGAATACACACAATCTATATTTTGGAACAGAAATAGTGAAGAATATGTATACCCCTGCATACACCAGTTTTGTTATATAAAATTGGGGTTCAAGGAGGTATATATTACACGGATATGTTTTCGTGATGATCAGATGAACATTAGTCACCAACATGGCAGGCATGTACCAGCGGGATATCGAACCTGCAGCCTCCTGATTGCGGAGAGAATACGCTTTTCTTTACTAGACCGCTGACAGAACAAAAAAGAATTAATTGAGTGATTAAGAAACAGCGCTCGCTCGGCCCTAGAGTCAGTGGAAAAATGAGTGACTGAGTGGGTGAGTGACGAATGAAAGTGCATGCGTGAATTTGAGTGAGATTATCAGTGTGTTTCGGGGTGACGAAGTGTGTGGGTGAGAGTGAGTTAGTCAGTTTGAAAGTGTGTGAGTAAATACAAATGAAACTGAGATCCTTCAAAGCATAATTATCAACACTACTCGTCTCTCTAACTTAATTGTTTTCACTCGTGGTCGAGCAGTTAAGAGCGCTGTTTCTTAATCACTCGATCATCTCACCGCTGTGTCTGGTGTGGGTTCGAGCCCCGCTCTGGCCACATGTGAGACAAGCCAAGTTCTGCTTGCGGGTGTGCCAGGTAGTTTTTCTCGGGGTTCTCTCGTTTTCGCCCACCTACTGATTGGCCTGTCTCATAGAGCTGAAATAATATTGAAAGGGACGTTAAACTGAATTAAAATTTATATATATATATATATATATGTATATATATATAAATCTTGTTATACAGGTCGGTGACCTGGATACAGATGAATCTAAAATCTTACAATTTTCAATACGACTACATTGTGAATGTGTTCAAGCTCATTTAAAACCTTACAAAAAGATGGGAGTGTCAAGTGTATGTCAGACTGAAAAGTATAATTATGTTTAAGATCAGAATACAGTAAAATGAGGCTGAAACCAAATTCTAATATTATATCTTTTGTGAAGGCAGACACGAAATAACAATACTATATGATAAAATTGTAGATAACGATAACGCATCTATTCAGCCACTAAAAATAAATAATACGCCTTTGTCAGAATTAAAATTTACCTCAAGGAAAATTAACAGTTCATGAATAAATTACGTATGTTTGAAAAGAAAGAGTGGGTACTTTCATCTTATATTGACCCAAATTTGAATTTCTTCTACAAATAACTAGATTTTTTCATATCGTTTTTGTATATCGCCTGCTTGTATCACTGTGTATTGTAACTAGCAAGCGCAAGTACATGTAAACAATCGCACCAAACATAAGATAAGGCGGACATAAAAAATGGCTGTGTTTGACTCTGACTTTTGCTCCAACCAATAACTATTTCACTTCCGCACTATTGACAATCTTTAACTATATATATGCTAACAAACATCAGCCTGATGACCCTTTTAAGATTTTAAGTTTGATTTTGGTATAAGTAATTAAAAATAATTGTTAGATCCTTTGGATGCAGGAAACCATTCAAAGCGAGAAGATGGGTCATATTGTACAATTTCGGGTAAGGCCTTTTAATCCAATTTATTTTCCTTATATTTATTTTGACAACCCTAGCAATCCGATCTACTTTGTTACTTCATGAAGTACATGAAGTACATTATGATAAAGACACCCCTGCATTTTATAATGACACTCATGGTAACTTAAAGCATATAAAAAGGTACAAGTAGGCAAAGAAAAAGGCGCAATCAGAAAAAGATTCCCACTCCAAAAACCGAGGTGGGAAAAAACCAAACTAACAATCAGGTACTTATAGAGACATATAATGCGATGATTTAAAATAAGCAGCTTATGTGGCTTATTGTGGTTATTTGGAACGTGTTTTTCTTTAAATGCTTAATATGATTATAAAACCAGGCAAGCAAACATGCAGACACACAAACAAGTAAGAGAGCGAGCAAGCAAACAAACAATGTTTTTAAACGAATATAAACCATGATTAGCGAAAGCACACTTCCCTGAGTCCCAATGACTTTTTTTGTTAATTTTATACATTAAATACTTTTTTGAAGTTCAAGTCGTCGACCTAAAGTATAGTTTAACCCTTGCGGCTAATAGTTGGGAGTTTCTTGTGTGTGTCAGACAGTCAAATAAGACCAAAATACAGTAAAATGATGCTGCGCCCCAAATTCTAATATCATATCTTTTGTGAAAGCAAACGCACAACGACTATGTTGTGTGGTAAAACCATAGATTATCATAATACAAAAACATCTTTTTATTAGCTTAAGATGAATACCCTTGTCAAAAATAACAAATACCACTAGGAAAATTTACAATAACTATTCATGAATAAATGATTATCATCTTTGAAAATATAGAGTGGGTACTTTTGACTAACAGACCCAATTTTGTCTACAATAAACTAGCAGTGATATTGTATCTCACCTGCTTACATCAATGTGCATTGTAATTAGCATGTGTAATGCGAGTATTATTGCATGGCCGTATTTAATTGATTTGTTAAATTTGATGTCCAAGTCAACAGCTATGTCAAAAGGTACGATGCTTATTCGATGGCGTTGCGAGGGCTACGCGATGTCGTGTTGCCTTCCTAAAACAATCAGGCAACATCGTGTCTCCCTCGTATTGCCTGCGTGTAGCAAAACCTAGCCCATGGAGCCGATGATCACACGACAGAAATACGATGTAGTCCCGATTTGATAAGATGGTCTTACGATGGCTTTGCGAAGGCCATGATAAACACGCGAACTCAGTATGAAATGGAAACTTCGTGTGATCTGACATATTTTAGGAGGTGGGGTGGGGTGGGGGGCATGTCATTGATCTTGGTTCCGCTCACAATGGTGCTGCCGAAGGCTTCAAAATCTCCCGGCGGACATGCTCGTACAATGGGTAACGATGCACTCACGAATGGCATGACGTCTTCTCTATCCGTGCCGAAATTGAAAAATTCCATTATGCTGGCGTCAGACCTAGCCGATTTTGGTACACGATGGCCAGACGAATATGAAATTTTGAATTTCGCGCGATTTTCGTCAATAATTTGGTAAACAGTCAATGTTGGAGCCGAAACGTGTACGAAGCCTACCGATGGTCACACGATGGACACGCGAATACCACACGATAATACCCGAAGCACTCACGAACGATACACGAAGTGGTAGTTTTGCATACGATGTTGATGCTTATGGTACACGAAGGCTTTACGGTTTCGTGAAGCCATCGTGATGTGTAAAATGTATTCCCAAAAGTGTACCGAAGGCATAACATGACTTCCCGATGTTATGTAAAATCAGTTGTTGAGACTAAACAGTGATACTGAGAACCTACAGCAGCAGCTTTTTCGGTTTCTTTCTTTTAAAAATAAAATTGGTAATGTCACCTTAACCCGAAAGAGGGCCTGGGAAAAAGATTGTGCCAGTCAGCTCCACTCCAAATCCACTCCAAGAATCCACTCCAGTACTCCAGTCCATGACTCTACTCAAATACTCAAATCCATAAAATACGGTGCCTATATTGAACGAGACCCAATTTCATTTGCGTGCAAACATGGTCTCTTTTGAAAAGGTATTTCATTTGTATGATTTCGTTGTTGACGTCCACGGTAAAACTAAGTACGATGATTGTAATGTCAATTACTTTACAACACTGTTCAAACTTCCCGGTGACAGTATGATTTCGCATGAAATGGACACAAAACTGTTCTTGAGTTAGTAGATAATAGTAGATAAAACGCTCGTTTGTCGGATACTGCAATGGATACTACTCTACTGGAAAGAAAACCGGATGCTGCATGAAAGCCAACAGAATATTAAAGAAACCAAATGTCTGTAACATACGGTTATGGAACATATAATGAGGATATTATACATAATATAATGAGGTTATATCAGCATATAATGTAAGTCTACCATAATATAAAGATGTTTACTGATCGTTCCAAGGCGATACTTCTGTGGTGGTTCTTTTTGTTTTATGTCTTGGTGTTTAAAAATTTTTTCGTGTTGTTGGCGCCTTATGTATGTTTTCAAATTTTTATTTAAGTTAAGGTAACTGAGTGGCCACCTATTTGGAAAATGGCTGCTCATTCGGCTTACGATATGTTTCATGGTATAAGTGCCTGATTGTTAGTTTTTTTTTTTTCCCACCTCGGTTTTTGGAGTGGGAATCTCTTTCTGATTGCGCCTTTTCCTGATCTTTGCCTACTTGTACCTTTTTAATCATCATATAATGTAAGTCTACCATAATATAAAGATGTTTACTCATCATATAATGAAAAATTTCATAATATAAAGAACCTGGTCCAACATATAATTGACTTTTATCATTATATAATGCACACTATACAACACTCAATAATAATCAAATGTGAGCAGGATATAATGACGATGATGAATCAAATGTTTTTATTCCTTACCATCAGACAGCTTTGGCGTTCCATAGTATGGTATTGCTCCTGCATGATGAATGTGTCATTTTCCAATTGCGTGTAAAAAAGCAGTGCTGTCGCCATGATTTTTGTCGGAATAGAATTAACTGTACACAACTTAAGATTTTCTGAGAAAAAAAGGCTGTGTGGATGCTGATTTTTGTATGTCTACGTTACCTTGGGATATATTGGAAACGCAGAAAGAACATTTTTGGTTATAATATCGTGTTTCCATCAGGATGACATCGTGTTCTATTTTTTTTTTTTAGATATGATGCTTATACGATGGAGTTGCGAGGGTCATACGATGTCGTGTTGCCTTCCTAACACTATCGGGAAACATCGCGTCTCCTTCGTACTGCCTTCGTGTAGCAACACCTAGCCGATGGTGCCGATGATCACACGACAGAAGTATGCTGTAGTCCCGATTTGATAAGATGACCGCACGATGGCTTTGCGAATGCCAATATGTACATACGAATTCTTTGAAACTTTATTTAATAGTGATTAAGGCCATACGAATTCAACACGATATTGAACCTTCGTGTGTCCTTCGGATATTTTTTGGCATGTCAAAGATTTTAGTGTCACTCTGGATGGTGCTGCTGAGGGCTTAAAAATATACGAAGGGTAAAGATGCACTCACGAATAGCCCGATGTCTTCACGATCCGTGCCGATTTTGAAATTTTCCATAATCCTGTGTCCATCGTGTGTCATAATCGGCTTGGTGTGACGCCTACATTAAGAAGGTACAAGTAGGAAATGATTTGGAAAAGGCGCAATCAGAAAAAAATCCCCACTCCAAAAACGAGGTGGGGAAAAAAATGAATAACAAATTAGCTACTTATACTTAGAAAACATATCATTTGCCGAATGAGCAGCTATTTGCCAATAGGCGGCCTCTCAATTACCCGATCTTCACTTCAACAATGAAAACATACATAAGGTTCAAACAGCTCAACAATTCGACTCCAAAACATGAAATAAATAGAACCACAAAAGAAGTATCGCATTGGAAAGTTCAGTAATATAAAATTACTTGTGTCATGAGATAAAATGAGTAAATGTCATTTTATTAAAATCAATAACGTTTTAACGTCAAAAAAACATTAAAACATTATTGTGACGAAGATGGAGATGCCAAATATTGTGCATGCTTGGTGATCAGACGTCGACTTGATAATGTGCAAAAACGATTTGCGTCATTGCATAAACCCATGTTGCGTTAAAACTGGTTAACGGAATGCAAACGTGCGCAATAATGTATAATGAGAAAATAATGTCATATAAATTATTCGATTTTATTCGGCCTTTTATGAGCATACGGTATTTATCGAACCAAAGACGACACGACATGCTTTTTAAGCAACAATGGCGTCAAATGTACAGTAGTAGAAATGGGGCATCTAGTGTTTGTTTTGGCATTGAAGTTGGTGAAGTTAAACGTAAAAATTCATAACCAAATGCTTTTGACGGGTCAGTGCTTACATCTGTAATCACTTTTATCAGTTTTGGAAACAGTAGATTTATATAAACTTTGTAGAGCTCCTCTCCCTAATGCGTCATGCCAAGTTTAAACAAGAAGACCAATGGTCCTGTAAACGCTCACCTGAGATCTGCTGCATAAACCAATAAACATGTTTGAATATTATGGTATTTAACCCCAGTGCAGGGGGCGATGAAGGCCCTGGGGATTTTTTTTCCAGAATGATCAATATTCTATCCATTTGCCAATTTCCTGCTGGCTTTTCCCTTCAAATGACATTTAAACAGTTTTCCCCATTTAAATGCATGGCCAACCCATATTGACCTTGCCATAAACTGGGTCAAGGTCATCACAGGGTCATGATTTATATAGGTCATCACAGGGTCATGATTTATATATACATGTACATTGTAGTACTTAAGCCATAGATGCTTCACACCAAGTTTCTTCGAAATCGGTCCACCGGTTCCAGAGAAGATTTTTGAAGGGTTTATACCATATAATATGGGCATGGCGGCCATCTTGGTCATGTGACCTTGATTATTTATATACACATTGATTCCCCAATTCTATAGATGCTTCACATGTGATTTGGCTTTGATTGGCCAAGCGGTTTCAGAGCAGAAGATGTTTGCGTATTATGGTGATATACATGTATAATGCCCCGGGGTTGGGGCAAATGAGCCTCTGGGGTCCAATTGTTTTCAGAATCATTAATATTCAGTCCTACTGCCCATTTCCTGCAACACTTTCACTTTAAATGACATTTTAAAAGTTTTCCCCATTCCAATGCATTGGTGACCTATGTTGACCTTGCCATAAAATAGGTCAAGGTCATCCAAAGGTCATAATTTATAAACACATTATAGTACGTCAGTCCCCGATGCTTCATGCCAAGTTTCGTTGAAATCGTTCCATTGATTCAGGAGAAGAATTTTAAAGGGTTTTTACCATATATGGGCATGACGACCATCTTGATCATGTGACCTGGATTATTTATAAACACATTGGTTCCCCATTCCCATAGATGCTTCCTATAAAAGTTGGCTTTGACTGGTCAAGTGGTATCAGAGAAGAAGATCTTTGAATATTTGTGTAATATACATGTATTTTGCCCCGGGGTGGGGGGCAGACCAATTCCTGGGGTCCAAATTGTTTTCAGAATTACCTGCCTTTAGTTCATTTGCCCATATCCTGCAAGTTTTCCCTTTCAAATGACATTTTAACAATTTTCCCCATTCAAATGCATGGGCGACCTATGTTGACCTTGCCGTAAAATAGGTCAAGGTCATCCAAAGGTCATAATTTATAAACACATTGTAGTACCCAAGTCCCCAATGCTTCATGCCAAGTTTCGCTGAAATCGGTCCATTGGTTCAGGAGAAGAATAATTTTGAAGTGTTTTTACCATATATGGGCATGGCGGCAATCTTGGTCATGTGACCTGGATTATTTATAAACACATTGATTCTCTCTTCCAATAGATGCTTCATATAAAATTTGGCTTTGATTGGCCAAGCGGTTTCAGAGAAGAAAATCTTTGAATATTTTTATTATACATGTATATTGCCCCGGGGTGGGGGCAGACCAACCCCTGGGGTTCAATTTTTTTTAAGAATTACCTGCCTTCAGTCCATTTGCCCATTTCCTGCAAGTTTTGCCTTTCAAATGACATTTTAACAATTTTCCCCATTCAAATGCATGGGCGACCTCTGTTGACCTTGCCGTAAAATAGGTCAAGGTTATTCAAAGGTCATCATTTATAAACACATTGCTGTACTCTAGTCCCCGATGCTTCATGCCAAGTTTCGTTGAAATCGGTTTAGTGGTTCCGGAGAAGAAGAATTTTGAAGGGTTTTTACCATATATGGGCGTGGCGGCCATCTTGGTCATGTGACCTGGATTATTTATAAACACTGTCGTGAATTGCCGCCTTCAATTTTTTTAACGCTCTTTAGTAGCACGTTACTTTGCACCGCGGTAACGTATCACGTATTCTTGTAAACGTCGAGTAGTAACGCTTGTCATTACGTTACTAAGTAATTGGGTAGCGGTGGTGGGTCTGGTGCTCTGTATGGCTTTCCATTGACTCGTCGACAGCTGACACAAGATCGGACGACGGAGTTTACAGCCTGTCTGATAGCGGGAATCCAGAACTTCTGTCTAATGTAAGTTATGGTTGCGTTGGCCCCAGAGTGTAAATGTCTTTCATGTGCGTCACGAACAATCAGTCGGGTCAGGTGGTGCTTCTTGGGTAGGAGGTAGGGAAATTTGGTAGCGTCATCTACATGTGCATTGTGGATCCTCCCGCCACAACGTATACATTTGTCTGTTTACTTGTGCCACTACAAGAGCTGTACACTTAGAAGTCGTCACTAGTATGTCTGAAGAATCCTTTCTGCAAGCCTTTCGGAGATTTGCCAGCCGAAAGTCCTTACCGAAGCTGATCATATCGGACAATGCATTGACATTCTGTTCTGCATCAACATACCTGTAAACGATCTTCGAATCTACATCAGTCAGAGAAGCTTTCGCAAACATGGGTATAGACTGGCAATTCATTCCAAAGCGAGCTCACTGGTACGGTGGATAGTGGGAAAGACTTATTGGGCTCACGAAATCAACTCTAAAGAAGATAATCGGACGAGCCTACCTCAGTCTGGAGACACTTCAGACGGTCGTTACAGAGATAGAAACCATCATGAATGACCGTCCACTGACCTATGTTTCATCGAGCCTAGATGACCCGGAACGATTGATACCGGTACACCTTCTGTATGGTCGCAGAATTACGTCTTTACTATACAGTGATGACCACTCGAGGACGGGAACCAGCGTTATGAAAAGTGGGCGCACAGAAATCACCAAGCGAGCGAAAGCGCAGGCCCACATGATCGATCAGTTCTGGAATCGATGGAAATCCGAGTATCTGACAGCACTACGTGAACATCACCGAACGACGGGTTCCAACTCTCAAACCATCAGAGTTGGAGACATTGTACAGGTACACCATGATTGTCCCAAGGCGCGATGGAAACTGGCTGTCGTCATGGAGCTGATGACCGCCAAGGATGGACTCGCACGTGCAGCGAAGATTCGTACCAGTAATGGACTGTATACTACCAGACCCATAGTGAAGTTGTATCCGCTAGAAGTGGTACATGACAATCAAAGGGACTGTGAATAAGTTTCATGAACTTTCAGTGTGATCAGTGACAATAGCTCAATCTAATTTTAATTAGTATTTTCATTTCAAAGTTTAAATCAAAGAAGTGTTTGAGCTAGAGACTTTATATGGACTGTGATATTATCATTTCGCGGCCCCCAGGATGTCGTGAATTGCCGCCTTCAATGTCTTTAACGCTCTTTAGTAGCACGTTACTTTGCACCGCGGTAACGTATCATGTATTCTTGTAAACGTCGAGTAGTAACGCTTGTCATTACGTTACTAAGTAAAACGTCACTTCTTGTATTGTACGCCATATTAAAAGTGTGAATAGGAAAGAACCTGGAAGAAAGTATTTCTATTTCTTATTGTTTTCCCAAAAACACATTGGTTCCCCCTTCCCATACTGTAGATGCTTCATATAAAATTTGGCTTTGATTGGCCAAGCGCTTTCAGAGAAGAAGATCTCTGAAAATGGTGGACGACGGACGGACGACGACGACGGACGGACGGACGATGGACGCTGGATCATAGCCATCCTATAAGCTCACCTTGTGAGCCTAACGGCTCAGGTGAGGTAAAAAATCATAGGCCTTCTTGTTCTGGAGACGGAAATGTTTAAAGCTTTTTTGGTATTTATAGGCATGGCGGCCTTCTTAGTCATATGATTTGGACCATTTATACAAAATTTCGTTCCCCCTTCCTAAGGATGCTCCACGTGAAGTTTGGCTTTGATTTGCTAAGTGGTTTCAGGGAAGAAGATCTTTGAATATTATGGTAATATACACGTACTCGTATATTGCCCCGGGGTGGGGGCAGACCGGAAAACGGTTTTGTCTTTACGACATAAATAATTCTTTGTTATAAAATATGAAACAATAATAAGTTTTACAAGACTATTGTTTTCATGCGTGGCGGGAACATGTGCCGCATGTGACCCACAAGGTCCCAGAGGTCTTGGGTCCGAAACGTCCGTCTACCTTCAAACCAGACCCTGCAGTCCACATTTTTTTCAGAATCATAAATCTTCAGACCATCACATTTTGACAATTTTCAAATGCATGGGAGACCTATGTTGACCTTGCCGTTAATATGTAAAGGTCATCCCTGGGTTATGATTTATATGAACTTTGTAAAGCTCCTCTCTCTGACACTTCATGCCAAGTTTAAAAATTATAGGCCTTCTGATTTTGGAGAAGAAGATTTTTAAATATTATAATAATATAAAGGAGAGGATGCATACAGGCTCTGCCTATATCCAATTCTTTGACGTCTATATATATGCTTATACTTCTTTCACCTTATTTGATTATTTGTATTGAATGTATGTATGTATATAGATATGTGATGGGTCAGGTCAGTTTAACTGCTACTGTAACATGTAATCAGTACTACCTGTTGTCATGCGGTGCAGATGGGGCTCGTTAGCCTTGGAAGGCAACTCATCTAGGAGTTAAGCTAGTTCTCTACACAAAATCTAGCTGGGCAGGGGGAACTCATTAGTCTTGGTTGACAGCCCTCCTAGGAGTTTACAGGTCTCTAAACAAAACCTAAGAAAGGGTAGATGGAGCTCTTCAGCTGTGGCCAGCAATTCATCTAGGAGAAGGAAACTCCAAAATCAAACCTGTGTGTCTGGATATGCCTAGTCCAGATATGCAAAGACTGTTTCGGTAGATGGAGCAGAAGAAATCATCTGATTCAACGGTTCAGAAAGCGATACAGCAACATGTTGTGGAACATGCAGAGCGTGACCAGGCACTAAAGATGTTACGGTCATCCACTGCATCCAAACCCAACTCCAGACGTCTTGACCTGTGTCTTGCCTCTGGGCGCAGCTGTGCGAGGACTAGAGAGTGAGGTTGACGTTGCGCACCTCTTCCTCACTATAATCCAATTTCATAGCGCATGTCATCCTATTTCTCAACACACAAGCACTTGCATACACAACAATTTCATCACACTTGCACCCACATACCTACAAAGTCCTGTGGCGATGGGCGAGTGGCGAAGCAGCAGGTGTAGGACACACTGGGAGCTGTAGTTGCAGACCTGCACACAGGCGGCTCAGTTCTAATGGTCGTTTTCTGTGAGGAGAAGCAGTAAGCAGAATTCGGCAGTCGGCTGAGAGACTGAGCAGACCTATTTAGGACCGCACTGCTCACCCCCGTAGCATGGGGAAGGGGCTAGAAAAGGTGCCCTAAACAATTGCCTGCTTCAAACCCCCTGGCTGGTTAACCGCGATCAGCGGGGATCCCCTTAAGCGGTCGATATACAAAGAAAAAAGCTAGAGTAATCCCCTTACGGATTGGCGCATGGAATGTGCGCACTTTAATGGATAGTGCTGGGTCAGATAGACCACAGCGTAGAACGGCCCTCGTGGGCAGAGAACTTGGGAGGTATGATATACAGATAGCTGCATTGAGTGAGACTCGGTTCGCAGATGTTGGGGAGATCAAAGAAGTTGGTGCTGGATACACCTTCTTCTGGAGTGGACGCAAAAGTGAAGAGAGGCGTGAAGCAGGAGTTGGCTTTGCCATCAAAACAGAACTTGTTGGTAAGCTGTCAGGATTGCCAAAAGGCATTAATGACCGTCTAATGACATTGAGACTTCCTCTGTCAGGCAATAAACATGCAACTATTGTCAGTGCTTATGCACCCACAATGACCAATCCAGATGAGGTCAAGGACAAGTTCTATGATGACCTAGACAATGTTATTTCTGCAACACCCCGCACAGACAAGCTTATCCTTCTTGGCGACTTTAATGCTAGAGTGGGTACAGACCACCAGACCTGGGAAGCAGTTATAGGTCCAGAAGGGGTTGGAAAAAGCAACAGCAATGGTCTCTTGCTTCTCAGGAAGTGTGCTGAACATGATCTTCTAATCACCAACACAGTCTTCCGTCTACCTAATAGGAACAAAACATCCTGGATGCATCCCCGTTCCAAACACTGGCATCTCATAGACTATGTCATAGTGCGGAGAACAGACAGGCAGGATGTTAAAGTGACAAAGACTATGTGTGGTGCAGACTGCTGGACAGATCATAGACTGGTTGTCAGCAAACTCAACCTAAGAATACAGCCTGCGAGGCGACCTCAAGGCAAGAAAGCTCCTAAGAGACTGGATGTCTCAAAGCTGAATAAAGACAGCATGAGACAAGATTTCTTAACAGACATTTGCAACCAACTGGATGCAATGAATCTCAGTTCAGAGGACCCCGAAGAAAACTGGACAGTTTTCCATAAAACAGTTCTTTCTTCAGCTGCAAGCACCTTAGGCCATCCATCTCGCAAACATCAAGACTGGTTTGATGAGAATGATGATGAAATTCAGAGGCTTCTTGAAGAAAAGCACCGTTTGCTCAAGGCACATCAAGATGATACTAGCTCAGTATCAAAGAAAGCAGCCTACAGCAACATTTGTAAGACAGTCCAGACCAAGCTTAGGGACATGCAAGATTCCTGGCTGAGGAAGAAAACAGAAGAAATTCAGTCTTTTGCGGATAGAAAGGACATGAAGAAATTTCATGATGCACTGAAAACCATTTATGGTCCAAAGAGTTCTGGAGCCACCACATTGCTCAGTGCAGATGGAAACACTCTTCTCACAGATAAAGAAGCTATCTTGGAAAGGTGGGCAGAACACTTCAATAGTGTGCTTAATCGACCATCAAGCATCAATCAGGATGCAATCGACAGACTTCCACAGATAGAGTGCAATGTTCTGTTAGATGAATTTCCTACCGTTACGGAAACAAGAAAAGCAGTTCAACAACTATCATCTGGCAAAGCCCCAGGTGCAGATGCAATTCCTGCAGAAGTTTACAAGGCTGGGGGCTACCCATGGCAGAGAAACTGACAGAGTTGTTTCACTGTATGTGGAGGAAGGAGGCTATCCCACAAGAATTTAAGGATGCATCCATAATCCACCTATACAAGCGGAAAGGAAATCCTCAAGTCTGTGACAATCACAGAGGCATCTCCCTCCTATCAATTGCTGGGAAGATACTTGCAAAAATTCTGTTGAATCGTCTGAATGCTCATCTTGATCAGACGGGACTTATCCTAGAAAGTCAATGTGGATTCAGAAAAGACAGAGGGACAATAGACATGTTCTTCACAGCAAGACAGCTTCAGGAGAAATGCCATGAACAGAATGTAGATCTATACATGACGTTTGTTGACCTCACCAAAGCTTTTGACACTGTTAGTCGTGATGGACTCTGGAAAATCATTGCCAAGTTTGGCTGTCCACCCAGATTCATAGCTATGGTGCGGCAGTTTCATGATGGCATGCAGGCACGTGTGCAGAATGATGGAGAGTTCTCTGAACCATTTGAAGTAACAAATGGGGTCAAACAAGGCTGTGTTCTGGCACCAACACTGTTCAGCATGATGTTTTCTGCCATGTTTATGGATGCTTTTCAGGACAGTGACACTGGTTTTCCAATTAGGTACCGTTTTGATGGCAACATATTCAACCTCAGAAGGTTGCAAGCCAAAACTAAGGTCCAGACTGATGTGCTAGATGAGCTCCTCTATGCAGATGATATGGATAAGAATGCCAACACAGAGGCAAAAATGCAAAGAGCCATGGATCAAGTTTCACAGTCATGTGATAACTATGATCTCACAATAAGCACAAAAAAGACAGAGGTTGTACACCAACCAGCCCCCGGAAAACCATATAATGAACCAACCATCACTGTGAATGGGCAAAAACTGAAAGTTGTTGACAAGTTCACCTACCTGGGACGCACTCTCTCCAGAGCAGTGCATATTGATGATGAGATCACTGCCAGAATAACAAAAGCTAGTGTGGCTTTCGGAAGACTCCGTGCAAATGTCTGGGAGCGAAATGGAATCAAGCTTGACACCAAGCTGAAAGTCTACAAGGCTGTGGTACTGCCAACCCTCTTGTATGCATGTGAGACCTGGACAGTATACCAACGCCATGCAAAGAGACTCAACCATTTCCACTTAAGCTGTTTGAGAAAGTTGTTAAAAATCAAGTGGCAGGACAAGATTCCAGACACAGAGGTCCTGAGGAAAGCAGGGATGCAAAGCATGCATACAGTCTTAAAGCTAGCACAGCTAAGATGGACTGGCCATGTTATAAGAATGCCTGATGCGCGACTTCCAAAGAAAGTTTTCTATGGAGAACTACAGGAGGGAAAACGCTCTCAAGGTGGCCAGAAGAAACGCTACAAAGACACCCTCAAAGCCTCTCTGAAGGATTTTGAAATACCAATGGGGTCCTGGGAACAGACTGCACAGGAGCGATCAAAGTGGCGAGGTCTCATCAACAAAGGAGCAGCTCTCTATAAAAAGAAGAGAATCTGTGAAGCTGAAAGAAAGCGAAGAGAGCGCAAAGCCAAAACAAATGTGCCACCAGCAGACTCTATGACATTGACTTGCTCTACTTGCAACCGACAGTTTAGAGCCAGAATTGGCCTAGTCAGCCATCAAAGAACTCACCAACACACATCAGCACTATTCAAGAAATAATGATGGTCTTTCTCATTAGTGAGAGACGAACTATCATATAGATATGTCATGAAATTTCTAATAAATAAATAAATTTCTAATAAATAAATAAACTTTCGTTTCGCCTTCCTAAGGATGCTCCATGAACTTTGGGTGTGATTGGCAAAGCGGTTTCAAAGGAGAAGATCTTTAAAATTGTAGACGACAACGGAGCCTGTTCATCCTATTGCTCATCTTGTGAGCCTTCGGCTCACGTGAGCTGAAAGTGATATTTGAGCCGCCTCGTGGGAAAACCAACAATGTGGTTTCCGAACAGGTCCGACACAAACCGACTTGTACAAGCACAGAAAAGAGCTAAAGGCTTGAAATTTCGGATATAAGTAGAAGAGGAATTGTACTATCCGAGTAGCGGAAACAAAGGCGCTGATCAGCTTCGCGGTTACCGCGAAGCTGATCTGCGCCTTTGTTTTCGCATATGCAGATTGTTGGTTTTCCCATGAGGCGGCTCATTTGCAAAGACACATGAGTTGAAATTATACATGTCCATGTAAACCACGTAAATTGAAAAAAAACCACTAGATATAATTGAACTTTTTTGTAAAACGTTTTGTCGTAACAAAAGACGCCTCTATCTCCCTAATGTTTCGTACTGTTATAGGTCGCCCAAGCCTCTTCAATAAGACGCTTCATCATGGACAACTCTGGTTCCATCATTAACTTACAGTCACCTTTAGTTACTTGAAAAGCATTGCTGAATGTTGACTTTTTC
The DNA here is from genome assembly GCA_964017185.1 of Rugalucina vietnamica. Taxonomy (NCBI): domain Eukaryota; kingdom Metazoa; phylum Mollusca; class Bivalvia; order Lucinida; family Lucinidae; genus Rugalucina; species Rugalucina vietnamica. The sequence continues at coordinate 64,139,602 of OZ024872.1, forward strand.
ACAAAATAAATTGGTGGCGTATCAAGTGGAGATTTTTTCAGCTTATAACAGTAGCCTTCGACTTGTTGTCTAATATTCTTGTACAATTTCACTTCTGCGTCAAAGTCATCGCCCTGAGCTACCAACTTCGTACTAAATTCCCTTTTGAACAGATCGTATAACTCAAAATCTGCTTTATTCCAGAGTTTTAATCTTGCTTTGTCTTCATCAGTAAACGGCACTTTCTGTTTGGCTTTCCTGACATTTAAAGGCACATATAAAATGTCCTTGATATCCCAGCACAGTAACCTTTTCATTAGCACCAATGATTCTTCGTATTGTTCCATAAGTAGCATCAATTCATAATCTTTATTCAATTCTTTTATATAAGATTGTATAAAGTTTTCGTCTGTAAATCTTTCGGATGGCAAACCTAGATCATACGACATTTTATTATGCACATAATATATACCACGCATCTGGAATTTTTCAGGATGGTTTAGGAATTCCGTTAAAACACTGCCTGTGATATTTAACTTTTTTGTTTGATTGTACTTTACTAAAGCATTATAGAATTTAAAATACGCTACCGCGGATTTAAAGTGACTTACTGGCTCCCGTAAAATCCCTACATATTTTGTATCATTTGGCATAATACTTCGAAAAGCAGCCTTATTATAAACCACATGATTGCACAAGATGTTGTACGTTTCGTTGACAGGCAAGGGCACTATGTTCTTCCTTTCGACAGTTTTCCCATAGCCTAAATAATTTAATCCAAACCCATTAGACTTCCTTGGTAGAACTACATTCAAGCCATGTTCAATAGCAAAACGGAGGAATATATTCATCAAAGTAGTACTTCCGGCTTTGTGCACCTTTAGGAAAACAACATTGAAATGTTTCATACAACGTGGTTTTGGCTTTGCCGAGGTAGGTGTCGTCTTACAGATCGCCTTGGAGACCATAGAAGCCGGCTCGACTCCGATATTGTCTCCCTTCAAACTGATCAAAACTTGTTTCTGGTAGGGAACGGCTCCAACGGCCTGGATGTCAGTCAGCATACGCGAGCCACTGTAATGCAGGTGTAGTAATACAGTCAAGGTCAGGAACATGATGAGTCTGAAAATATATCACGAATTGTTATGTACAAAACTTAAGACATGTAACTGGGAATGGACCTTTTAATTATACATCTTACCAAGGACAAAAAAGGTAATGGACATCAATACCTGAAAAACAAACAGTTACTAACAGCAACCTACCAAATCAATTTTTAAGGCATTTTATCTTGTCAGGATATTAAAGAAGGGCTTCATTTGTCTGAAAATTAGAAAATATATCGTCGTCCGATTACTAATAATTTAGAAAAATAAATCTTCTCAGAATATTTAGGTTACGGCTTCGTTGTCAGGGCATTTAAGAAAATTAAGATCACTACGAAACCTTGCCCATGATGCAGAGATGTTTTTCAGCTCGAAAAAAATAAGGGAATTTCATACAAAAATGTTAAGTAGTTTAAATAGTTTTGCTCAAAACATTGATTGAGGGTACACACAATCAGACAATTGACTTTCCCCACTTTCAGAAAAGATTCCCATCAGAAGTTTTGCACCAGTTAATACTTTCTCCGATTTGATTTTAACAATATTTATTATTAGAGAAACTATAATATAATACATGTAAAAAAAATTCATGTTGAAACAGGATTCGACAGAAAGCTTTATGTCTTATATAAGTCATTTCCAGAGATTTGAAATAATGTTTAGGCTACATCTTTTTCAAATAAACTTTTAGACCAGGGGACCAATGGTCCTGTAAACGCTCACCTGAGATCAGTTGTATATACCAATAAACATGCTTAAATATTATGAAGTATAGCACCAGTAAAGGGCAGCTGAAGCCCTGTGCAATTTTTCAATCAAAATCGTGTCCATTTGCAAATTTCCTGCAAGTTTTTCCCTTCAAATGTCATTTCATCAGTTTTACTTATTCAAATGCATAGGCGACCCATGTTGATCATGCCCTAAAATAGGTCAAGGTCATTACAGGGTCATGAGTTATATACATATTGTAGTAGCTTCATGCCAAGTTTCGTCGGTTAACCAGTTCCGGAGAAGGGCTTTTACCATATATGGGCATGGCGGCTATCTTGGTCATGTGACCTGCATTATTTATACACACATTGGTTCCCCTTTCCTATAGAAAGGTACAAGTAGGCAAAGATCAGGAAAAGGCGCAATCAGAAAAAGATTTCCACTCCAAAAACCGAGGTGGGAAAAAAACAAACTAACAATCAGGTACTTATACCATGAAACAATCGTAAGCCGAATGGGCAGCTATTTTCCCAATAGGTGGCCACTCAGTTACCTTAACTAAACTAAAAATATGAAAACATACATAAGGCGCCAACAGCACAAAAATTTTTTAAACACCAAGACATAAAACAAAAAGAACCACCACAGAAGTATCGACTTGGAACGATCAGTAACACAAAGTTACTGGCGGGCTTAAACCGGTTTTACATGGCCATAACCTCACCCTCAGCTTCTGCAGTGGTTCATAACATTTAGATGCTTCATATAAAATTTGGTAAAGATTGGCTAAGCGGTTTCAGGGAAGAAGATGTTTTAATATTATGGTAATATACATGTATGTTCCATCGGGGTTTGGGGCAGATGTGTCCCTGGTGTCCATAAGTTTTCAGAATCTTTGATATTCGGTCGTTCTGCTCATTTTCTGCAAGACTTTCCCTCTGAATGACATTTTAACATTTCCCTATTCAAATGCATTAGCGACCTATGTTGACCTTGCTGCAAAATAGGCCAATGTTCATAGGGTCATGATTTATATACATCTTGTAGTACTTGAGTAATCAATGGTTAATGTCAAGATTCGTTAAAATCGGTCAACCAGTTCCGGAAAAAATGAAGGGTTTTAACTGAAAAACAAATTGAAGGGTTTTTAACCATATATGTGCATTGCGGCCATCTTGGTCATGTGACCTGGATTTATGACATTAAAAAGGTACTTACTATTTCTTTAATTTAGACATCCGGCCTCAAATCGCATAAATCACGAATATTTTAGATGCAATGTTGTAATACACGCGCTCGAATACAAACGTTATTGCAACGTCATAATAAAACATGCTATAAATTTTAAATTTTAGTCGATTGTTACTTACTGTAATTTAATTATCAGCCATATCTCTTAAGACTTCTTCAAAAAGATCATTGTTAAGAAAATAGGTTTCATTTTTCCGCGTTTCTTTTGCGGATAAGTATATAACATATGTATGTAACAACATATGTTGCACTTTCATGTAAACTTTTTCTATCAATCTCCCTCGATAGGTTCTCGAGGGGTTCTCATAATCCATTTGTCAACAGCTCTGGCAGTCAAATTATCTCAAGTTTAAACCTACTTAAAAGACAAGTAGTATTACAGCCACTCTCAATCTGCTGCTTTTAGTATCGTATTGATTGACCATACCTTCAAAATAAGGGTTGTCAATGTTCAAAAGGTCATCGGGGTACCTAGAAGTGGAATTAAAAGCCTCAATAAAATCAGCTTGATTATCATGGTTAAGAGAATCCATGAAATCTTTTTCGTAGCAGTATAAAAATAAATCAGCTACGAGAGGTGCGCAATTTGTACCCATCGGAATTCCAACAATTTGTCTGTATAACTTGGTCCCAAATCTAATATAAATATTATCTAAGAGATAGGATAAGGCGTCGCACACATTCTGACATGACCAAAGTGTATACCGATTTTGGTCAGAGGAAGTGAAGAAAGCCTCTCTGTCATTACATGCCAAATAAAGTGAACCATAGTGGGCCTTTTTCCTCTTGTGTTCCATAGTGGGCCTTTTTCCTCTTGTGTTCCTGGGTAGACTTATTTGACTTTGCATTAGCATCCATATCTACACGGGGTATTAATTTCAAGGACATCTTATCGTAATGATACTTACAAGCTTATTCTGCTTCTCATGACTTTGAAGGCTATCATCAACACGGAATATCTCGCCATTGTGTGCGTATGCGTATGCGGGACAGCCGTCTGAACCAATAATCCCCAAAATAACCCCTGAAAATACACAGTGACTAGGAAATAAGCAATACGAAGGGATGGTAAAGCAGATCAGAATGCACAATACTGTTGTAGGGAGCGCTGTGGCGTAATTGTTGAGCAATTGACTCCGATTCGAGAAGTCCTATCCTCACTAGCGGAGCCGTGTTGTGTCTTTGAACAAGGTACATTTTCCCAGAGCACTGGTTAATACCCAGTCTCGACATACTGAAAAAAAAAACAACAAAAAAAAAAAAAAAAACGTTGAATGCGACGTTAAACCTCAAAAGAAAGAAACAAACTTTCTATGCTGGTTGTTATCATTGCATTTGTTAGCTGGTTTTGGGAATATAATGCCCCCTCTTCTTCAGATCATATGTTACTCAATATTGAAGAAACAATATTCGAATCCCACAAAAATGCACTATTCCGCTTTTTACGTATATATACACGAAAGCATACCTAAACACAGGAAAGAACCCATTAGACTATCCACGGCTCTCTACTCAAGAGTCGACTCGCTATCACGAATTTCGTGTCCCGGTGAGATCAGATCAAGCTTTGGGCTGCATTCCCGTGCGGGGGGTGGAGGTTGGAGGGGAACTCACAAATAAAATTGGTATGTATGTGCCGCCCTAGGTAAAAACGAAGGGGGCTTACAAAGCTAATCAAACGTAAAAAGTGGGTGCTCTCAGAACTGATAGAACTGTAAACGTTTTGCCTTTAAAGCTGATAGAACTGTAAAAATTGGGTGCTTTCAGAAAAATTGGGTGCTTTTAGAGCTGTTCGAACTAAAAAAGTAAGTCCTTTCAGATAAAAAACTCAAACATAGATGCTTTAGGTCGGCACATACCCGTACTGCCTTAATAAGGAAGTACCCCCCCGGAGCTGCATTCGAGGTTTAATCCGTAAATTCTTTATACTTGAGGCTTCCGTGTTTAAAGCAGAATAGTATGATTGATAGAAATTTTGTGTGCATGTACTTTTATTTGTCTAATAGTTTCTGTCAACTGTGTTGCATTGTGAAAAAACACAATTCAAATATAAAGGTAAATTAATATAATTTTCATTAATCAAGTAATTTCGTATTGGCCCAGTTACAGGTCCTCGGTCAGCTGTATTGGTCCTAGGCAGCAGACCTCGGACCTGAAACTGGGCCAGTACGAAATTACTAAATTGATAAATAACATTATTATAGTAATCTAACTGTACAGATAGCCAAGGGGTTAATTGGCTGAAAACTAACGAGAATTTTATTCCTTGCCATTGAGGCGAGTTGGAATCCCATATTTTTTTCCATTTACTTTAATTTTATAGCTCGTAAATAAATAATTACACGCATGCGCGCACACACGCAGGAACACCAATTTCAGTGATAAAATGCCCAAATTCTAATGCAGCTTTAACAATGTCCACAAGTCATTGACTGGGATGAAGTCTTGAATACATAAATACCGACTGAAAATGAATCATTTCTTGCAAAAGCAATTCAATACATTGTTTGGAACTATGCATGGGGTTACACTCGGTGTTGCGCTCTTGTTGTTACTACTACTACTACTACTACTACTACAAAAAATAACAACAACAACAACAACAACTACTACTACTACTACTACTACTATGGAGGCCATGTCCACCTGTACGACTTAGAGTTCGTCACCTTAGCGCAATAAGCCAATAACTTCATTTTGCAAACTTTTCAGAAGAAGCAAAACAAAATGATTATCTTTTTCCCTCTTTTTGCATATAATTTAGGTAAACTTTTTTCAATTAAATTTTATGGTAGATTTTCAATAAGGAAAAACTTCGTTTTTTGATATAGTGAAAAAACAGAAATTATGGAAAATATGCACTTATTGGAAAATGGCATCTGAAAGTGTTTGATACAAAAACTCAATAAGTGCTCTTAACCCATTTTTGCGTTGAAATTTTCATTAATGACCACAAATAATTTTGGTGTAAAAACTCAAACTTAAAGGAAGGAATACTTTTTCTTTTAAGCTCAGAAAAATCATAAAACGTTACAGAAGTACAGGTTATAACTCGAAAGTTATGCGACAGTCTGCATGTTTAGGTTTTAATCCAATCGCGTTTGATAACTATGCTGTTTTTTTATTTGCATGTCGGTGGGTCGGGTGTCAGACTCTATGATGGTCCCGACATAAAGCTATTCGGCGCCCAGGGGAAGCTTACTGAATCTGTGAGTTCTCGTTTTTGATTCATCATGGTGGTTATCGTGATTTGTTTGTTTGTCCTTGATGATTCATTGACTAGTTAGAGATTCACCACGAGGACCGAACAACTAAATAAATGTTGTGAACCACAACAAAATATGAGGGTGATGTTAGGCGACTGTAAAACCGGTTTAAGGCCCCGGTAATTTTCTATTACTGATCGTTTCAAGGCGATACTTCTGTTGTGGTTCCATTTGTTTTATGGTTTGCAGTCGAATTTTTGTGCTGTTTGAACCTTATGTATGTATTCATATTTTTATTTAAGTTCGGGTAACTGAGTGGTCGCCTACTGGAACATAGCTGCTCACTCGGCTTTCAAAGTATAGGTACTTGGAAGTATTTTTGCTTTCTAAGTATAACAACCTAATTGTCAATTTGGTTTTCACACCTCTATTTTTTTTTTTTGGAGTGGGTATTTTTTTCTAAATGTCAGGTCAGTTTAACTGCTACTGTAACATGTAATCAGTACTACCTGTTGTCATGCGGTGCAGATGGGGCTCGTTAGCCTTGGAAGGCAACTCATCTAGGAGTTAAGCTAGTTCTCTACACAAAATCTAGCTGGGCAGGGGGAACTCATTAGTCTTGGTTGACAGCCCTCCTAGGAGTTTACAGGTCTCTAAACAAAACCTAAGAAAGGGTAGATGGAGCTCTTCAGCTGTGGCCAGCAATTCATCTAGGAGAAGGAAACTCCAAAATCAAACCTGTGTGTCTGAATATGCCTAGTCCAGATATGCAAAGACTGTTTCGGTAGATGGAGCGGAAGAAATCATCTGATTCAACGGTTCAGAAAGCGATACAGCAACATGTTGTGGAACATGCAGAGCGTGACAAGTCACTAAAGATGTTACGGTCATCCACTGCATCCAAACCCAACTCCAGACGTCTTGACCTGTGTCTTGCCTCTGGGCGCAGCTGGGCGAGGACTAGAGAGTGAGGTTGACGTTGCGCATCTCTTCCTCACTATAATCCAATTTCATAGCGCATGCCATCTTATTTCTCAACACACAAGCACTTGCATACACAACAATTTCATCACACTTGCACAGTCCTGTGGCGATGGGCGAGTGGCGAAGCAGCAGGTGTAGGACACACTCGGAGCTGTAGTTGCAGACCTGCACACAGGCGGCTCAGTTCTAATGGTCGTTTTCTGTGAGGAGAAGCAGTAAGCAGAATTCGGCAGTCGGCTGAGTGACTGAGCAGACCTATTTAGGACCGCACTGCTCACCCCCGTAGCATGGGGAAGGGGCTAGAAAAGGTGCCCTAAACAATTGCCTGCTTCAAACCCCCTGGCTGGTTAACCGCGATCAGCGGGGATCCCCTTAAGCGGTCGAAATACAAAGAAAAAAACTAGAGTAATCCCCTTACGGATTGGCGCATGGAATGTGCGCACTTTAATGGATAGTGCTGGGTCATATAGACCACAGCGTAGAACGGCCCTTGTGGGCAGAGAACTTGGGAGGTATGATATACAGATAGCTGCATTGAGTGAGACTCGGTTCGCAGATGTTTGGGAGATCAAAGAAGTTGGTGCTGGATACACCTTCTTCTGGAGTGGACGCAAAAGTGAAGAGAGGCGTGAAGCAGGAGTTGGCTTTGCCATCAAAACAGAACTTGTTGGTAAGCTGTCAGGATTGCCAAAAGGCATTAATGACCGTCTAATGACATTGAGACTTCCTCTGTCAGGCAATAAACATGCAACTATTGTCAGTGCTTATGCACCCACAATGACCAATCCAGATAAGGTCAAGGACAAGTTCTATGATGACCTAGACAATGTTATTTCTGCAACACCCCGCACAGACAAGCTTATCCTTCTTGGTGACTTTAATGCCAGAGTGGGTACAGACCACCAGACCTGGGAAGGAGTTATAGGTCCAGAAGGGGTTGGAAAGTGCAACAGCAATGGTCTCTTGCTTCTCAGGAAGTGTGCTGAACATGATCTTCTAATCACCAACACAGTCTTCCGTCTACCTAATAGGAATTAAACATCCTGGATGCATCCCCGTTCCAAACACTGGCATCTCATAGACTATGTCATAGTGCGGAGAACAGACAGGCAGGATGTTAAAGTGACAAAGACTATGTGTGGTGCAGACTGCTGGACAGATCATAGACTGGTTGTCAGCAAACTCAACCTAAGAATACAGCCTGCGAGGCGACCTCAAGGCAAGAAAGCTCCTAAGAGACTGGATGTCTCAAAGCTGAATAAAGACAGCATGAGACAAGATTTCTTAAGGTTCCTTATTACTATAATAATAGTGTTTTCTGCTCATAAATATTTCATAGATTTTTTAAAAAAAATGTGGCATGTTACATACCAGAATAATCCCTAAACCTTAAACTTTCTTATGAATGATAATGTTTTCCAAAGGGAAGCCATTGTAATAGAAGTTTTTAGTGAAATTACCTATTTTTCTAATAAATTTCCATAAATAATCCTTTAAAATAAATTTTTGATTTTAATTGATAGAAACCTTTGTGAAGGTCTAAATAATGTTCTCCAACTAATTTGCAAGCTGAAAAATTAGCTTAGAAACGATTTGCATGAATAGCAGGTGCATCAGCTTTATCAGATTTATTGCTTTAAATAATATTGTCCGTCACTTATGCAAATACCTGTACCTTAAATATACCATGCCAAATAAATTAAGCAACTTTTACTTTGAACAGTGTCTTCATACGTTTTAGACATTAGGGAAGTTCTTCTGACAATATCTTTTATATATCTAATAAGGGTAAAAACAATTGTTGTGTGGTGTTGAAGTAACGTTGGATTTAAAGTCCTCTGAGACATGTCTCAAATAAAACATAGATAAAATTATTTTGTACAGTATATTTATATGCATTATAGTATGTACACGCTGTGTATACCTGTTAAAATAGGACAGGTAGTCTGTTCATTCAGGTAGAACATACATATACAGTATATTTCCATAGCCTTTTTACATAACAAATAAGCCCATTAATTTGACCTTGATTAGTCTAAAAAAAACGGGCTTTTTGTCTGCAGATATTTCGGTAAGAATTGTTTCAAACAGAACAAAAATGATAGCAGTTGATAGATTTTTCTACTTACTAACTACCGTGCCAACACTCATCCCACAATATTTCTTATTTAAGCGTAAAACAATGCAAGAAAAATAAAAGCAGTTTTCAAACTAACAGTGCATTTCACTACCAACATGCACGAAAATGCAAATACGAATTCTGGTTATATTACTAGGATAACGTTTGTCATTCATAGCCCTTTCAGGAGATGTAATATCATGAATGATCTGTATCCCAGGACTGAGAACAACATGTTCAAAGTTTAGGGGGGGGGGGGTTAGGGACTTTGTAAATATATCAATCCACGTTAACAGACATTTGCAACCAACTTGATGCAATGAATCTCAGTTCAGAGGACCCCGAAGAAAACTGGACAGTTTTCCATAAAACAGTTCTTTCTTCAGCTGCAAGCACCTTAGGCCATCCATCTCGCAAACATCAAGACTGGTTTGATGAGAATGATGATGAAATTCAGAGGCTTCTTGAAGAAAAGCACCGTTTGCTCAAGGCACATCAAGATGATACTAGCTCAGTATCAAAGAAAGCAGCCTACAGCAACATTTGTAAGACAGTCCAGACCAAGCTTAGGGACATGCAAGATTCCTGGCTGAGGAAGAAAACAGAAGAAATTCAGTCTTTTGCGGATAGAAAGGACATGAAGAAATTTCATGATGCACTGAAAACCATTTATGGTCCAAAGAGTTCTGGAGCCACCACATTGCTCAGTGCAGATGGAAACACTCTTCTCACAGATAAAGAAGCTATCTTGGAAAGGTGGGCAGAACACTTCAATAGTGTGCTTAATCGACCATCAAGCATCAATCAGGATGCAATCGACAGACTTCCACAGATAGAGTGCAATGTTCTGTTAGATGAATTTCCTACCGTTACGGAAACAAGAAAAGCAGTTCAACAACTATCATCTGGCAAAGCCCCAGGTGCAGATGCAATTCCTGCAGAAGTTTACAAGGCTGGGGGGCTACCCATGGCAGAGAAACTGACAGAGTTGTTTCACTGTATGTGGAGGAAGGAGGCTATCCCACAAGAATTTAAGGATGCATCCATAATCCACCTATACAAGCGGAAAGGAAATCCTCAAGTCTGTGACAATCACAGAGGCATCTCCCTCCTATCAATTGCTGAGAAGATACTTGCAAAAATTCTGTTGAATCGTCTGAATGCTCATCTTGATCAGACGGGACTTATCCCAGAAAGTCAATGTGGATTCAGAAAAGACAGAGGGACAATAGACATGATCTTCACAGCAAGACAGCTTCAGGAGAAATGCCAAGAACATAATGTAGATCTATACATGACGTTTGATGACCTCACCAAAGCTTTTGACACTGTTAGTCGTGATGGACTCTGGAAAATCATGGCCAAGTTTGGCTGTCCACCCAGATTCATAGCTATGGTGCGGCAGTTTCATGATGGCATGCAGGTACGTGTGCAGAATGATGGAGAGTTCTCTGAACCATTTGAAGTAACAAATGGGGTCAAACAAGGCTGTGTTCTGGCACCAACACTGTTCAGCATGATGTTTTCTGCCATGCTTATGGATGCTTTTCAGGACAGTGACACTGGTTTTCCAATCAGGTACCGTTTTGATGGCAACATATTCAACCTCAGAAGGTTGCAAGCCAAAACTAAGGTCCAGACTGATGTGCTAGATGAGCTCCTCTATGCAGATGATATGGATAAGAATGCCAACACAGAGGCAAAAATGCAAAGAGCCATGGATCAAGTCTCACAGTCATGTGATAACTATGATCTCACAATCAGCACAAAAAAGACAGAGGTTGTACACCAGCCAGCCCCCGGAAAACCATATAATGAACCAACCATCACTGTGAATGGGCAAAAACTGAAAGTTGTTGACAAGTTCACCTACTTGGGAAGCACTCTCTCCAGAGCAGTGCATATTGATGATGAGATCACTGCCAGAATTGCAAAAGCTAGTGTGGCATTCGGAAAATGTCTGGGAGCGAAATGGAATCAAGCTTGACACCAAGCTGAAAGTCTACAAGGCTGTGGTACTGCCAACCCTCTTGTATGCATGTGAGACCTGGACAGTATACCAACGCCATGCAAAGAGACTTAACCATTTCCATTTAAGCTGTTTGAGAAAGTTGTTAAAAATCAAGTGGCAGGACAAGATTCCAGACACAGAGGTCCTGAGGAAAGCAGGGATGCAAAGCATGCATACAGCTAGCACAGCTAAGATGGACTGGCCATGTTATAAGAATGCCTGATGCGCGACTTCCAAAGAAAGTTTTCTATGGAGAACTACAGGAGGGAAAGCGCTCTCAAGGTGGCCAGAAGAAACGCTACAAAGACACCCTCAAAGCCTCTCTGAAGGATTTCGAAATACCAATGGGGTCCTGGGAACAGACTGCACAGGAGCGATCAAAGAAGCGAGGTCTCATCAACAAAGGAGCAGCTCTCTATGAAAAGAAGAGAATCTGTGAAGCTGAAAGAAAGCGAAGAGAGCGCAAAGCCAAAACAAATGTGCCACCAGCAGACTCTATGACATTGACTTGCTCTACTTGCAACCGACAGTTTAGAGCCAGAATTGGCCTAGTCAGCCATCAAAGAACTCACCAACACACATCAGCACTATTCAAGAAATAATGATGGTCTTTCTCATTAGTGAGAGACGAACTATCATTTTTTTCTGATTGTGCCTTTTCCTTATCATTGCCTACTTTTACCTTTTCATTTTAGGTGGTTTGGGCCGGAGCATCTGGTCTGTTGCTTGTCCGATCGGGATTCAACTAGTGTTTTCTTTTGCTCCGGGTTTCAGTATGTTATTTGGCGACCCGGGATCTCCATCGTCGGGCAGCTTACTGAATCTGTGGGTCCTTTTTTGTTTCGTTATGGTTGTTATCATGATTTATTTGTTTGTCCTTGATGTTAGAGATTCACCATGAATACTGAACAACTAACTTAATGTTTTCTGTTTTGGTTCCATTTGTTTTATGCTTTGGAGTAGAATATTTGTGCTGATTGATTGAACCTTATTTACGCAGTCATATTTTTATATAAGTTCGGGTAACTGAGTGGCCGACTATATAGCTGCTCAATCGGCTTACGATATCTTTTCTGAGTGTGGGTGCGTTATTGTTAATTTGGTTTTTCCCAACTCGGTTTTTGGAGTGGGAATTTCTTTCTGATTGCGCCTTTTCCTGATCATTGCCTACTTGTACCTTTTTAAATAGATACAACACCCAATGGCATATTCCTTTCTTAAATTTTTACATACACCAATAAGTTACCAATATGCATGTAACATATATCATATTAGTTCGTTTCATAAAACCCTAACATTTGATAGTCGTGATCTCACTGGTAAATCACTAGACTGTAAAATGAATTTTTTGAAAGCTTTTTAGCATTTCGATGCGTCTTTGTATGCAAAACTTTGCAAAGTCTGAAAGAGAAGACTAGTGTATTATCGGGCGTTACTTGAAATTTGACACCGTTGTTTTTGTTGTTTTTTTTTTTCAGTGCGTGATACCCCATGCAAAGAACATGAACAATTGGCTTTTCATGAGAATGTGTCATACAAAAAGTCGAAATCATCTACTTATTTATGCAATTGATCGATTTGAAGGAAAGTCGAAATATTTAGGGTTAATAACCAAGCTAGAAACATCATAATTTCAGTTGACACCCATCGCACCTGTCGAATAACAACACCTCTTATTTTCAAGAATAAGACTATATTTAAAAAGCATGTATGGACGACACACCTGCCAAAGTAAAGAGATGACCTTGAACTTTATTAATTACATACATGTACCTTCATCTACTCCATAAGTTGCTTGCATCTACCACTTTTCAGGTCTAAGGCTGTAAATGATTTAAATATATATATATTTTTTACCTTTTCCCATGTACAAGCCTATGTTTCCAAAACTGACTTTGTCGTAAAATAGGTAAAGGTCATCTATGTCATCCTAGGGTCATCATTTAATCACATTTGATGGGCTGGAGTCCAAAATGCTACATACCAAGTTTCGTGAAAATCGGCCTGCCGGTTCTAGAGAAGAAGATTTTTGAGAGGTGTTACCGTATATGGACGTGGCGGCCATCTTGGTCAAGTGACCTGGATTTCGCAATCAAACTTTCGTCCCCCACTTCCCATTGATGCTCCACTTAAAATTTGGCTTTCATTGGTCAAACGCTTTTAGAGAAGAAGATCTTTGAAAAATGTGTATGGACGACAGACCGGCCAAGGTGAACAGAGGACCTTGACCTAGATAAATCACATACCTTCATCTACTCCATTAGTTGTTTGTATCTACCACTTGTCAGGTCTCCGGCTGTAATAGTTTCCAAAAAATCCATAGTTTTCACTTCTTCCCATGTAAAAGCCTATGTTTCCAAAATTGATCTTGCCGTAAAATAGGTAAAGGTCATTCTAGGGTCATCATTTGATCAAACGATGATGGGCTGGAGGCCTAAATGCTACATACCAAGTGTCGTGAAAATCGGCCTGCCGGTTCTGGAGAAGAAGATTTATGAGTGTTTTACCATATATGGGCGAGGCGGCCATCTTGGTCATTTGACCCGGATTTCGTGATCAAATTTTCGTTCCCCTGACCCATGGATGCTCCACATAAAATTTGGCTTTCATTGTCCAAACGGTTTCAGAGAAAAAGATCTTTGAAAAGTGTGTGTGGACAACAGACCGGCCAAGGTCAAGAGATGACTTTGACCTAAATTAATCACATACTTTCATCTAATTCATCAGTTGTTTGCATCTGCCACTTTTCGTGTCTCAGGCTGCAATAGTTTTTTCTTATAGATCTAAAGTTTTCACTTTTTGCTATGTAAAAGCCTATGTTTCCAAAATTGACCTTGTCGTAAAATAGGTCAAGGTTATCCTAGTGTCATCATTTGATCAATTTATGATGGGCTGGAGTTCCAAATGCTACTTACCAAGTTTCATGAAAATCATGAAAATGGGCCTGCCGGTTCTGGGGGAGAAGATCTTTGAGTGTTTCTTACCATCTTTGAGCGTGGTGGCCATCTTGGTCATTTAACCCGGATTTCGTGATTAAACTTTCGTTCCCCCGACCCATAGATGCTCTACATTAAATTTGGCTTTCATTGTCCAAACGGTTTCAGAGACAAAGATCTTTGAAAAGTGTGTATTGACAACAGACCGGCCAAGGTCAAGAGATGACCTTGACCTAAATTAATCTCATACCTTCATCTTATTCATCAGATGTTTGAATCTACCACTTTTCATGTCTCAGACTGCAATAGTTTTTTTTAAAAATCCATAGCTTTCACTTTTTCCCATGTAAAAGCCTATGTTTCCAAAATTGACCTTGCCGTTAAATAGGTCAAGGTCATCCTAGTGTCATCATTTGATCAATCTGTGATTGGCTGCAGTCCTAAATGCTACATACGAAGTTTCATGAAAATCATGAAAATCGGCCGGCCGGTTCTGGAGAGAAGATTTTTGAGTGGTTTTACCATATTTGAGCGTGGCGGCCATCATGGTAATGTGGCCCGCATTTCGCGATCAAACTTTCGTTCCCCTGACCCTTCGGGGCTCTATATAAAATTTCACTTTGATTAGCCAAGAGGTTAAAGAGAAGAAGATCTTTGAAATTGTGGACGACGGATGGCGGACGGACGGACGACGGACTGATTAGTATACTATAAGCATACCTTGTGAGCCTTCTCTTCAGTAGAGCTAAAAATGTTATTCTGATATTTGATGTCAGGAGTGTACATGTAAGTGTGACATTTTTATATGCTAAATCTAAAAGCTACCATACTGCATCAAATTCTAAGGAATAGAAATTATATCACTGCGCACAAATCAGCTAGGGCCTTATGGTAATAGTTTAAGGTTATTGGTCAATAATTTTAATACTCGTGGTTGCCATTTATATTCTTACTGTTCAAAGCTAATGCCACAAATCAGTTAACTTGGATTAGCTCTGAAACTTGTTTACTTTTTAGGATTTTGTAAGTAAGGAGCGTAAGATTTTTTCGCCTTATGTATGTTTTCATATTTTTAGTTAAGTTAAGGTAACTGAGTGGCCGCCTATTGGGAAAATAGCTGCTCATTCGGCTTACGATATGTTTGTATGGTATTGTACCTGATTGTTAGTGTATTTTTTCCCACCTCGGTTTTTGGAATAGGAATCTTTTTCTGATTGCGCCTTTTCCTGATCTTTGCCTACTTGTACCTTTTCCACTCTACATGTAAAATTCAAAGAAACACCATCACTTTAAGAACCACTCTTCATATTTTAATAATTTCTCCAAAGCATAAAATTCGAAGTATTACGGTACAAATAAGGCCAGATTTGTCTGCAAAATAACATTTACAGTGTTTTTACCCAATGTCACACTTTATGGCATTTTTTTTAAACTGCCCATAGATGAAAGAACAGAAATTTCATCATTTGTGTGGCCATTTTGGATGTCATTTTAGATTTTTGTACATTGAATTTACATCCAGACTTAGAAACCAGGCCTCAAAATCCCCTCATTGTACAACTTTTAACATATAACTTAGACCTTTAAGTGGAGGTTGGATGGGGCCTGTCAACTTTTGATTGACAATGACAAAATTGACTATTCCATAAAAAAGAGTTTGTTCTCACTTGTTTTGTAACGTCAGTACCACTTATTATTGAAACAAAACAGCAGTTTTGTTGAAGCAAAAAAGGCCAAGTTAGCAGCAAATTTGCTGGTCAGCTATTGTTTTAGTTTTAATATTTCCGCGTTATGGACAAAAATACTTACCAGCAGTAAAAGTGAATTTTTGACGACACGTTTTTGTTTTAGACTGGCTGTGTGCGCTATAGGTAATGATGTTGAATTTCGCGAACAGACGTTTTGCATTTGCTGCTAACTTGACGGAGCTGTTAGACTTCATAGGAAAATAAGTAAAAATAGATTGCAATTTGACTCGCTTTATTTTTCCTACAGGTTATTATCCCTTAGAGACACAATATTTTGCTACTGTATGCGGGGTGGCCTGGCCTAATCACCTGTAATACACAGTCCAGGAGGCATAGCGCACATCAAAGGCTTATCTTATCTAAGTGATTATGGGGTCATTAGTCTTTCCCTTGAAGGGGCCACTTAAAGGTAAATTTGATATAAATGACAAGTATTCAGTGTGTGGCTTTAGAACATATTTTATTTTCTACTTTTCAAATATTTTTCCGAATAATTTCGTTTTCAGTTTTTGCATTTCAAAAATAAATAAATAAAAAAATCAATAAGAAAAAAAAAATAAATATAATTAATATTAATAATTTTGTCAAATCTGGTTGGTTGTTTTCTTGTGTCAATGATAAAATACCCTAACTTCTAGATAAAGATCGATTCTAAAAAGATTCAACTGAAGAAGTGTTTTAGAATAATATTTGCGTAATAATAATTATTATTATAATATCCTGATTCTGAATAAAAATAAATGTGCCATGCCACACTGCACATAGGTTCCATTTTTGCATCTCTAGAATGAAATCCAAAATCTAACAGAGACTTGTCACTCTAATGGTCTAACTAAATGAACTGTCATCAAAGTTTACTACATTGATGAATGGCCATCTGTTTTTCACACCTTCTTCAAACCATAATAATTTTATGCACTGACTGTCTTCCACTAAGTATTTGTTTGTCTTGTATCTGTCAAAATGTGTGAAAATCCTTATTTTTGTGTAAATTGGTTTTATGACAGTTTCCTTTGCAAACACCCATACAACATTCATTCAAGTAATATGCAAACTGGATTAAGCATTCTTAACTGTAAATAGTGCTATTTAATACATCAGTTTCAAGTTTGTGCATCCTAATAAATATAAGTGTTTTTATTATTTATTCTTTATTTCTGTATTTGCCCCAAAGTTAAACTATCAAACAATGACAGTAGTCATCTTCTCTAGAGCTCTGTATTTCACCGCTATTGATTTTAATAACCCCTACAGTGGCCCCTACCAGTAAAGCAGCCCATGTCTTACCTGTGATTTCTTATCAGTTGTCTGCTGAAGGTCATTAGGGTGTTACGCAATGCAAAATGTGTCTTTAAATATCGGCGTCCTATGGCAGTCTTGGACAATACAGTAGTTGTATTTTTTAAGTTTAATTCTTAACGCTGATCAACATATCGTATTTTATTTGTATACATATACATTATACATATAAAATATATATTTTGTTTAATGAATGTCTGGTCTGTATTTTTATGTGTGTCTCATAAGTCATATTGGCTGGATGTTATCCAATTGTATTTTGTTTTACTTATGTACATGTATGTATTGTATGTCTTCGGATCAGCTGTGAAGCTACTGCACAGCTTATCGGCGTCTTTGTTTCCACTACACAGATAGTACGATCCCTCTTCTTGTTTAAAATAGGAAATTTCCAGCTTTTCAGAAAGCCTGCTTCTTTGACTGTACAGGCAGGTTTGTGCCGAACCTGATCAGAAACCCTAATTGTTAATTTTCTCATGCGAAGGCTCATATGCTTTCATAGCTTCCACTTGTGTATTGATGTTTCATTGCAACACGTACCTTATACGAGGAAGGCAATTATAGGTATGCCTACGCCTAATCCGAGTCACATATATATATATTCTTCCATGTTACCATGTAAATCTGTAAATATGTTGACTAAAATGTCGGAATAAATCAAATAAATCAAACTGTATGTCTTGATAACATGTGGTATGTTAATAAACATGACTTACCTTCTTTAAAATACACATCCCCTACCAAGCTGACACCCAAGTTGAACAATGTGTGAAATACTGAAGCCTATTTTAACTATCCTATAAAACCTTTGCAATATTTTGTGTGCAACGCAATAGTTATTATAGGCTCGGTATCCAATCTGTATAAAAATTGTGACACTTTCGGCCTTTCTCAAAAGAAATCTATTGCAAGCAGGATGTTAACGCATCATTATGCTTTTCCAGTCACTTCCAAGAAAAACAACATAGCCAATCATCGTCTTGGTGACCATTTTGGATTGGATCTTGGATTTTCGTATGAAGAATGTACATACCGACTTGCCCCCTTTGCGAAAATCTTATCATGTACCCTAACATTATGAAGACGAGGTTATTTCAAATTTCATACCACAAACTTAGCTGACACCCAGGTTGAAAAATATTCCTATATACTAAGGTACAAGTAGGCAAAGATCAGGAAAAGGCGCAATCAGAAAAAGATTCCCACTCCAAAAACCGAGGTGGGAAAAAACCAAACTAACAATCAGGTACTTATACCATGAAACATATCGTAAGCCGAATGAGCAGCTATTTTCCCAATAGGTGGCCACTCAGTTACCTTAACTTAACTAAAAATATGAAAACATACATAAGGCGCCAACAGCACAAAAAATTTTAAACACCAAGACATAAAACAAAAAGAACCACTACAGAAGTATCGACTTGGAACGATCAGTAACACAAAGTTACTGGCGGGCTTAAACCGGTTTTACAGGTACCTAACCTCACCCTCAGCTTCTGCAGTGGTTCACAACATTTAGTTAGTTCTTCGGTCCTCGTGGTGAATCTCTAACTAGTCAATGAATCATCAAGAACAAACAAATAAATCATGATAAACATCCTGATGAATCAAAATTAATTTTAATGATAAGATACTTGTTCTGTGGTGTGTGTGCAAAAAAAATGTTTTTGTTTGAAAATCAGTCAGGTAGCAAATTAAAACAAATCTGTACAAAATATGCCATTTTTTGTTACGCTTCTGGTCTCAGTCAGAAGAAATCAAACTGCATACTTCTGTAAATCTTAACTCCTTAAGAGGGAAAATTAGAAAATTTATCTTTTTTTTTTTTCAGCCATTTTGGACGTCAGTTTGGATATCGGTATAAAGAATCCACATCTGGATTTGGCACCAGGCCTAAAATTTGCCCATCGTACGATCTTCAACATAAGATAATCAAATCTTTTATGTGGAGGGGGTGGAACGAAATCGCTATTCTAGCTGGTAGCAAATTAAAACAAATCTGTACAAAATATGCCATTTTTGTTACGCTTCTGGTCTCAGTCAGAAGAAATCAAACTGCATACTTCTGTAAATCTTAACTCCTTTAGAGGGAAAATTAGAAAATTTATTTTTTTTTTCAGCCATTTTGGACGCCAGTTTGGATATCGGTATAAAAAATCCACATCTGGATTTGGCACCAGGCCTTAAATTTGCCCATCGTACGATCTTCAACATAAGATAATCAAATCTTTTATGTGGAGGGGGTGGAACGAAATCGCTATTCTAGCTGGATATTTTGACCTGCTTATCTGAGCATAAAATTCCGGTGTCGGCTCTGGTGAATACAGAAAACTTATCTACTGACATAACACAAAACAAGAAACGGAATCAAATTACTGTGTCCACTTGTCATTTTTGCTCTGTTATATAATCACGTAAACATTTCGAGAAAATAATCATAATCGAATACAAAAACACACCACCGAAAAATAAAATTTCCGAAAAAATGAGATGTGACACAACAACACTGTAAATTAATATTTACCTATTCGAAAGGATGTGTATCCTTCATTCCTTAGAGCAACTTAGAGCAACTAAACTATATATCAACGCACCAACGAATAGCATACTCCATACAAATAAGGTCTGCCAATTACTATTGTGACAATATATTCTCAGTTTATAAAGTTTGTAAACAGAGAATAGTAAACATAAACTATACTTTTTAGACTGGAAATTTAATATTAAAAATGAGTTTCGTCTAGTACGTTAACTCTCGTTTCATATGTTGATAGCATCCCGGTCTTATTTTAACTAACCTGAACCGAAAGATCAAAAAAGTGAGCTTATAGGATGGTCATGCTCTGGCGTCCGTCCGTCCGTCCTTCGTCCACAATTGCAAAGATCTAGTCTGAAACCGCTTGGCAAATCAACACCAAACTTCACCTGGAGCATCATTTGAAAGTTGTGACGTTTGTATAAATGGTCGGGGTCACTTGTCCAAGATGGCCGTCATGGATATACATAGCAAAAAATCGTTAAAACTCTTCTTCTCGGGAACCAGAAGGCAATGAAGAGAAGAAACAAATCGCTTTGAGTCTTTTGAAAACTGCAAATCAGACAAGCGCTTTGGGGAATTGTTCGTTCCAGTGACACAAGTAGTGGCGATGTCATCAATGCTGACTGGAGTATACGATAACATCGGAGGTTTACGATCAAGTCCTCTGCAGAAAAGATTAGACAGATGCGTTATTCAACCAAAGATAAATGATATGGCTTTGTTTCAATAACTCCTCTTTTTCCCCTTTAAAGGTTTGGCCTGAAGTTATTATTTGTTGAATTTAAAAACAAGCACGCAGAAGAAAAGAAAAATAGAAATGCTTTAAACATAACATTAACCTAAAGGAGATAAGGTCATGTAAACGCTCACCTGAAATCTGTGATATATACCGTTATATATAACTTGTTTGACTATTATGGTCATATAAATGTATATATTCCCAGGACAGGAGCAGAGAAACCCCTATGGTCAATTTAATTTTCAGAATCATAAATATTCTGTCCATTTGCCCATTTCCTGTACGTTTTCCGTTCGATGGCATTTTGAAGTTTACTACATATGCGACCTAAGCTGACGTGGCTGTAAAATTGGTCAAGGTTATCACAGGGTAGCAATTTATGTACACCTTGTAGTACTTAAGTGCAAAGTTTTGCTAAAATCAGCCCGCTAGCTCGAGAGAAAAAGATTTCTGAAGGGATTTTGAAATACATGAATATGATGGCCATATTTATCATGTGACATGAGTTATTTTTATGTACGTATCGGTTCCCCTACATATAGATGTTTTATGTTAAATTTGGCTTTTTTGGCCAAGCTGTTTCTGAGGCCATGTAAAATCGATTTAAGCCCGCCATTAATTTTATATTACTGATCGTTCCAAGCCGATACGTCTGTGGTGGTTCTTTCGTTTTATGTATTGGTGTTTAAAAGTTTTGTGCTGTTGGCGCCTTAAGTATGTATTCATATTTTAGTTAAGTTTATGAAACTGAGTGGCCACCTATTGGGAAAATAGCTGCCCATTAGGCTTACGATATGTTTTCATGGTATAAGTACTTGAATGTTAATTTAGTTTTTTCCCATCTCGGTTTTTGGATTGGGAATCTTTTTCTGATTGCGCCTTTTCCTGATGTTTGCCTACTTGTACTTTTTACTGAACATTACTTCGGGTGCGGTATGCCCACGTTTCATTCCATATTCAGTCTTTTTCCCCAAAAACATGACACGGTTAAGCCCGCTTCTAGTCTTTCGGCTCCTTATATTTTGAAGTGAAAATCGATTCACGTGACAGGGGCGCGTTTTGCACTACAGCAATGTTTCATAAATGAAATTACTTTATTTGGGAGAAAGCTGACGATCTACGATGCGTTGGTCTCCCTGCACATAGACGTTACGCAAAATACTAGTCACCTACATGTTTTCGTGCTACCGCTAAATAATAAAATGTATCTCTGTTTTACCTGAAGTTTTAAATGAACAGGGAGTTATCATATTTCGTTCGACACACTTCGGTAACCTATCGGTTTTTCATATCCAATACTAAAATGTTTTGAAAAGGAAAAATAAGTTGCTATGTTGGATGAGAAAACCCATACATTGAAGGAATTATTGACGATGTGAGTATGTTTTCACAGTTAATATTGTTCCCAACGTGAATTAAACCTAGAACTCCGAGAGCATTATAATACTTGATACTAGAATAACGTAGTGTCAGGTACATCGGTTATCATCATCAGGTATATGTAAGTTATATAACTAGAATAAAGTACCAATTTATTATTTATAATTTTATTTATGAATTTCTACGAGATATTTGACGCCGAACATCAGTTGACAGATCCGCACAGTACACAACTTCCAATATCATGAAGTTACAGTACGGTTTTCATTCCACCTCCTTCCTCATGGCTAATATGAAGGCCCGCCTCCTTCGATATTTACTTGTATTGAATGTAATGTTACAAAACCTTCAAAGGAAAGCAACAACAACAGAAATTCATACAACAAGCAAGTATGTAAATGGTAATTCGCGTGCATTATCATCAGTAGGAAGCAACGTTTTCGCTATAATATCGTGATTGCCGTCGATTGTCGAGATGGAAATATAATATACGTAGCTGGCCGGTTTAATAAAACGACCAGTCGGAGATGCTTTTAAATTCAACCCGTAGGCAATGACCACGATGGGGTATACATAAAGCCAAACACAATAATATTGAGTCCAAAACAAAATGTCTAACTGTACAGATGCGCTTTATTCTCTTGTCGTGGAACTGATGATCAAATATAGTCATACTTATAATTTAATTATCATCACAATTATAGCTATATCGTTATATAGGTTTCCAGCTAAGAGATTCCTGAAACTAGTATCGCCAGTTGTATTTCTTGGGACATGTTATTGGCTGATCTACGCAAATACCGGACTTCTTCAATATGGTAAGATCCGAAAACACTGACAAGCCATCGCGTGAGATAACCAACACCCTAGGGTTTTGCCAGGTCTGACACAAAACAACCTCTATATTCATCGAAGCGGGCTACAAGCTTGAACGATTGCGCGGTCGGTGTAGCAAAAAAAAATTACACTGACCTGCTGTGCCTTTGTTTTCGCCCATGAATGGTGTTTGTTTTCTTTGCGGTGGCTCAGATCACATTGAGTGCAAGTAAAAACAAAACTGTCGCCTGCTGCATAGTTGCACATGAAATATAAAATGTAGCAATTTAGAAAGGGGAATCTTGGAGTTTATACAAAGAAATTTAGAACTTATATATGCACCTTATACTCGCAAAGCCGTTAACTATCTCATCGAAAATCGACATGGGTGGACACCGGCAGCGTCAAAACCGAGATAAACAAATTTGTGTAATACATATTTGTCGCAGAGGTCTAAAAACAGAATAGTCCGAAATGAGGTTAACAAAATGCTTTAATGGCACCTCCCTCAGAAATACTCTACACATGTCCACTAATATTAATATTTTGGAAATATGTTTAAATCAAAAAACCTCAACAGTGACTGAATACGTATACATGTAGATAAAAATTAAAACTTAGATCCTTTAAGAGCAGTGAACACATTAATGAGAAAGGGGATGGGCCATACCGCGGTTTCGACTATTAAAGTCTCGTCAGTGACCCTATAGCTTTGGCAACATGGAGCCAAAGAGAATTACTGAAATTTTGCAACTTTCAACATGGTAGTCGATACAAAGACTAGTATTATCTAAATGGGGCCAAATATGTTAAACAGTGATAAGAAAATGAATCTTAACCGATAATGAATTTCTGATTTCTCAGAAAATCCTCGCTGATCTCAAAGGACCAAAAAGAAAATATAACCTGCACTATGGATGATGTACAGGGAGACATTTTAGGGCCGCCACACGACACAACACCAGCTGCAGTAATAGCAAATAAAAATTAAAACTTAGATCCTTTAAGAGCAGTGAACACATTAATGAGAAACGGGATGGGCCATACCGCGGTTTCGACTATTAAAGTCTCGTCAGTGACCCTATAGCTTTGGCAACATGGAGCCAAAGAGAATTGCTGAAATTTTGCAACTTTCAACATGGTAGTCGATACAAAGACTATTATTATCTAAATGGGGCCAAATATGTTAAACATTGATAAGAAAATGAATCTTAACCGATAATGAATTTCTGATTTCTCAGAATATCCTCGCTGATCTCAAAGGACCAAAAAGAAAATATAACCTGCACTATGGATGATGTACGGGGAGACTTTTTAGGGCCGCCACACGGCACAACACCAGCTGCAGTAATAGCAAATAAATATTAAAATTTAGATCCTTTAAGAGCAGTGAACACATTAATGAGAAATGGGATAGGCCATACCGCGGTTTCGACTATTAAAGTCTCGTCAGTGACCCTATAGCTTTGGCAACATTGAGCCAAAGAGAATTACTGAAATTTTGCAACTTTCAACATGGTAGTCGATACAATACAACTATCTATACACTCTTGAGTTTGTATTAATTTTATTGGAATTAATGAATCATGGATATAATTGGATTTAGCTGTATATGTGAGCGAAACTAAGATAGATAGATAGATAGATAGATAGATAGATAGATAGATAGATAGATAGATAGATAGATAGATAGCCATGAGCTGTATATGTGAGCGAAACTAAGATAGATAGATAGATAGATAGATAGATAGATAGATAGATAGATAGATAGATAGATAGATAGATAGATAGATAGATAGATAGATAGATAGATAGATAGATAGATTAATCGTTTTTTATTATTGTTTACAGTTTCAAGGAGGGAAACGATAACACAGCAGAGAAAAAGTCCATGTACATATGAAAGTGAATTTGTTATTTCCGACATGTCTGACTGGTCGTTTGCTAATAAATGGAAATGTCCAGAAATAAATTTTGAGAATATGTACATGTCAAAAGATAACTTTACTTTGTCCTGTAGGCGTAGAACAAATGTTGAGTCACGCAGCGGTAATACAATACTATTTGTCGTGGAACCATTAAACTGATCGTCAGGGACTAAAATTTCTATCCTGACCGCGGCATCACCTCATGGTGAAATATTGTAAATAATTAAACATTTAGCATCTTCAAATCAACTCTTCGATTCGTTTGCGATTCAGCTAAAGTTCCTTTGCGATGAATACATTTAACAGTATCGTCTTTAACGTCAAACAACGTATGAATGGGTGTGAATGATTATCGAATATTCAGATCAAAAACTGTGTGCAAAATTGCCGTGTATAGAACGAAAACTTTAATTAAGCTGAGCTACCTCACTGTAAGGCGTCATAATTTCAACATTACAATATCCGTTTTTGTCATTTATTTCTTTATTAAATATCTCATACAATATCCTACATTATCATTCGAATCAAAGTTCTAAAACAAAACAAAAACAAATATAATGTCTTGGTCGACGTTCATTTCGTCCACGTGACTTCTAATGTTTTGGAATTATTGGCATTAGTCGAAACATGTTTGTGCCCTGCTTGGTGTGCATTATATAGCAGAGATAAACAAGATTCACAAAGTGGAAAATCACGTGACTAAAATTGATTTTTTTGTGTAATAGTATTCGAACATAACAACTAAGCGAATCGGCCATAAGGTTAAAGTAGACAATGATCAGGAAATGGCGCAATCAAAAAGAAATTTCCACTCCATATACCGAGGTGGGAACAAACTGAATTAACAATCAGGTACTTATACGTATAAAACATATCGTACGCCGAGTCAGCAGCTATTTTCCTAATAGGTGGCCACCAGTTACCCAAACTTAACTAGAAATATGAACATGCATAAGATGCTAACAGCACAAAAGTTTAACAAGTATCGCTTTGGAAGGATCAGTAATATAAACTTACTAGTGGGCTTAATTTTTACTGAATAAAATGTCATGGGATCAAGTACGCATTCCCCGGAATACAACCCTCAAAACTGACATACAAAAGTCTGTTTGATGCGCGATATAATTTAATAGATTACCCCGAGCAACCTCAGCGTTAAAATTTAAAACCAGCTGCTCGGGGGTAATCTATCAAAAACTGACTGTTGTATATCAGTTTAGAGCATACCAATCCGGTGTATTTGCACTTCACCTAGTGAAATGTCATTCATGTTTTTAAAGAAACTTACTGGTTTTGTCCAAAACAATAATTAATTTTAGTCACGTGATTGTCCACCTTGAAAGTTACGCTATTTGTACGAACATGATGCGTCTGTTATGACGGTTTGAATTAGGCTATCGTCAGCGAAGAAACGAGGTCGATTAAAGAGCTGCCAGATGCTTACGTCAGTGCAATGTCAGAGTGAAAAATGCGATCAAAGTTTATTTTCAAGCATTATTTGTAGCAATGTAGCACGCTGAGTTTTATTGCTTTGCATTTAATGATGAATACCGATTCCAAATTGTGAAGATTTAATTACAGTCATTCATGCCATAATTAGAAATATGCGAACATCTTGCATAATATTACAAATGTATATTGTTTTCCGCTGCGTGACTCCTAATAGAGCCTTTTGTACAGAAAAACCAAGAAAAATCAATGACGTATACCAGTTACCGTTCGGTAGTAAATGTTCCCATGATGTCATCAATGACATTTGTGTTGACAAACTGCCCGTCCCAAACATTGTCAATTACGTTTGGTGTAAGAATCAGTCTGTAGGCTTCTTCCAATTTCTAAGTTTTATCAGTGCTGCCAAGTTTATAAAACCTTGCGTGTTCCTGTTCCATGGAGACGCTTTACCGAATGGCAAATATTGGGACATGTTTACAAAGTATTACCCAAGAATCATACACATATACAGAGAGTGCCCGGAGAAAGTTGGAAACACGTCAATTAACTGGATAGAACATTCGGCTGATTTAATGAGGATAGAAGCGCTTCTGGGTAAGTTACATAATTTTAGTTGATTCTGCATTAAATTCCGTCTTTTTCTTTACGTATTTTGTTCTTTTTACATTGTTTCCTGATTGTCGTTAAATTGATTTAGCAAGTCGGACAGCTTAGTCAATCTGTGAGTCCTCATTTTTGATTTACCACGGTGAGTATCATGATTTATTTGTTTGTGCTTTTAGATTCATTGACTACATGTAGTTAGAGATTCACCGTGAGGACCGAACAACTAACTAAACGTTGTGAATCTCTGCAGAAGCTGACAGTGAGGTTAGGTACCTGAAAAACTAGATTAAGCCTGCCAGTAATTTTGAATTACTGATCGTTTCAAGGCGATAATTCTGTGGAGGCTCTTATTGTTTTATGTTTGCTATTGAATTTTTGTGCTGTTAGCACCTTATGTGCATTTGCATATTTTTATGTGCATAAGTTTGGAAAATAGCTGCTCACTCGGCTTACAATTATGTTTCCTTACTATAAGTACCTGGGCCCAGAATTATAATCCTCCCTTAAAGTTAAGGAAGACCTTAGTTAAGGTGGCGAATTTCAGCATTCAAAACGATGCATTTAAATCATACTGAAATCGAACTTGTTGGTTTAATTATATAAATGACATTTTATTTTACACAGTTGTATATTTTCGTGACAGCAGTTATTGATTTTAACGGTAAAACAGCGAGTCAAAATTTGTCACCTTAACTAAGGTGGACCTTAACTTTAAGGAAGCATTGTAATTCTGGGCCCTGGTTGTTAATTTAGTTGTTTTCCCACCGAGGTTTTAGAGTGGTTATTGCTTTCAGATTGCACCATTTCTAAATATCACTATCTATTTTACCTTTAATTAGGCAGTACCTTTGTTTGGCACTGCCCACACCTAACATACTGTTAACTACAACTTGACGCTGTCATTACCATTTGGGCTTAATATGTTTCAGCTGTCTCATTCATCTCAAATTTGCATTGCATTCATAATAAAAAAACATATCTTTTTAATAATGATTCTTCTTGTTTCAGAATACGGTGGAATTTATGTAGACTGGGATACTATTTGGCTACGTTCACCTGAACATTTAAGACATTTCAAATATACACAGGTAAATCAAATATACTCTCGCTATAGGCATTTAATGGAATGCTTTTACTCAAACTAGCAGCTAGAATTACTAGATCTATATGGTACACTGGTGTCGGCTAATTGTGCGCATCAGCTAATTGCTGCGCATGTTACGTAACGTCATAACCCATAAAACACGTGTTAACAACTTTCGGCTGCTTTTCCAGAAGTTCGAGCTGTGTTTCTCCAGAAATCCAAGTACGTAATTTTGTAAAATAGAAGATAAGCGAAAGAAGATATGTTTGTTCACTGCTTAGCTAAAAGTGAAAGTTCCAAAATTTAGCCTTTAACGTTCAGAATTCAACACATGTCATTTGACAGGTGTTTATTTACAAACACAAAACACAACGCACGTCCAGCCCTTTCACGGTCACAGAGATAATCTGATCAAAATGTAAAAAAATGAATTGCAACTGACTTTGTCTTGCTCGTGTTGAAAAAAAAATAGATAAAGTGCCACGATATGCAATAAACTATGCCTTTTAAATTGATAAATCCAATGGAAAACACTTTCGGGAAACTCTCTGCACAGCTTTATGCTTTCCTTACAGCTAGTTCTGACGTCCACGACCTTGTGTTGTGTAAAGTACTTTCAGCACAGACATGCGTTTTATGAGAAAAATAACGTTACTTGAGTTGTCAGTAAGACATTGTAAATGGTGCGCAGCAACTAGCCGAAATTTGGAAACTGCTGAAAACCTATTGTGCGTATTATAAAGCCAAAACTCTTGCCCTATGTAAAAGAAAATGAGTTTGAATATTTTAGATATTAAAGAAGATGGGTGTTTCACTTCGTTTTTGTGTTTTCTTTTGCTTGCACGTTTATGTTGACATCAAAATATAAACTAAATGCTTAGGTGCGCCAAACTGGCCGACAGCTGTTTACAGCTGTATATGTATTTTCGTATGCATTTGTTAAATAATTATCTCTGAATTATAGTAAATCGTAAGCTGCGGACATTAATTGCCGCATTTACATATATATGCTTTATTTGCTATGAAGTTTACAAGCATGAAAGTTTACCATAGCTTTATGGGTACATTGCATATGTTGAATTATGTACATGTACCTTTGCTTTACTTTTAGGGATATGGGGTGCCAAATCAATTGTCCAACTCAGTGATGTTTGCTGAGAAAAATGCTACTTTCCTTCACCTTTGGCATAGACAGTATGAAACAGATTACAGAGCGTCTGGATGGGCTTTCAACTCCCTGAGCGTTCCAACGAAACTCGCCAAGAATAACCCAAGTCTTATTCATATAGCGGAATTTAAATTTGTTAAGCCAAATTATACCCAGAGAAAACTAATATTTACACAAAATTTTGACTGGTCAGAGAATTATGCCATTCACCTTTTCATAAGATTCTACAAAAAGAAAATAGATGAACACGTAATAAGGAACTTAAATACGACTATCGGAAGTGTGTCCAGACACGTATTATTCGGAAATAAAGAATTGTGCTTATAAAAGTAATAAAGCATATTTTAAAGGTAGAAATTATACAAATAAAGCACAGGTGTAGTACGGTTTCACGCAGTGAGCCGTTAACATACTTTTAAGGTTTAGTCCATTCCTTATCTAAGTTAAATCATCTTACTGGTAACTACTACCTAAAAAGTCTCCCCGTACATCATCCATAGTGCAGATTATATTGTCCTTTTGGTCCTTTGAGATCAGTGGGGGTATTCTAAGAAATCAGAAAATTGTTATTGGTTAAATTTCATTTTCTAACCAACGTTTAATGTATTTGGCCCTATTTGGATTATGATAGTCTTTGTATCGACTGCCTTGCTGAAAGATGCAAAATTACAAAAAATCTCTTTGGCTTCATGTTGCCAAATCTGTAGGGTCACTGAAGAGGCTTAGGTAGCCGAAACCATGGTATGGCCCATCCCTTGTCTCATTAATATGTTTACTGCTCTAAAAGGATCTCAGTTCTATTTTTATATTATAATTTATAAGGTATTATATTAACACTTGCATTTCAAGTCTCTATGGTCATGATTTTTAGGCTCCTGCCTAGAAAGACGAAGGTTTCTCGTTCGAATCCAAGCGTGACCACTGTTTTGATTATTTTTATTTAAAAATATATTTTATAAGTTATACAATATTAACAATTCAGAGCATAATCTGTTTGTTTGAATTAATGCTTAATGGACTTTTATCCAAAATTAGTATGTCATGACATTCAAATATTGCTTGAAATATAAAGACCCAACAAAGCCAGTAAAGCGGTTTGACTTAAACCGCTTTTCATGGGCAGGCTCAGACCTGAGAGGTTAACCAATGATCAGCCAGTAGCGTATAAGCTTTGTCCGGAGACACAAGCGGTCCATCTACAATAATGAACTTCTTTAGGCCTCAATGGGTGGGGACTTCGTGACAGTGTTGCTGTACGTTGTATATATACTGTACCTTTAAAATCACATTTATCCCAGTTATTCCATTTATGAGTTTAATGTTGCATGACTTTGTGACCACCTGAATATCAATTGGATGTTCACTTAGCCCTCTGCATTTTACTTGTTCTTTCCAAGCTAGCACGATGACCACCTTGCCTTCAATAGCTGCTCACCCTGCTTTCCGTTATACGTGTTTCACGTTGGTAACTATGTTTAAAATTTCCTTAACATAATTTCCTTATTTCTTGCTTATATTTGTGTATAACTGAACCACTACAGAAGCTGAGGGCGAGGGAAGGTACGTGTAAAATCGATTTAAGCTCGGTTTTAGGATTGAGAATCTTTTTCTGATTGCACCTTTCATTTTCCTGATCGTTGCCTACTTGTACTTTTCTGAATACTTATTAAACCAAGTCTTAGCGAGAAACATGGCCAAGCGTTCAAAACATATGTGTAAGTCGAAATTGATAAAAAAAAAATGAATGAATAAATAAATAATATTAACCAAAAAAGCTATAAATTCATCAAGATCGTACTGTAGAAAAATCGAAAGCAAAACTGTATTTCAAAGAATGACTTTTGTCGACCAAAAATGAAAATTAGATTAATGAGATTCAAACCTGTGACCTTCATATTTGCAATCCAGTATCACATCCACTGCGTTATCGATGCATATATTTGAAGACAGATTAATAAATGTTTTAGCGATACTCTGCAAAAGTAGGTAACTACTGCCATAAAAATGAACTTTTAATGCGTTTTACCGATTACAGTGGACTCGTCCTGGAGGTCATGACTCAGGAGTTAAAACTGCACTATAAACTGAACAAAACTAGCATTTGTATTGATTTTCTTCGTTTCCGTTTCTCCTCCGATATTTCATTTGCATCCATAAAATGGTCGATTTGACCTCCCATGTTGCTGAATAAGTAATAGTTAGAGTATGGAGGTGAGGTCAATACGAAAATTATAGACCCGGGCACGTGAACTTAAAGCCGACCGAGCGCAGCGAGGTCTATAATTTTCGTATTGACCGATACCGACATACTCTAATTGACTTATATACTGGCTTCTTTGTTTCGCTATAACAAATGCTACACAGCGAGCCGATTGACCAAACCTTGCATAGTATGCTTAGACCAATTATATTCTGTTAAAGCGTGTTTTCTCGCGACATGACTATTGGCCAAAAATCCCACGGACTAACTGTGGCATGTCCAAAAATAACTTTCACAGTAGCTTCCCCTTAAAACGTCGTGGAGATTACTTATTGATCAAGATTTAATGCAAATAATTCAATACCATTTAAGTATGATTTTTGTATATCTATATAATGTGAGTAAACTGATTTGAAAGTGTAGATCACTTCTACTTGGATCTGTCACAGGCGTATCCCCATGCTGAAATGACAGAGGACCATTTACTGAATGCCCGGCTGTTTATGGGGGGAAACAGCTGGGCAAAACTAACTTTGTGAAAGTTTGTTCCTATTTCCGTGGTTTCCCATTAACCTCACACTAACCCTAACCTTCTACCATGGGGCGAGGAATATTTTCACACAGAAATGTACGTGCAACGGTACATTTGAAATACCGTTTTGGGAAATTATGAATTATTGAAATAACACATATTTGCCTCATCTCAAAGAATTTCGGATACTCAGTAGGAAAACAATTTGCTGGAAAACGTACAATCAGCATAAGCATGAACACAGCGAAAGCAATTTTTGCGGTGCAGCTCAACCGTTACATAAACTTACTGTTGTGTCTAATATATAAGTTTCCCGCCAGATATTATCAACCGGTTGATAATAAAAAGCGCGAAACTTATCAACCTACCTCCTAAACTTCCTTTGTTGAGCAGGTCAATACGTTTGTTATAGACCTGTTCGAAACAAGGGAGCCAGTATATAACAAACAGACAGAGTCATATAAGGCCCTAGCTAGCTAGAATTTGCATTGGTTACCTAGAGCTACGAACGACCTGAGGTAATATCATACTTAATAATTGGATGAGTTAGTGCACGAGCGTGTCTAAGTCCATAGTTATAGGATAGGCAGGCACCCGGCGTCCGTCAGTCCGTCGTCGTCGTCGTCCACCATTTTCAAAGATCTTCTTCTCTAAAACCGCTTGGCCAATCAAAGGCAATTTTTATATAAAGCATCTATAGGAAGGGGGGGGGGACCAATGTGTATATAAACAATTCAGGTCACATGACCAAGATGACCGCCATGCCCATATATTGTAAAAAAAAAACAACCTTCAAAAATTTTATCCGGAACCGTAGGACCCATTTCAACGAAACTTGGCATGAAGCATCATTGACTCAAGTACTACAATATAAATAATAAACCTTTTGTGACCTTGACTTTTTTACGACAAGGTCAACATAGGTCGCCTATGCATTTGAATGGGGCAAACTATCAAAATAAAACAGTTGAAAGCTATCTATATGAAAGATCTCAGGTGAGCGTTTACAGGACCAATGGTCCTCTGGTTGTAAGTTTTAAGAAAAACCCAGTAAAAATCACAAAGTTGTGTCAACCATTTGAAAATTATACTGACAAAAACAAACTTTATTTTATATGTTGGTTATTCTTTTTGTTATTTAATATTTATTTTCGAAAACACACATCAAAACAAACGTATTATACATGAAGATATGATTTACATATACAACAGTAACAGGCATGTAATAACAATTTTCCATTATAAGTATTTACTAACCTGACTTACGAATGATTTATTATGTGAATTCAAAAATATTCAAATAAACAATGAAGAGAGAGAGAGAGAGAGAGAGAGAGAGAGAGAGAGAGAGGTAGAAACGAGGTAGGAAAGAGTTAGGGTACCACTAGACAAATAAATAAATATATAAATAAATAAATAAGTTAATAGATAAATAAATTTCTGCTGCCTTCTGTTATGAATTTAAATTATAAGAGTGTTAAATTTGCCCCATCGTCTGTGGAACTGGGCCATTTTTTCTCTCAAAAAGAATATTTCTTTTTCTATTCTAAGTCTTTGTGTCAAAAAGGGTTTAAAGTGTGCAACTGTTGGAGTTCTGTTCTGACATTTATTTTTAAAAATGAAGTATTTACCAAGCATTATAATAAAGTTTTTAACTTGAGTGTCAGATTTTTCCATTAATAGAGTAATTCCAAATATTACGGACTTTAAGCTAAACGATATATCTAAATTATATTCTTTTAAAAAAATTGACATATCCGCCCAATAATGTTGTATAGTCTCGCATTCCCAAAAAAGATGATTTATCGTTTCAACGTGTGTTTGGCAAAAGTCACATAAATGTTGGTTATTCTTATGTATGTGGGGTATATCTTTATTTGCGTTTTGTAGTAAATGAGGAACACATTCAAAAATGTTCACAGCAAACGTTTTCATAAGAAATGGCTTGACGTCGTTTAACGTCATTGTATCCATATTTACACACTTCAAGTGTCAACATTTTTACGTGCCATCACATTCAACCAAACTTACTTTAAACATCTTGTTTGGGTTAAAGAAGGAGGAATTCGCTCAAAGTTTTTGCAATTTATTTTTATAGACAAGCGTGAGAGGCTAACGTACATAAGGCTCAAACAGCACAAAATATCGATATCTGTCGAGTGCATGTACTAAATATTCCGTATCTCACAAAATAATTTGAATAACCCAGACAAATTAAGACTTTTAGATTCTAGACACATTTTACTTTCAAAGTAAAATTGTTTTACTTATACTCAAAATATTGTCACAGCGTACGTTTTCTCGAGTTGTGGCCCATATGCGCATATATATGTTTGAAACGTAAGAATAGAGGTGCCAGGAATCGATGCAATTAGATTTAAAGTTCCAACATAGACACCAGGTGTCAAAGAAAATACATAAAACACAAAACAATCATTATCCGAAGCACACGAAGAGCAGAATGGCCAGCACGTTCCCAACAAGGTAGCCATCCGGCTAAGTTTCAACCGAAACGAAAGGCAACGAGCACGACAGTATACCTTAGTATAATGAAAATGGACCACTTTTTCTGGGAGACCGATTCTCGTTTGGGGACAACGCCGAAAACAATCTTCCCTGCAAGAATGTACAATCAAATGTAAAATTCCACCACAGCAGAAAACATCACAAAAATAACAACACGCATGATGAACAAGATGACTAGCTCTTTTCCATCAAGGTAGCAAACCAGGTAGCATCATCCAATTTCAAAAATGACAAAACTGTTAAACTTGAGAGAGAGAAGTAGATAGTATCAATTTAGAAACCATGAAAATAAATCACAGCATACAGTACAGTCCAGGGGGATTTTCCTGCAAGAAAAAGGATTAAAATTTTAATATCCACCGCGGAAACGCCCTAGTCGGCGGGATTGCGGAGTTTCCGCGGCGGGGTAAAGAAGTAGAAATTTTATCGTCCGCGCTTACCTGTATTTTTGTCTCTAACTTTCCACCGCAAACCCGCGGTGGAATGAGGATGAATAAGGAAAGTGGGTGGGGCTTGTTTCCAATTTATTGTAATGCATACTTGTACTTAGACCCGAGTTTAAAAATCTAATTCGATTATCATTTTTGTTTCATGTATCTTAATTAAAAATACATGTTTTACGATCATAGAGTGTAAATGCATTTCTGTCACGAAAATCCCAGATTCTGCATGGTTGTAGAATCACTTCAGTGAAAGATATAAGATATGGTACGACGCACACACACCTAAAGGCAAACAGAGAGAGAGAGAGAGAGAGAGAGAGAGAGAGAGAGAGATTGCAAGATTGCATTATCTAGAATTCAGCTCTCTTTTTTGTCATTTATTCTAAGTCCTTTTCATCTTTGATAGACAAAAGAAGTTTCGGCAAATTGTAATTGGGCGGTAGGTCCTTTACTCTACTGATTGGCTTGTATAATGTTTCATCCTTAGGAGCAATTAAAATTTATAATTAAGCCGGTCCATCTGTTTACCTGTCAATCATTATGACGTCATTACATTTCATTAGAAATCCTCCGCAAACCCGCGGTGGAATTATACAGGTAACGGGAGGATCCTCCGCGGATTAAAATATTCCGCGGTGGGATTATAAGCAGACAGGTAAGCGGGATTGCGGGGGGCTCAGAGAAATCGTCCGCGGGGGTGGGCGGGTTGGTGAAAATCCCCCTGGACTGTACTGTATCTGCCTTGGAACGATTAGTGAAAAAATTACTGGAGCGTTTAAATAAGACTAGACACAATTCTTACCCTCACACTGCCGTTGTTTAACAACACAAGTTACTTAAATACTAGTGTCACACGATTTAACAGCCGTATATTATAAAGAAAAAGTCGTTCGTGTATTAATAAGGCAGGCGATTTGCATGAGTGCGGACTGGTTTTCATTTATACTCCAAGATAGCACGTGCTAAATAATGAGTTACTTAATTACTCCCAAACACGAGCGCAAGAACATAATGAACAATTGAAATTCCGGACACTGGGGCCAGTTTCATTAAAAAAGTTAATAGGACACATCTTTAAGTGTCACAGGACATTTTCCGAGACGTATGCAAGTCGGTTTCATTAAGACACCTTAAATGTGTCTTACGACCCTAATTTGCTTTTAATCAAAAACATCCTACTTAAACTGTGTTCTGCTTTGGAGAACCATAAATATCATATGCTAGAACACGTGCAAGGTTATTTTAGCTGTGTACATGTACATAAAAGCTTTAGCCTTTCCAATACTATTAAAACATTTCTAGCGAAGTTTGTAGGGTCGTTTTGGCATTGTTCTCAATCATTCTCAATCTGATCTGTGGCAAATACGAACTGTTCCAAAGAATATTTTTCGTACATTGTTAAACTACGATGTAAAAGGAACATCACGGGGACCAAACTGTTAATCGTGACCATTAATGCATTTCGTATGCGTCG
Source organism: Rugalucina vietnamica (assembly GCA_964017185.1). NCBI lineage: Eukaryota > Metazoa > Mollusca > Bivalvia > Lucinida > Lucinidae > Rugalucina > Rugalucina vietnamica. The sequence goes on from OZ024872.1 coordinate 64,175,839, forward strand.
GCGAGATCGTTACGAATGCGACGTTCCACATCCTCTGCCCTTGGGCGGTAAGTACATGTACCATATGTTTCGCTCTCGTGAAAATAAACAAAGCCGAGTTTACAAAATCGGCGTCCACATTGATCTGCAAAATTCTCCTTTGTTCCCACTTGAAGTCTATTGGAATATTTGAGGCACTTGTATTTTTCAGCTGATAGTTTATCAAGTCGACCGGTAGATACAACGATGCCACGGACGTTTATTACATTCTTAAAGTCCTTTTGTTTTACTCTGTCTTGGTCGTCTTAGTTTACGACCAAGACAACGAAAACCAAAAGGACTTTAAAAATGTAATGATTTTCCTAATTTTTATTTTGATAACCATAGCAATCTTATCTTTTTCGTTAATCTTGATAGAGACACCCCTGCATTTTTAGCTCACCTGAGCCGAAGGCTCACAGGTTAGCTTATAGTATACCCATGTGCCGTCGTCCGTCGTCGTCGTCGTTGTCGTCGTTGTCGTTCACACTTTTCAAACATCTTCTCCTCTGAAACCGCTTGGCCAATCAAAGCCAAACTTCATGTGGAGCATCCTTAAGAAGGGGGAACAAAAGTTTGTATAAATGGTCCAGGTCACATGACCAAGGTGGCCGCCATGGCTATAAATAGCAAAGAAAACTTTAAAAATCTTCCACCAGAACCAAAAGGCTTATGATTTTGAAACTTGGCATGAAGCATCAGGCACTTGAGTTCTACAAAGTTTGTATAAATCATGACCCTGGGATGACCTTGACCTATTTTACGGCAAGGTCAATATAGGTTGCCCATGCATTTGAATGGGGAAAATTGTTAAAATATGATTTGAGGGGCAAAACTTGCAGGCAATGGGCATATGGACAGAATATTAATGTTTATGAAAAAACATTTCTCCATGGGGTTGTCTGCCCCTGCCCCGGGGCTATATACAAGTATATGACCATAATATTCAAACAGCTTCTCCTCTGAAACCACTTGGCCAATCAAAGTCAAACTTTATATGGAGCATTTTTAGGAAGGGACAATGGAAGTTTGTATAAATGGTCAAGGTCACATGACCAAGATGGCCGCCATGGCCATAAATAGCAAAATCCTTCAAAAATCTGCTTCTCCAGAACCAAAAGGTATATGATTATGAAACTTGGCATGAAGCGTCAGGCAAAATAGCTCTACAAAGGTCGCCGATGCATTTGAATGGGGAAAATTGTTAAAATATGATTTAAGGGGCAAAACTTGCAGGCAAATGGGCAAATAGACAGAATATTTATGTTTATAAAAATGTCCCTAGTAGGTTGTCTGCCCCTGCCCCAGGGCTATATACATGTACATGACCATAATATACAAATATCAACTGCTCTGAAACTGCTTGGCCAATCAAAGACAAACTTTATATGGAGGATCGTTGAGAAAGGGCAATGAAAACTTATATAAATGGTCAAGGTCACATGACCAAGATGGCTGTCATGGCTATAAATAGCAAAATACTTTAAAAATCTTCTTCTCCAGAACCAGAAGGCCTATGATTTTGAAACTTGGCATGAAGCATCAGGCAATAGAGCTCTTCAACGTTTATATAAATCGTGACCCTTGGATGACCTTGGCCTATTTTACGACAAGGTCGACATAGGTCGCCCATGCATTTGAATGGGGAAAATTGTTTAAATGTCATTTGAAGGGCAAATCTTGCAGTTAATTGTCAAATGGACTGGAATTTAATAATTTGAAAAAGAATTTGACTCCAGGGGTTGCTCTGAACCGGCCCTGGGGTTATATTATACAATTGTTGCCCTTGAGTGAGGGTGACATGACGACAAACGCATGTGACTACAAGTGCAACTGCACATTTAGGCGAATATGACGTCAGAGGGTAATATGATCATGCGACATGACAGAATAGCACACTCCACGTGCACTGTAAACAAACGCATGTGACTACAAGTGCAGCTGCACATTTTAAGGCAGATATGACGTCAGAGGGTAATATGATCATGCGACATGACAGAATAGCACCCTCCACGTGACATGCTCTGGACCAATCAAAATCCACACTCAGCCAATGAATATTAATGAGGTATAATAAACATGTATATTACCATTGTAGTAAAACAAGTTTATTGGTATATATCTCAGGTTTCAGGTGAGCGTTTACAGGACCATTGGTCCTCTGGTTTTATATTGGTACTTTTCTTTTTTTTTTGGAGCAAACAATATTTTCATTTTATACATCTATAAATCTTCAAGTCGTCGACCTGGAGTACAGTTGAACTTCCACAAGCCTTTTGATTTTAAAACATCGTTTTGACCTTAATGGTTTTCAATATCATTCAAACCCCTGTGGTAAATTGATGTGAGTTTCTTGTGTGTGTCAGACTGTCAAAAGTAAATTCAAGATTAAGATCAAAATACAGTAAAATGATGCTTCGTCCAAAATTCTAAAATCATTATCTTTTGTGAAGGCAAGTACACAATAACAATGTCATATGATAAAACGGTAGATAATAAAAAACATCGTTTAAGCAAGTTAAATAAATAAAAAAAAATGTTAAAAGTAACATACCACTAGGAAAATTAAAATTTCATGAATGATTAATTGTTATCTTTGAAAAGATAGAGTGGATATTGTCGTCTAAAAGACCCAATTTCGTTTTTCGCTTACAATAAACTAGCAACAACATTAATATATAATATCTCACCTGCTATTGGATTCAAACCTGATTCGCAAAGTCCCGAGGGAAATTTTGAAAACCAAGGGCGTATCCCGAGGCTTTTAACACTCTTAGATGGACCTAGCGAATGTTAATGAATGACAAAATCATTTGTGGTCGCTATTATTGCATAAATGCCGCAAAAACGATCGAAATAGTGGTGCACTATATTTACAGCCTCGTCACATTTCCATAAGCGTAAACGTTTTCACTATTATGCTCGTTCGGGCGGACTTCAGTTACTCATTCATAAGCACGTAATTTGCGTGGCGCCCGGTAACGAACATAAACAAATGCGGTGTATTAACAGCACGTGCGCGCGTGAATTGCAACATTTGTGCATGTCATTTTTCTTTGTTAATATACGGCTGCTAATATCGTATGACACGGGTATTTATGCAATACTATGGAACGCCATAGCTGTCTCATGATCAATAAACGTCATTATATGATGTACAAACGTCATTATATGATGTAACTACGTCATTATATGATGTACAAACGTCATTATATGACGTGGAAACATTATATGTTGTACAAACTTCATTATATAATATACAAACGTCATTATATGATGTACAAACTTCATTATATGATGCGAAAACATCATTATATGATGTACAAACTTCATCATATGATGTGAAAACGTCATTATATGATGTACAAACTTCATTATTTGATGTGATAACGTCATTATATGATGTTAATGCGTCATTATATGATGTGACTTCATTATATGATGTGCAAACGTCATTATATGATGTATAAACGGCATTATTTTATGTGCAAACGTCATTATATGATGTATAAACTTCATTATATTATGTACAAAAACTCATTATATGATGTTCAAACTTCATTATATTATGTACGAACTTCATTATATTATGTACAAACCTCATTGTATTATGTGCAAACTTCATTATATTATGTGCGAACTTCATTATATTATGTACAAACCTCATTGTATGATGTGCAAACTTTATTATATTATGTACAAACTTCATTATATTATGTACAAACTTTATTATATTATGTACAAACTTCATTATATTATGTACAAACTTCATTATATTATGTACGAACTTCATTATATTATGTACAAACTTCATTATATTATGTACAAACCTCATTATATGGTGTGCAAACTTCATTATATGATGTGCAAACTTCATTATATTATGTACAAACGTCATTATGTTATGTATAAACTTCATTATATTATGTTCAAACTTCATTATATTATGAACAAACTTCATTATGTTATGAACAAACTCCATTATGTAGCTTTTTCGTTATGATGCGGTTAAAATCAATAGACAAGATTTTTTACTTAACACCGGTAGAACTTGTTTTGCTTCACGGTGTTGAAAGTCCGAAACTAACCCAAGTCGTTTCGCCCCAACCCATTTCTTCTGCTAGGCAATTCATCCTGTAAATCATTTCCTTTTTATCATTTTCAAACCAAGTCTTTTCGCCACAACTATTTTGTCTGTAAGTCATTGCGCTCCAAAGACATTTGCCCCTCACTGGGGTTCAACTGTTTTATGATCCAGAGCCCAATTGAGATAGAAACAGGAAAGAAACTGACAAAACAAGACAGACGAAACATGAAAAATGACATTACATACGAAGAGCAAGATGATAAGCTCCCGGGGGGTGGAGGGGGTACTCTGAAAATTTCCATATGCGTAGGCTCGGCGGACTTTTTTGGGGATCAAAATTTTGAATTTCCATAGTTTTGGGGGGTTTCAGAAAATGTGAATATTTTGGGGCATGGGCATTTTTTTTTTTCAGATATTTTTTGGGATCACTTCAAAATTTGACTATTTTTATGGGGTTTTGCTTTACGAATTGTTGGTTTTTATAGCGAATTCACGTATTTTTTTGGGTGTCCTTCAAATACCCTCAGACCAGATATTTTTGGGGTACGGAGCAGATGCTGGATCCGAGCCTATGTATGAGCAAAAGTTCGGAGTATCCCCTTTGGATAAGCTCTTTCCCATGAAGGTAGACTTCAAGTCTTTAATACTACCACGGCGTAAATTCTTGAAATGGCAGCACACACGTCTGGGTTTCGTTGCCAGTATTCATGAGGAGGGTCACTGTGATGGTTTCATATCTGAATTTGCGCAATATGGTCCATCGCCCTCCTTCCCAAGTTCGAACATTTTCACTGCTTCCAAAGGATCTAACCTTTATCTTTTTAATTCCATATCTTCATATGCGTTGTTGGAATCTTTCAGGGATCTACACTGGTCATCATTGCAAAGTTATTAGCAAATCGTCAGCTCTGTGAAATTTCGAGTACCATGATAAATTCTACAAATGCGATGGTGACCAATTAATATGATATTACAAGATTGCAGTAAGCAAAAAATGAGCCTTTAAAAAACATGAGCCGCGACACGAGAAAACCAACAATGTGGTTTTCTTCAGGTCCGACACAAACCAGGCTGTACAGACACTGGAGATAGCTAGAGGCTTGGAATTTTGGATTTAGAAAGTAGAGGTATAGTATTGAATGAAAACAAAGGCGCTGATCAGTGCCTTTGTTTTCGCATAAGCAGATTGTTTGTTTTCTCATGTCGCGGCTCACTTAATAAGCATGCAAAACTCGCCTTTCTAAAGACAATTAACTAGACCCTACTACTGTGCTAATTTCCCAAAGGTACTTGGATATTATAAAGTAAGTAATAGGCCACAGGCCAGATATGGTTTCGCTCTCCCCCGGGGAATTTTGCAGACCTTGATTTTCATGTAGCCTGATGTCTTAGGAGTTTTTGAAACATGTTAGCTCTCTGTAAAGTGTCACGTAACCGTGTAACAATAACGTATGTAACCTATTGAATATCTAATAATTGCCCTTGAAATAAAAACTGCTGTAAAGATCAATGAAAACCTTTTTCTGTTGATTAAACTGTGTTTCTTCTGATAGAAAGGGTCTCAAGCTACAACATGAAACATTTGATTTTCACGTTGGCCTGTCACAGTGTAACGTATGTAACATTTTTTCACAAAGACATTTTAAATGAATGTTGGAAGCTAAATAGTTCTTTATTATATATACTTTGCTACATTATTAATGAGGACAAATCATAGTATTCATCCTCAAGAAGATTTATTTACCTTTCCGACAACACAAAATTTGTTCTAATATCTAAAATACTTTTGAAGTTATGGCCTGTTAAACACCCATAGCCCATCCAAAATGTCACACACCAAAATACTGCTGACATAGCCTAAATTTGAAACTATGTGCTAATAAACCAAAAACGCTGCAAAATCTTATCATTTTCTGACATTTCAATGTGCCCTGATTCCTGTTTTAACCATTTATTGATGCTTATCATTCTAGCTTGATGCAAAATGGTAACATATTTAACACATTTATCTGAATTTTAGATACTTTCCTTGCAATACGTGCTTATACACTCATGTTTGATGCAAGTGGTCAATATCTGTTCTAAACCAATGGCTGGATCCAAAGAAATGATAAAATACCCTAGCAATTTAACATTCTCTATGTCCTGTGTGTAATTTGTGTTACTATGTTCACAGCAGCATCATTTTCAACAAGCAAAAATAATCCATATCTAAAAGCATACTGTTTATCTGACAAAAGTTTATGTTCATTCAGATGGGCCATGATGTTTGAACAAATTATATGTCCCAGCAACTTGGAAGGTACACAAGTTAATGACACTGGACGATAATTGCTAGCCAGCGACCTGAACAAAGGGCAAATGTTTGCTAGAGACCATTCTTTAGGGATTTCACCTGTATCAATTGACTGTTGAGAGATGGGAAAATACTGGGTCCAACTCGGTATTTGAAGCTTTGGATGAGATATTTCAATGTGGGGTTTCCAATTTAGATCCTTTTTTAATTGTAATTCCAAGATATTTGGCTGTTTCGACGGATTTGAGCTCAGTGTTATGAAGTTTATATGGGTACATGATAGGATTTTTCTTGCCAGTTGTTCTTATCACTTCACATTTATCAAGATTAAACTCCATGGACCAATTTGATTCCCACTCTTCAAGTTTATGTAGGTCGGCCTGCAAAATTTCTGGGTCTGACGGGGAATTTATTGTGAGATAGACAATTGTGTCTTCAGCAAACAGTCGTGCTCTACTTTTGAGGGAGTCGGGTAGATCATTTATATATGAAAGGAATAGACAGGGCCCTAACACAGATCCCTGGGGAACACCCGACATAACAGGTACGAGTGGGGACTGTTTACCTTCAACAACTACTGACTGGTTTCTTTCTTGGAGAAATGTTTTTATCCAAGAGACTGCTTTAAGATTTACACCCAAATTGAAGAGTTTGTAAATAAGTAAATTGTGATCAACTTTGTCAAAAGCTTTACTGAAATCCGTAACAATTAAGTCGGTTTGTTTTCCATCATCCAAATTATCAATATTTCTTGAGTAAAGCTTATAAGTTGGGTCTCACAACTGTGTTTAGAGCGGAAGCCATGCTGGAAGGGGCTAAGAATGTTATTTGAATCAAAATGGGTCATGATGTTTGACACCAATATATGTTCCATTAATTTAGAGGCTATACATTATAAGTGAAATTGGCCTGTAGTTGCTAGGTTTGCATTTCAGGCCTTTTTGTAGACAGGAGCAACAAGAGCAGTTTTCCAGTCTTCAGGTACTATACCAAATTTGAGAGAGCTTCTGAATACTTTTGTGAGGATTGGTGCGATTTTGTGATGCAGTTCCTTGAGGAGCCTGGGAGAAATTTTGTCCGGCCCAGAAGCTTTATTTGGGTTAAGGTTTAATAGTTTTTCTGTGCCTGTAACAGTAGGGGAGACCGGGGCTAGTTGGTCCGAAAATTGCATTTTTCCAATGTCTGATTTTAATGTTAATTTGCTGCTATTAGTTTGACATTTTACACTCAGAATGATCATTTTTTCTATCTTATTATGTAGATTTTCATTCATACAATGAAACTTTCTAAGAAATATAACCGTTTTTCGAGACACGGTAAACCGGACCCACTTGCCCGGGTAAGTTGGTCCGTGCAGCGGGGTAGGTTGGTCCGAGGTAATCTGAATGGAAAAAGATCGTAAGTCTCAAACAAACATATTTTAATCTTAAACAACAATAAATAACATGAAACTGTTTTCAAACCGTGCATATCCTCAGTACCACAAACACATACATTCTTAGAAACCGATTCGATGAAAGTTTATGATGACAATAGGGCTTAAAATATCATTTTAGTAAAAGTAGGGGAGACCCGGGCTAGTTGGTCCAAAAATTGCATATTTCCGAATTTTGATTTTTATATTAATTTGCTGCTCTCAGTTTGACATTTTATACTCAGAATGATCATTTTTCTATCTAATTATATAGTTTTTAGTTTAAACAATGCAATGTTCAAGCAAATATAGCCGTTTTTCCAATGGACCAACTTGCCCCGTCGCAAATGGACCAACTTGCCCCGACCATACCGCATTGTAAATCTTCACGCATGACCGGAGCGTCGTTGAATTTAGAAAAAGAAAACACACACGATGGAATACCTTAGGTATTGAGCTTTCAGAAAATGTATAGCATGTACGTGTTATTTGATACACAGGGAAGAAAAAAGCAAAACGATACAGGGGCGAGAAAGTTACTTACGTGATGCAAAATTGGATTTTCTTCTCTAATTTTTTAACGTGATCTCAAGCAGCCATATCGTTTACTTCAGTAAATGTGTCGTAATGAAATGTTCTATTGGGTCATATAACTGTCGTCATAAGTGTTGTCAATTTAGAGAAATTGCCCTAGGACCAACTTGCCCCACGGACCAACTAGCCCCGGTCTCCCCTAATTGAAATATCTGGCGTTTGCTTAATATTTTTGGGGTTTAGCCCTCGAACCAAAGCTTTAGTTCTGCAAGGATTTTTAAGGAGAGGACTGTGGGTTTGGAGAAAACAGATTCAAACTGTTTGTTTAATATTGTGGCTTGTTGGGTAGGGTCTGTATATGTTGACCCCTCCGATTTCAGAGGATTTTCAGTGCGTTTGTGTTTGATGAAGGTATAGAGCTTTTTATTTTTACATCTATCTGCATCATTACTGAATATATTCCACATAAAATTTCCTAATTCCTTTTTGAATGATGGATTTGAATTTAGTTAATTTACTTTTGAGTTTATCATGAGTTTGTTTGCCTCTTGACTGTTTTACTTTATGGTACAATTTGTCACGCTTGTGGATTTTCTTTCTGATGGAGCTTGTTATCCAGGGGAGGTCACTTCGAGATCTGGTCATTTTGGAAGGATAGGCGGTCAATTTCAGTTTTAAAAATGGACCACAGTTTGTTTGTGGCACTTTCATCTTCACTCTGGAAACTTTCACTAAACGAGTTGTTATCAGCTTTAAATTGTTCCGATGTAGTTTGATTTTTCTTTTAGGTTGAATTGGGCGACCTATTGGAATAGAAATTTCATGAAAAACAATATCATGGATGAGCCAAGACGAGGCAGGGTTTTGGTGGTATGTACCTTACCAGGCTGATTTGTCACAAACAGGTCTAAGATTGTAGACAAAGCAAAAGGGTGATAGTGAGAAGATAAAAGGTTACAGGGTTAAAACAGTTGGTGAGAAAAAAAAATTGTAAAAATCTTATGCACCAGTCATTAGTAACCACGGCCCCCACCCCGGGGGCGGGCGATAACCGTGGAAATGAACGGGGATTTGACCTTCAAATTATTCCAGGTAGGGCGAGGGAACAACCCGGGGTTTGCCCTATATATGCAAAAACAGCAGTGCAATGAAAAACATAACAGACTGCGGGGGAAATTAGCAGTGGTTTTTCCAACAAATTGCCCTCGCAGGGTGGGGCTTTTAGCAGGGGTTTGAAAAATGAAAACTCAAGGTCCCTTCTTTATCCCGAGGGGGGGGGTGAGGGGCGTGGTTGTAAATGACTAGTGCATAATGTCGTGAGTGATGCAGTTTACAGAACAGAACAGAACAGAACAAGACTTTATTGGTGAATACATTCTCGCGAGAGCAGATGATACCTCATCTTGATCTCTCCTATTTGGCTCTATGCATTATGGGATCTAGCCGATTTTGGCTAATGGCGGCAATTGAAGAAAACAAGAGCATCCCGCATGAATTATCCAGTTGCCATGCGCCAACTGTGACAGGTCAGTGCGTAGAGGGCTACCTGTCAGCAACAATGTTGATAAATATACATCTCAGGATACGCGCAGGTAGCATAAGAACTCCTTTCTTGAACGCATCAAGGGTTTGCAAAACATACACCCGACTAGGGTAGGACACAGATGGCATTATCCCCAAAATAGACACTGGAGAAATCAGCACTCAATGACATTTCAAATACACTCCGCAGTTACAAATACCTAATTAAGCATTTTTTCTCAGGCTAACAGGGACTGGAATGGCCTCCCTGAATCTGTGATTACCTCTGCAGAAATATAATGATTGCGTGTGAAAGTTCACTTCTCTAATAAGACATATGGAATAATCTTCCCTGGTCAAGCCCCGCCCCCTAGTGTGATACTGTCAGTTTGGCTTTCACTAGCAACCTTTATTCTAGAATAGTTCAGGATTTCTATAAAGGGGGTTCGAATTTACCAAGGGGGGGTCGTTTTCTTCATTTCAACTAGTTTTTCTTGAATTACCCCATGAAAATGAAATAATTTTGTCCCAGAGAGTTTAAGTGCTGCTGAACGTTTTTTTCTTCAAAGCGGGGTAGAAACCAGACTCGGGTGCGGGGTCGCACCACAAAAATGCTTTTGTGCCATATTAAAACCCATTGGAAATATGTGCAATAGATTTTGTTTGAGCTTGAGAGAGACACAAAATCTTATAGAGGATTATTACCCACATCCCTGCAAAGTGAAAAAATGCCAGCAGGTCTTTTAATTGTTGTACCGTAGCTAGATACTGACACTTACTTGCAACACAAGTGGCTTTAGATGGACTCGAGGAACTCAACCAGAGACACGTCTGAATCGGTTAGAATCCAAGAGAAAAAAGAGGATGATTCCAGGTGTTGATTTGACACGTCAACTTTGCTGGTGGCTTGAGCCAATCAGACTTCTTTATGAAGGTCAAGGACACCTGAAAAGTTAATATGTCCACCGCAGGTCGATGCAGTTACCACAAGGGAAGTTGTACAATGTACCGAAACACTGGAAGATCTATAATATCCCCGTACCTTTGGGAATTAGCACAGTAGGAGGGTCTAGTTAATTGTCTTTAGAAAGGCGAGTTTTTGCATGCTTATTAAGTTAAATACATGTGAGCCGCGACATGAGAAAACCAACAATCTGCATATGCGAAAACAAAGGCACTGATCAGCGCCTTTGTTTTCGCTCAACAGATAGTACTATCCCTCTACTTTCTAACTCCAAAATTCCAAGCCTCTAGTTTTCTCCAGTGTCTGTACAGCCTGGTTTGTGTCTGACCTGAACAAAACCACATTGTTGGTTTTCTCGTGTCGCGGCTCATGTTTTGTTTCTAAAGGCTCCTTTTTGCTTACTGTAGTCTTGTAATATCATATTAATTGGTCACCATCGCATTTTTAGAATTTATCATGGTACTCGAAATTTCACAGAGCTGACGATTTGCTAATAACTTTGCAATGATGACCAGTGTAGATCCCTGAAAGATTCGAACATAATTTCCAACAACATATGAAGATATGGAATTAAAAGATAAAGGTTAGATCCTTTGGAAGCAGTGAAAACGTTCGAACTTGGGAGGAGGGCGATGGACCATATTGCGTAATTTCAGATATGAAACCATCACAGTGACCCTCCTCATGAATACTGGCAACGAAACCCAGACGTGTGTGCTGCCATTTCAAGAATTTACGCCGTGGTAGTCTAGATTAAAGACTTGAATTCTACCTTCATGGGAAAGGGCTTATCCCCTGGGGTTCTCTGAACTTTTGCTCATACATAGGCTCGGATCCAGCATCTGCTCCGTATCCCAAAAATATCTGGTCTGAGGGACTACCCAAAAATATCAGGTATTTGAAGGACACCCCAAAATACTTGAATTAGCTATAAAAAACCAAACATTCGTAAAGCAAAGCCCCATAAAATAGTCAAATTTTGAAGGGATCCCCAAAAAATATCTGAAAAAATGCCCATACCCCAAAATATTCACATTTTCTGAAAACCCCCAAAACTGTGGAATTTCAAAATTTTTATCCACAAAAAAGTCCACCGAGCCTACGTATATGGAAAATTTCAGAGTACCCCCCGGGAGCTTATCATCTTGCTCTTCGTATGTAATGTAATTTTTCATGTTTTGTCTGTCTTGTTTTGTCGGTTTCTTTCCTGTTTCTATCTCAATTGGACTCTGGATCATAAAACAGTTGAACCCCAGTGAGGGGCAAATATCTTTGGAGCGCAACGACTTACAGACAAAATAGTTGTGGCGAAAAGACTTGGTTAGAAAATGAAAAACGGAAATGATTTACAGGATGAATTGCCTAGCAGAAGAAATGGGTTGGGGCGAAACGACTTGGGTTAGTTTCGGACTTTCAACACCGTGAAGCAAAACAAGTTCTATCGGTGTTAAGTAAAAAATCTTGTCTATTGATTTTAAACGCATCATAACGAAAAAGCTACATAATGGAGTTTGTTCATAACATAATGAAGTTTGTTCATAATATAATGAAGTTTGAACATAATATAATGAAGTCTATACATAACATAATGAAGTTTGTACATCATATAATAACGTTTTCGCATCATATAATGACATTGGTACATCATATAATGATGTTTTCACATCATATAATGAAGTTTGTACATCATATAATGACGTTTTCGCATCATATAATGACATTGGTACATCATATAATGACGTTTGTACATCATATAATGACGTTGCTACATCATATAATGACGTTTGTACATCATATGATGGCGTTTGTACATCATATAATGACGTTCATGGATCATGAGACAGCTCTGGCGTTCCATACAATACTGTACATTGCAGTTAGCATGTGTAACACAGATGAGAGAAACACGTAGTACGGAATGGATGACGCACAATGAAATTCTGTCCGAAGTTGATAGGAGAAATTCGAGTTTTCTCCTATAAAGTCTACTCTATTGACTGATAGATAAGTGCAGTCAATGCAGAAAATGAACATTTATTGAATGGAAGTAACGCAAGGGATCCAGGATAGTTCGTTTTCGCAACCACTTCCGCCCAATGAACATATAGTACTTCCAACACAATAACATTGAAGTGTTTTTTCTGGATTCTTAATCAGTGTTTTTATTGAAATAATCCTTTGGCAATTGTTCAATACCGTCATAAACTGGTCATCTTTAAGAGTCAAATACCAAATCTTTCTTTTTTTAAGGTGTTGTGTAAATTTATTACCCCGCAGATTACGAGGAGGGGGTCGGGGTGAGGTTAGGTACCTGTAATTAAAAATAATTGTTAGATCCTTTGGAAGCAGTAAAACATTTAAAGCGAGAAGATGGGCCATATTGTACAATTTCGGGTAATGAACCTTCGTCAGTGACCCTTTACAAAACTGGCAGCGAAAGCCAGACATTTTTGCTGCAATTTCAATAATTTACATTGGTGTAGTCTTAATCAAAGACTTGTATTCCCAAAGGGGCCAAATAATAAAACCGGTTTAAGCCCGCCAGTAAATTTGTGTTACTGATCGTCCCAAGTCAATACTTCTGTGGTGGTTCTTTTTGTTTTATGTCTTGGTGTTTAAAAAAATTTTGTGCTGTTGGCGCCTTATGTATGTTTTCATATTTTTAGTTAAGTTAAGGTAACTGAGTGGCCACCTATTGGGAAAATAGCTGCTCATTCGGCTTACGATATGTTTCATGGTATAAGTACCTGATTGTTAGTTTGTTTTTTTCCCACCTTGGTTTTTTGGAGTGGGAATCTTTTTCTGATTGCGCCTTTTCCTGATCGTTGCCTACTTGTACCTTTTTAGCTCACTTGAGCCGAAGGCTCACAAGGTGAGCTTATAGGATGGCCATGCTCCGTTGTCCGTCCGTCGTCCGTCGTCCGTTCACAATTTAAAGATCTTCTTCTCTGAAACCGCTCGGCCAATCAAAGTCAAACTTCATGTGGAGCATTCTTAGGAAGGGGGAACAAAAGTTTATATAAATGGTCCAGGTCACATGACCAAGATGGCCGCCTTGCCCATATATGGTAAAAACCATAAAAAATTCTTCTTTTCTGGAACAGGTGGACCTGTTTCAACGAAACTTGGTATGTAGCATCGGGGACTTTGGCCCATCATAGTTTATATAAATAATGACCTTGGGTTGATCTTGACCTATTTTATGGCAAGGTCAATTTTGGTTACATAGGCTTTTCAATGGAAAAAAGTGAAAACATTGAATTTTTCAGGATGTTTTGTAGCGTTTGACCTGAAAGTTGGTAGATGCAGACAACATGTTGAGCTAATGAAGTGATGTGAGTATTAAAGGTCAAGGTCATTTCTTTACCTTGGCCAAAGGTCATTAGGTCAAGGTCATTTCTTTACCTTGGCCAAAGGTCATTTACAAATTAAATGTTAAACTTAATTTTCTCAGTAACCGCTCAACCAATCAAAGTCAAATTTTATATGTAGTATCCTTAGGATGAGGGAATGAAAGTTAATATAAATAGTCAAGGTCACATGACCAAGATGGCTGCCATGGCCATAAATAGCAAAAACCTTTAAGAATCTTCTTCTCCAGAACCAATAGGCCTATGATTTTGAAACCTGGCATGAAGCATCAAGGGGAGGAGCTATACAAAGTTTATATAAATCATGACTCTTGGATGACCTTGACCAATTTTACGGCAAGGTCAACATAGGTCGCTCATGCATTTGAATGGGGAAAATTGTCAAAATGTCATTTGACAGGGACAACTTTATGGAAATGAGTAAATGGACTAAATATTTATGATTCTGAAAAAAAAGAACCCCAGGGGCAGGTCTGCCCCCATTCGGGGCGCATTGTACATGTATATATTACCATGATATTCAAAGATCTTTTTCTCTGAAACCGTTTGGCCAATCAAAGCCAAACATCTTGTTGAATATTCTTAGGAAGGGAGAATGAAAGTTTATATAAATGGTCATGGTCACATGACCAAGATGGCCGCCATGGCTATAAATAGCAAAAAACCTTTAAAATCTTCTTCTCCAGAACCAGAAGGCTATGATTTTGAAACTTGGCATGAAGCATCAAGGAGAGGAGCTCTACAAAGTGTATATAAATCATGACCTTGGGATGACCTTGACCTATTTTATATATCCCAGTTCTCAGGTGAGCGTTTACAGGACCATTGGTCCTCTTGTTTTAGTACTAATTAAAAGTTATCTTTTGAGTTTTTTTTTTCTTGTTTAAATTTTGTGTCTATTGTTTTGTTGTTTTTTTTTGGTAAAACTATTAAACTTAACTAATGAGGCGCGGAGCACCAGGTGCTGGTCTATTTATAATGTATAACATTAATAATATTGTTGTGGGGTTAGCCCAGACTCCACAGACAATCAGGCAAAGTATCGTCATCAGAATTCCATACATAAATAATTACTATTTGCCCCTTGCTTGTGTGATTTAATTTATGCTATCAATTTATGTCAAATAAATTGCTGAAAGGTGTCCAGGTTTCTAGAAAAATCTGCAGTCTATTATCCTCTAGTGCTATTTGTTTGTGGCTTTGCAGTATTGACTGGACGTTTATTTTATATTCAAAAATGTCAAATGTCTATGAGTGCCTTTGCACATATTGATGTAGTATTTTGCAACAAGCATTAAAAACTGGATAATGTTTGATGTGTTTTGAGGTTAAATTCCTAGAATAAATTTGCATTCATCCAAATTAAATAAGACACCAATTTCCTGAAATTTGTCCTTTACTCCATTTAAAAATTGTTGTGTATTTGGGCACTTCCAGAATAAATGTTCAATAGATTCCTTTCATCAATAAAGGAATTGACTTTATTGATTTACCAAGCATATTCCAGGATAAATCAGTGATACAGTCTATACCTACCTACTTCCAAAATTCAGAACCTCCTATTATTTGTTACAAATATAACAAACCAATCAGAAATACTATTTTTAATTTCAATAAACTTGTTTCTGATCTTGATATCCATGCTAATACTCCTAAGTCTTGAGATTGTAAAGATTCAAAATATGTTTATCAACCAGCTGGACATATAGTTACTGGAAATTTAAAAATAATTTCGGATTCTAGAATTCGCAAAATTGTTTCTAAAGGTCCGAAATATAGATTCCCTTCCTATATTAATTTCGACAAATGTAGAGAGGAGATTGCATCTGCATTAAATGATTTCGGTAATCGATGGTGTAAACGAGAGGGTGTTGAGGATAATGCTCTTAAAGAATGGAAAGGAAGTATCTTCACTATCGTGGATAAACGTATTAAGTTTTATTCACAAAATACTAACATTTTACCTCCTAAACCCAAATCGTCATTTAGGCATTTGAAGCAGGGTATCCAAGAATTTCATAGAAAGTATGTCTTGGTTCCGGCAGATAAAGCCGCAAACAATGTTGTTGTCGTTTGTAGACTTCACTACGTTAACACCTTAAAACAGGAGCTTGATGGTACCAGGGCTTATCTGGAGACAGATACTGATGAGGTGTCTGTAGTAAATGCCCACTTAAACGATTTACCTGTTAAGTTTTCTGTTTGTGTCAATGAAGGCCAAGGCAAACTTCCTACGATGTATTGGTTACCTAAGCTTCACAAAAGACCATACAAAGCTAGATTTATTGCAAATTCTAGCTCTTGTACTACCACTGAACTTTCTAAATTATTAACTTCTTGTCTTACTGCTATCAAATCTCATGTTATAAGATACTGTGAGACAGTGTATGAAACTTCAAATAAAAATTGGTTTTGGTCAATAAAAAATTCTGGTGAGGTGCTCAGTAAATTGAAGTGTAGAGGGTTCCGTGCGACAAGCTTGTCCACATATGATTTTTCTACTCTGTATACAACATTACCACATAATCTAATTAAAGAAAAACTTCTGGATTTGAGAGAGTGGACCTTCAAAAGGGCATTAAAAAACTATGGTTCACTTTATTTGGCATGTAATGACAGAAAGGCTTTTTTCACTTCCTCTGACCAAAGTCGGTATACACTTTGGTCATGTCAGAATGTGTGCGACGCCTTATCCTATCTCCTTGATAATATTTATATTAGATTTGGGACCAAGTTATACAGACAAATTGTTGGAATTCCGATGGGTACAAATTGCGCACCTCTCGTAGCTGATTTATTTTTATACTGCTACGAAAGAGATTTCATGGATTCTCTTAACCATGATAATCAAGCTGATGTTATCGAGGCTTTTAA
Organism: Rugalucina vietnamica; assembly: GCA_964017185.1. Lineage (NCBI taxonomy): Eukaryota > Metazoa > Mollusca > Bivalvia > Lucinida > Lucinidae > Rugalucina > Rugalucina vietnamica. Next base: position 64,192,918 of record OZ024872.1, read on the forward strand.
TTCCACATCTAGGTACCTCGATGACCTTTTGAACATTGACAACCCTTATTTTGAAGGTATGGTCAATCAAATTTATCCACCTGAACTTCAGTTGAACAAAGCTAATATCTCAGATACCGAAGCCCCCTTTTTAGATCTACATCTTTCTGTTGCAAATGGATTTGTTTCTTCTAAAATTTATGATAAGCGCGATGACTTTGATTTTGATGTAGTAAATTTTCCTTTTTTGGATGGTGACGTTCCTCGTCGTGCTTCTTATGGTGTATACATTTCGCAACTTATTAGGTTTGCTAGGGTCTGCAATCATGTTACAGACTTCAACGCTCGAAATAAATGTTTAACGGCAAAACTTCTCCAACAGGGCTATCGGTATCATAAACTTCGAAAAACCTTTTCTAAATTTTATCGTAGACACTATGAATTGATTTCCAAATATAATGTTGGGTTAAAGACACTTTTAAGTGAGGGCCTTTCGGAACCTGAATTTTATGGTGACTTGGTTTACAAATTAAAGAAACTTAAAGGAATAAATGATTTTTCTCTTCAGTTCGGAAAAATCATAACACGTTACAGACGTATAGGTTATAACTTGAATGTTATGCGACAGTCTGCATGCTTAGTTTTTAACCCAATCATGGTTGATAACTATGCTGCCTTCTTTAATTGCACGCCGGTGGGTCGGGCGTCAGACTCTATGATGGCCCCGACTTAAAGCTATTCATTTTAGTTGGTTGGGGCCGGAGCTTCTTGTCTGTTGCTTGGCCCACCGGGGTCCAACTGGTGTTTTTCTTTTGCTCCGGAGTTAGTAGGTTATTCGGCGCCCAGGGATCTCCATCGTCGGGCAGCTTACTCAATCTGTGAGTCCTGGTTTTTGATTCATCAGGATGTTTATCATGATTTATTTGTTTGTTCTTGATGATTCATTGACTAGGTAGAGATTCACCACGAGGACCGAAGAACTAACTAAATGTTGTGAACCACTGCAGAGGCTGAGGGTGAGGTTAGGTACCTGTAAAACCGGTTTAAGCCCCCCAGTTATTTTATAACTGACCGTACCAAGGCGGTACTGCTGTTCTGGTTCACACGTATCAAAGTTATTCCAATTACGAGTTTCATGTTGCATGGCTTTGTGACCACCCGAATATAATGGCTGTTCACTTAGCCCTCTGCATTTACTTGTTTTGTCCAAGCTAGCACTGTGACCACCTAATACCTTCAATAGCTGCTCACTCTGCTTTCCGTTATTCATGTTAAACGTTGGTATCTATGTTTAGTATTTTCTTAATATGATTTCTTGTTTATCACTGAACCACTACAGAAGCTGAGGGTGAGGTTAGGTACCTGTAAAACCGGTTTAAGCCCGCCAGTAACTTTGTGTTACTGATCGTTCCAAGTCGATACTTCTGTAGTGGTTCTTTTTGTTTTATGTCTTGGTGTTTAAAATTTTTTGTGCTGTTGGCGCCTTATGTATGTTTTCATATTTTTAGTTAAGTTAAGGTAACTGAGTGGCCACCTATTGGGAAAATAGCTGCTCATTCGGCTTACGATATGTTTCATGGTATAAGTACCTGATTGTTAATTTGGTTTTTTCCCACCTCGGTTTTTGGAGTGGGAATCTTTTTCTGATTGCGCCTTTTCCTGATCTTTGCCTACTTGTACCTTTTTTTTCATTATTACCACATTAAGAGCATGTAGGACTATCAACCATTTTCATCCGATTAAGTAATTTATTTGTTGCTAAAATTTTGTGATTTATGCATATTGAAACCATCTAAGCTTTGTAAACTTTGTTATTTTTAAAGGGGCCAAAATATATATTCCCATGACTTTTCATCAATGTGATATAGGTGGTTCCATCTTCTTTTTCCTGATGGTTCATCATTATTTTTATTTAGCAAATTATAAATGTTTTGGGAGCCTTTCTTCTGATTAAGTATTGATTTTATTGCTTTTGGAAGTATGGGTCCAATAAAAGTCATTTTAGTGTTAACCCTCCTTATGTTTTTTCTACATGAATTTTCTGAAACATTCAATGACTCCAAATCTTTCATCAAGAGACTTGAAAACACGAACATCATTAGCTCACCTGAGCCGTTATGCTCACAAGGTGAACTTAGGATGGCATTTATTCCGGCGTCCATCGTCCGTCGTTGTCCACCATTTTCAAAGATCTTCTTCCATGGTCAAAGCCAAATTTTATATGAATCATTTATAGGAAGGGGAACCAATGTGATTATAAATAATTCAGGTCACATGACCAAGATGGCCGCCATATATGGTAAAAACCCTTCAAAAATTTTCTTCTCCGGAACCGGTGAAAAGATTTCTACAAGACTTGCCATGTAGCATCAGTGACAAGAGTACTTCAATGTGTTCATAAATCATGACCTTTGAATGACCTTGACGGCATTGTCAACATAGGTCGCCCATGCATATGAATGGGGAAAATTGTTAAAAAGTCATTTGAAAGGAAAAACTTTCAGAAAATGGGCAAATGGACTGAAGGTATATGATAAAATCTGAAAATAAAATAGACACCAGGGTTGGTCTGCTCCCACCCCGGGGCGGTATACATGTACATTGCAACAAGAGAACCAATGGCCCTGTAAACGCTCACCTGAGAACTGGGATATGCAACCTAAGCTGACCTTGCCGTAAAATAGGTCAACGCCATCCCAGGGTCATAATTTATACAAACTTTGTAGGGCTGTATCCATTGATGCTTCATTGATGCTTCAGGCCAAATTTCAAAATCATAGGTTTTCCTATTCTGAAGAAGAACATTTATAATTACATTGTTGGTTTTCCCATTATGCGGCTCAAATATTGTGTATTTAATTATTGTTTCAAATACGGTGACATAATTATTACATGTAGACTAATTTTGTTTGAATTTCTTAATAGTGTATGTTATTCATGCTATTAGCTATTTCCATGTGTATTGCTCTGTATTACCATGTACTGTCTGTCATGTTTTATGTATAAGTGGTATAAGTGTTGTACCCTCAAAGTCGACAGCTGTCGGGCTATTGGAATTTGATAAACTTACTTACTTGCTTACATACTTATAATAAATTTCAAAAGCCCAACTAAAATATTTTGTTTGAAATTTTAACTATTTCCTTAAGCGCTACGATTAGATGGAATCTTTGGTGTCTGAAAAATACCTTGTAAAGGTACATGGAAAATGAGCTGTGTCATGCGAAAATCAAAGTCAAGTTCCAACTTCTACCACAGAGCCAACCCATCATCTTTTTTGCACTGCCTGGTGAAGTGTTTAGCTTCTGTATCTGATTCCAAATGTTCAAGCATCTAGCATAAATGTGAGACTACATGAGTCACTTTGACCCTGATCTTCTAAAAACTAATGGAACAATTTCCTCATAAAATTGTCCATCTTTAATCTTTTATCAACCACCAGCAAATGTTGTTGTTTTTTTTCCAGTTCTATCTTGAATATGCCGTCTGGGTTCTGGATCACCACACGCTTCCCAGCACTCTTGTGGTCCTTCAACGTCACGCGCAACCGTCCCTTAATTGTCTAGACTCTCTCGACATTCTTGTAGCCTTTAAGGAATTTCGCCATCTTAGAACTTTGATTCGTCGGATCCCCCTGTTTAAAGAGTCATTCCAGCCGAAGGGCTTCATTGATAAGTGAGGTCCTTTTAGCGAAGAGGATGTCAGTTTGTAATTTCCTGTTATTCATGAGTACGATAACGGACTGTGACCTGGCATCAGCCTTTAAGCTGTGAATAATATTATTCGGATCAGCCAAGATCAGATAACAATTTTAAATTTATCAAGTGTTATGCGGTTGTGTAACAAATACTTCAAAAAAGGTACAAGTAGGCAAAGATCAGGAAAAGGTGCAATCAGAAAAAGATTCCCACTCCAAAAACCGAGGTGGGAAAAAACCAAACTAACAATCAGGTACTTATACCATGAAACATATCGTAAGCCGAATGAGCAGCTATTTTCCCAATAGGTGGCCACTCAGTTACCTTAACCTAACTCAAACTATGAAAACACACATAAGGCGCCAACAGCACAAAAAAATAAACACCAAGACATAAAACAAAAAGAACCACCACAGAAGTATCGCCTTGGAACGATCAGTAACACAAAGTTACTGGTAGGCTTAGACCGGTTTTACAGGCGCCTAACCTCACCCTCAGCTTCTGCAGTGGTTCATAACATTTAGTTAGTTCTTCGGTTCTTGTGGTGAATCATCGAGAACAAACAGATAAAACATGATAAACATCCTGATGAATCGAAAACGAGGACTCAGCAGATTCAGCAAGCTGCCCGACGATGACGATCCCTGGGCGCCGAATAACTAACTCCGGAGCAAAAGAAAAACACCAGTTGAACTCCGGTGGGCCAAGCAACAGACAAGAAAAATGAATAGCTTTATGTCGGGGCCATCATAGAGTCTGACGCCCGACCCACCGGCGTGTAATTTAAGAAGGTAGCATAGTTATCAACCATGATTGGGTTAAAAACTAAGCATGCAGACTGTCGCATAACATTCAAGTTATAACCTATACGTCTGTAACGTGTAATGATTTTTCTGAATTGAAAAGAAAAATCATTCCTTCCTATAAGTTTCTTGAATTTGTAAACCAAGTCACCATACCATTCTGGTTCCGAAAGGCCCTCACCTAAAAGCGTCTTTAACCCAACATTATATTTGGAAATCAATTCATAGTCTCTTCGATAAAATTAAGAAAATGTGTTTCGAAGTTTATGATACCGATAACCCTGTTGGAGAAGTTTGGTTGATAAACGTTTATTTCGAGCGTTGAAGTCCGCAACATGATTGCAGACTCTAGCAAACCTAATAAGTTGACAAATGTATACACCATATAAAGCACGACGAGGAATGTCACCATCTAAAAACGGAAAATTTACTGTATCAAAATCAAAGTCATCGCGCTTTTCATAAATTTTAGAAGAAACAAATCCATTTGCAACAGAAAGATGTAAATCCAAAAAGGGGGCTTCGGTATCTGATATATTGGCTTTGTTCAACTGTAGCTCAAGTGGATAAATTTGATTGATCATACCTTCAAAATAAGGGTTGTTAATGTTCAAAAGGTCATCGAGGAACATAGCAGTTGAATTTAAAGCCTCGATAACATCCGCATAATTATCATGGTTACGAAAATCCATGAAATCTCTTTCGTAGCAGTATAAAAATAAATAAGCTACGAGAGGTGCGCAATTTGTACCCATCGGAATTCCAACAATTTGTCTGTATAACTCGGTCCCAAATATAATATAAATATTATCCAGGAGATAGGATAAGGCGTCGCACACATTCTGACATAACCAAAGTGTATACCGACTTTGGTCAGAGGAAGTGAAAAAGGCCTTTCTGTCATTACAGGCCAAATAAAGTGAACCATATTTTAATGCCCTTTTGAAGGTCCACTCTATCAAATCCAGAACTTTTTCGTTGATTAGATTATGTGGTAATGTTGTATACAGAGTAGAAAAATCATATGTGGACAAGCTCGTCGCACGAAACCCTCTACACTTCAATTTACTGAGCACCTCGCCAGAATTTTTCATTGACCAAAACGAATGTTTATTTGACGTTTCATACACTGTCTCACAGTATCTTATGACATGAGATTTCTAGCAGTAAGACAGGAAGTTAATAATTTAGAAAGTTCAGTTGTAGTACAAGAGCTCGAATTTGCAATAAATCTAGCTTTGTACGGTCTTTTGTGAAGCTTAGGTAACCAAAACATCGTAGGAAGTTTGGTTTGGCCTTCATTGACACAAACAGAAAACTTAGCAGGTAAATCGTTTAAGTGAGCATTAACTACAGACATTTCATCAGTATCTGTCTCCAGATAAGCCCTGGTACAACGACTAAGTTCAAATTGCGACCATCAGTCGAAATACAATCTGAGGATTGTATCCAAACCACATGCATAACCTCGGAGAGTCATCAAAACATCTGTAAAATTTCAAAAGAATCGGAATTAAACTGTTGGAGTAGTTGCGCACACAAAATACCTACTGTCCATTCACTTTCAGGGTCAAAATACCCTAACATCGAAATTCAAATTGCGAAAAAAGTGTCCAAAATTAATCAGAGGATAATATCCAAACTTATGCACATATACAAAGCATAGTCAAACATCTGTAAAGTTTCTAAAGAATCGGAATACAACTTAAGGAAGAGTTGCGCAACAAGATACATACTGTATCAGACATACTCCTAGGGAGACGGAAGGACGGGCTTACGGAAGTAGGGACATACGGAATTACGAAAGGATAGACATACTGGAGGACGGAAAGCCGAAAACTATGTCCCTCCGCTTTTCTTCGAAAAGGCGGGGGACAATAATTGCTAAAGCAATGATGCATTGCCCCTAGGTTCAATAACACATCAGAACAGGTTCAAAACAAATGATCTCAAAGTGTGACATTGGGTTAGAACTCTAAAAGTGGTATTTGGCAGACAAATCTGGCCTTTTTTGTACCGTTATACATCTACTTTGGTATTATGAAGGGATTAAAACAAATATGTAGGCTGGCTCTTTAAAATGATGATGTTTCTTTTAATTTTTAATTTGCTTTTTAGAGGAAAATAATCTTACACTCCTCATAAAAAGTAAACAGGTGACAGAGCTTAACCAGATGTTGTGCTAACTGATTGGGGGTCTGAGCTTAGTATAAACAGTAACAAATTAGATGTCAACCGCAAGTAATAAAAAATGTTGACCAATAACCATGAAATCTTACTTTTAGACCCCAGTTGATTAGTGCGCAGTGATAAAAAATGTCTAAAAATAGAAGAGTGATTGGGTTTTTCATTTTTGTTTTATCTTTATATTCATATGTTTGATATTTTGTATCATTTCAATTTTTATCCATTAAGTAGTCATGTGGTTGATGTGCAAATCAAATGAATCGAAAGTTAAGGTACAAGCGAGGGCATTAGTATATCTTGTTATGTTTCCACCCTTTGCCTTTGGATTTAATAAATTCCTTAATATTCACGAAACATAAACTGATATTATCAGACTGCAGGGTAATCGTTCAATACCCCAGCTATCGATGGAAAACCGGAATCATATGACAGTAAGTAGACACTGTGATTTTCTGTGATTTTACTCCGATTTCGTAACTTTTAATTGATGTTAATGAAACTAAAGTGCTGATGATTTAAATATCAAAATTATTTATAAGAAATAAAAAAGCTATGTTTATGCTCGAAAAAGATACCAATTTCAGAGAGGTAGGACAAGAAATAGCGGTGGTATGAGCAAAATTGGTCCACGCATATTAGAGAAAAACATTATGGTGGTCATGGAAACCGCCCACTGTATTACGTGCAAAGAAGAGTTGGTTGGTCAATTAGTACTTAATATTTTTGGCATTTCGAGGATCTAACGAACAATGTAGCACCTGTTATGCAACATAGTCCTGGTTGGTGGAAAATGGTTTCAGCCCCCGGCGTTACGGCGTTTCCCTGCTTTTTCAGTGATTTTCAATGTTTTCACAAATAGGGAAATTAGATAATTTAAGGGTTTAAGGATTATATAGGTGCTTTAATTTGATGCCGCATGCAGTGGTCTAAGGCAATTAGTCGCTAAGATATGATCGACCGTGTACGCATTGTCGCTATTTTAAAAAGGGGTCATGTCGGGGGTATTCCTTCGCATATTGCCAGGTTGTGTATCGTTTTGTGTATTGTGGATTTTTGTAAGACTTTGTTTTTTGAATTAAGCATGTCTTCAAACCGTTTGGTCTCAACATCATGATTGAACCTACTGTTGGGCATCATTGCAAATACAGTTAAACTTCGGTGCTATTTTTCGACGGGCTGAGCAGTAGAAGATCATCTCAGGACTTAGTGATCAGCCCTCATGTCGAAGCTCCTGCGCGTCTGTCACTAATGAAATATGTCAAGCTTATTTATTTGGTAGTACGAGTTTTGTTATTATACTCAGTTTTATTGAAATATACCTTAAAGGAAACGAACTGAAAATATTAGTTGTATTATCACGATATAGAATGATTTTAAGGACTGGCAATATTAAACGTATTTTTGTTTTTGGAGTATGTGTGATTCTGGCATTTCTTGTGCTAACAAGTAAGCTTTCCTTTGGTTTTCGCATGGTAATAGTTTTAGTACTTGCCCTAATTAAGCCCTATTAAACTTGCGCTACTGCTGTTTATATAACAGAATGAATAATACTGATGAAAGGAAACTTCAAGCCACGTCCATGTTAAGAATTTGCGCCCGGGACAGATTTTTCCATCCCAGGACTAGTACTTTTCAGCCGTCTCAAAATGCCAGTCATTCTTATATTTAGCTAATGGAAATGGATACCTTACATGTTTGTTGAGATACATCTGTTTGTGGTTCTAATAGTTTTATGTTTTGGTGTTGAATGGTTGTACTGTTTGTACCTTTTGTACGTTTTCATATATCTAGTTAAGTTTGGGTATAGTCCATTAGTTGTCTATCAAAACTGGTGGTTTGTTATATATCTTCAAAATAACAAAACTAATCACTTTGAGGTATGATGCATCTTGAATTATTATCTTATACATACCTAATATATATTTTTAACATTTTTTACACTTTGAGGCTAAAAAGTTTGTTTTGAAAACTGCCCATTTTTACATGACAATTTGGCTGTAATGAGCCAGGGGGTAATTTTTTATGTAATAGCCTATTGTCCTTGTATCATCTTTCAGACTCTGCCTTTATCAAAATCACCCTTTTTTGAAACATCTCCAGATATTTATGAACATGACATTCTTTTGCATTCTAAAAGTCTTAAAAATTGTCAAAATTTTTTGAAACTGTGTTAACTAATAAATATACATGTACTAAACCCAATCGGAACTCCTTGCCCAATCAAAGATAAGGCCTCGGATGTATCATTGTCGCCGCCATTGGACTACTTCGTGCAAAAGAGTGACGTGTCAATGTTATGGACTGTCTGCGCATTCCACGACATTGACGTCATAGGATACCATGACAATTCAAATAAACGAATTCAAATGTATCGAATTTAACGTTTACAATCTATCATAAACAAGTACAGGTTTGCTGCAAATTGCAGCAAAATAATGATGCACGGCGAAAAAAAAATGAATGTCGAATGGATGGTTTGGCTGAACTTGTACTTGTAGAGTTTTGTGAAAATAAGTAACAATAGTGAAATATGCAACATGATGTTACAATACATGTAAGGAAATGTACAAAGTATACATACATGTATATAATGAGCCTTCTCGCAAGAAAACCGTCCTCATGGTTTTCAAAAAGGTCCGGGGCCATTTAGCTACAGACTAGAGGACCAATGGTCCTTAAAACGCTCAGTTTTTTAAAGGTTTTTGCTATTTAAAGTCATGTCGGCCATTTTGGTCATGTGGCCTGGACCATTTATACAAGCATTTTATTCCCCCTTCCTAAGGTCAAATAAAAATGGGCTTTGATTGGCCAAACGGTTTTAGAGTAGATATTTGAAATATTGTTGAGGACAGACGACGGACGGACGCCGCAGCATGGCCAGCCTATTTATCTCACGTTTTGAGCCTTTGGCTCAGGTTAGCTTAAAATGGCCAAAAGGTTGAAATTTCGGATATAAGATGAATTGGAATTGAAGTATTCATGTAATGTTAACAAAGGTGCCGATCAGCTGTGCAGTTATTGTACAGCTGATCTGTGCCTTCGTTTTCACATATGCAAAATGTTCGTTTTCTCGTTATATGCTGTTGCATTACAGAGTAGTGGAACAAAGAATAATTACAATGACATTTATTGAAAACCTTTATATTATTCATGTAACAATTCTAGTGTTTTTTTTTTTTTTTTTTTTTTTTTTTCTTTTTTTCTTTTGTTTTGTTTATGTCAGACTCCATTAAAATCAAGACATCACATAATATAAGTTTAATATGAGGGTCTCAATATGAAATAGGCTAAGGCACGCTAACTATTGAGTTCAAAGAGTCAATTTCTTCATGGGCCCTTTCGTCTGATGCCATGAAAGAAAGTAATTTGCATTGAAGAAGAAACATTTTAGAAGAAACATTCAACTTCAGTTTGTGGTTCCATCTTAATTTCGTTATCAAACCCACTACAAAGACAAGAGACGTTTGGATTCAAATTGCGGTCCCACGTGCTAGTCCCGGTTTTTATTCCTTAAGCCGGGAGCCACACAAAAGTAGCCGAAAGGCGAGTAGTCATTTCAAATCCGGAAAAAAATATTAAATCAACTGCATGGATTTTTGTCCAAACACTGTGTCGCTTTCATCAGAGTTTTGCTTTAAATTTGATTGATTTTTACTTGAAGAAAAAAACAACTATCTTCAATATATCGATAGAGATTTGAAATAATGCCGCAAAGAAACCGAAAGGATATTTCGAATGTCGATACCGGACAGTAACAATTTAATACCCACCCCAATAAGCCCGGCACCGATGCGCCGTGCTTATAACGCTGAAGCAATACAGTTACTGAAGCGTGTGTATTGGGAAAATGTTTTGTTTTTTATTATACCTGTTGAAATACGAGAATAATCGATTTATCAACACGCGTATTTCTTCCGCACTTGACCTAACAAAATGCGCAAATTTGATATATATTCCTACACGGTAATTCGCCCATATACACATCCGAGTCTGGTCTTTGATTGGATGCGTCAGTTCCGACTGATAAACCAGAGGACCAATGGTCCTGTAAACGCTCACCTGAGACCTGAGATATATTCCAATAAACTTTTTTGACTATAATGGTAATATACATGTATATAACCCCAGGGCAGGGTCAGAACGACCCCTGGAGTCAATTTCTTTTTCATGAAAATTCAGTCCATTTGCCAATTTATTGCAAGCTTTGCCCATCAAATGACATTTTAACAATTTTCCCCATTCAAATGCATGGGCGACCAAAGTTGGCCTTGCTGTAAAATATGTCAAGGTTATCACAGGGTCATGATTTATATAAACTTTGTTGGGCTCCATTGCTTGATGCATCATGCCAAGTTTCAAAATCATAGGCCTTCTGGTTCTGGAGAGAAAGATTTTTAAAAGGTTTTGCTATTTATAGCCATGGTGGCCATTTTGGTCATGTGACCTTGACAATTTATATAAACTGTCATTGCCCCCTCCTAACGATGCTCCACATAAAGTTAGGCTTGGATTTGCCAAGCTATTTCAGAGCAGATGATGTTTGAATATTATGGTCATGTACATGTTTATAGCCCCGGGGCAGGGGCAGACAACCCCATGGGGACATTCTTTTCATAAATCTTAATATTCTATTTGCCCATTTCCTGCAGGTTTTGCCCTTCAAATCATATTTTAACAATTTTCCCCATTCAAATGCATGGGTCAACTATGCTGACCTTGTCGTAAACTATGTCATGGTCGTCCAAGGGTCATGGCGTAAACAAACTTGCCTGATGCTTCATGCCAAGTTTCAAAATCATAGGCCTTCTGGTTCTGGAGAAGAAGGGATTTTTTAAGTTTTTTAGCTCACCTGAGACGAAGGCTCACAGGTGAGCATATAGTATACCCATGCTCCGTCGTCCGTCGTGGTCGTCGTTGTTGTTCACACTTTTCAATCATCTTCTTCTCTGAAACCGCTTGGCCAATCAAATTCAAATTTCATGTGGAGCATCCTTAGGACAAGGGAACCAAAGTTTGTATAAATAGTCCATGTAACATGACCAAGATGGCCGCCATGGCTATAAATAGCAAAAACCTTTAACAATCTTCTTCTCCAGAACCAGCATCAGGCAATGGAGCTCTACAAAGTTTGTATAAATCATGACCCTTGGATGACCTTGACCTATTTTACGGCAAGGACAACGTAGGTCGCTAATGCATTTGAATGGGAAAAATTAGTGAAATGTAATTAAATGGGGAAAACTTGCTGGGAGTATGCAAACGGAGCAAAATAAATGTTTATGAAAAGAAAATTGACCCAGGGGGTTTTCTGCCCCTGCCCTAGGGCTATATATATGTATATGACCATAATATTCAAATATCTATTTCTCTGAAACCGCTAGTCCAATCAAAGCCAAACTTTATGTGGAGCATTGTTAGGAAAGGGTAATAAAAATTTGTATAAAAGGTCAATGCCACATGTCCAAGATGGCCGCCAATCTATGAATAGCAGAAACCTTTAAAAATCTTCTTCTCCATAACCAGAAGGCCTATGACTTGGCACGAAGCATCAAGGAATGGAGGTTTACAAAATTTATATAAATTATGACCCTGGAATGACCTTAACCTATTTTACGGCACGGTCGCCTATGCATTTGAATGGGGAAAATTGTTAAAATGTCATTTGAAGGGCAAAAGTTGCAGTAAATTGGCAAATGGACTGAAGTTTCATGATTTGAAAAGACATTGACTCCAGGGATTATTCTGACCCTGCCCTGGAACGGATGTTGAGCATAATGAAAGTATGTTTATATGCGCTAGTATTATCTTAATTTCAGGTATTTTTTCCCCTAGGCAAACAATCAATGTACAGACTGTGAAGAAGTTTACCTTGCCCAAACGCCCCTCGCATACACGACTTACACTGCACCATGACGATGATCGCCCCTCACCAAATCCCCTGAAACCGCCTTATGTCGACAACCGCATGTACACGTCAAAACCACGACATCAGTCGTTGATCATTCTCACCTACATGCGGTCAGGTTCGAGTCTCCTAGGAGACATTGTACAGCACAGCCCGGGGGCCTTCTACCTTTACGAACCTCTTCACAGCCTTGGAAGGGTCTACACTCATTTCAAGACGAATCTGACATTTCTGAATGGAACCGTAAGGTAAAACTCGACTATGACCTCAGATGCGTCACAGTCAAGGGTCGATGAGTCTTTTTAGTAGCATATGAAAGGGAAATCATTACGGAATGCCACCCGTCGTTTGCACGCACAAAATGTATTTGTACTGTTACAATCTGAATATTCTTTCCCGTGCTTCTTAGAAGACTCGTCGATCTTTTGACGCGCCTGAGGTTAAACTCGAGCTATGCAAATAATCATCACGAAATAAATGCCACTTACATCCTACTTTATACTTGACACAGGGAAGTACAGGGATATTCATTACGTTCGTGCCTAAAGCAATGATTGTGGGTATTATTTCATGGCGTGGGCAAAACATGTTTATATCGCAATTCATTGGAATAAATAGCATGCATAACAAGAAAATATACTGAAAATAATAGTATACACCTATAACAAGTAAAGGTTAAATCTGACGTATTTATGAAAGATATTGTTAAATAGCAAGCGTAACTAGAGAGAATAAAGAGAACAGGAAACCTTCATCCTTTAAACAGATTCAGCGAAAAACGACAACGCGTCTTTCAAGTTTAACAATTTATTAAATAAACAAGCAAATTAAAGCAATACAAATAACTAAATAAATAAATAAGTAAATAAATACATAAATAAATAGTTACAGTACAAATGCCCAAACTTTTCGCTCGAATTTTAATCCACCAAATTCCAAAATACAGTTTCCAGGTATACGTCTGTATGAGCACTGAGTCCACGATGATTAATAATCCAAAAATATTCTTATCCGATATTGGATATTGCTGAAACATATACTACTCATTAACTGATTTCTGAAAGACTCGGTTTAAACTGATACCTCTATTTATAGAGTAAAGGAAACATGTCTTAGATTCTAATAAGATTATATAATAAATTGCTACTAAAACAGTACAGAACATCAGAATTTTCTGCCAAATGGTCACATGACATTGACCATAAGAATGGTGAATATAGCAGCCTGGAAAGGAAACCTTTCACGGGGTTCCGGGGCAAAAAGATCCAAAGAATTGACTAGATGTCTCTAGGAGATGTATAATATAGCATTGCTATAAGTGACAATGATTGAGTCACCGCAGTTTCAACATGAATCTTCTATAATGTGTTCAAAACTTCTTAATTATGTTATAATTATAAAAGTAACCAATGACACTTTTGTTTCTGAAACTTCATTCAACTTCTCAACTTTAAAAATGATGTAATCAAAATAATTGCATGAAATGTATAATAATAATTGTTCAAGGGCGACCAAGGGAAGCAACTAGTTAAATATAAAACCATGTTTTTCATTAAACATAATCACATGCGTAGCACATCCATAATATGTACTATAACAATTGCTTATCCAAACAGTGCACTCATAAGAACCGCAAAATACAATGAAAGGTTTCCAACTGAAAATTGTCGTTTTAAATTTTTTTCACTTAGTATGTTTACAGAAGGTGGCCATTCGACTACATGGAAGAGGCTGTAAATATCATACGATCCTGGTTGAACTGCGACACTACTAAGGTGCTCACCGATGGTTTAAGGGATGGATTCATGGGTACCTAAATTTCATTGTTGTCCGTATTTCTTATGTGCAAAAATGTCATCAAGGTTTCAATAAGAAATTGATCAACACATACGCTCATAGTCTACATAAAGACTTTAGTCAAACCAGATAAATTATAAACCAAAGGACCAATGGTTCTATGAACGCTCACCAGAACTTGCATACATAGAGGATCTTACACGAGTAGTCATTTCATATGATTTATTAAACGAGCCTTCGGCGACTTTAATAAAGTTCATATGAAAATACCACGAGTGTTAGATTCGTTTTATCATATGACTTTTCAAATAGGATTTTATCGCCTTCGAAGTGGACATATTTTCAATGAAAATTTATATTGTTGTTACGGACGTCGTCAATGACGTTACGTATTCCCGCAAAAGTGTTGATACACGTGTGGTCATATGATTTTTATGACATGACTTTATCCACTTGAAAACAGCGACGTCATATGATAAATACCGATAGACATCAATAAATATAATGGTAATAGACATGGCAAATAAACCACTGACGTCAATCATAAATAATATGTCCCTTTGCCCATTTCCAAGTTTGTCCCTTTCAATGACATTCTTACAACTTTCCCTGGGCTAATAGTTCGAAGAAAATAAATCGTAATTCAAAATTGATTGTTTTATGATTTTTTTTAAATAAATATTTTTGTTCGTTTGTTTATATAGTTGGTTTTCGGCCCATTTAACAGCTTGGGTCATGTTGGACTGTTGACTTCATTTTATGGGACATCTACCCAACATTTATGATATCATGAAATCCAAAAGGACTACCTACCGCTGTAGGGTTTAGTGGGCTTAATATTTAAATAATAGTTTGGTAACATATAACCACTTAATAGGGACATGCATTGATGGAAAGTTTACGTTAAACGGGCTTTTGCTTTGGTAGTTTTGTGAAATTAAAGTGGGTGGGGTAATTCCATACCTAGTTTACCCGAAGGAGAAATTGTCAAAAGTGTGGACAGAGTGCTTTACCATCCAATGAAAGGGCGTTGGTTACATAGTAGATGCGTATGAGGATTGATTATGTGCTTTCGAAAAAATATTACGTTGATATCAGGTATTGAATTATGTCTATTTTAATCGACCATCTTCACATAAAACATGGATACGTCTCTACAAAGCTACATGATCAAACCATATTATTAAGAAATATTGATTAATATTTGGTTATTGCAGAATTATGGGATTTAGTAGCTGGGTTAATTAATAAGTTGTGTGCACTTGAGCGCCAGAAACTTACATAAAAATGTGAAAAATAACCCAGAAACGAACAAATAAACGAACATACGAAAGAAAAGGCGAATACTTACTACTCTGAAACCGTTTGACCAATGAAAACCAAGTTATAGGTGGAGCCTCCTTGAATTAGGGGGAACAAAAGTTTGATAGCGAAATCCGGGTCACATGACCAAGATGGCCACCACGGCCATATATGGTAAAAATCACTCAAAAATCTTCTTCTCCATAAACGGCAAGTCGATTTGCACGAAACTTGGTTTGTAGCATTTAGGACTCCAGCCCATTGTATATAGTTTGATCAAATGATGACCCTAGGCTGACCTTTACGACACGGTCAATTTTGGAAACAAAGGCTTTTACAGGGGAAAAAGTGAAAACTTTTTTTTTTTTTTTTTTTTTTTTAAACAATTGCAGCCTGAGACCTGAAAAGTGGAAGATGCAAACAACTAATGGAGTAGTTGAAGGTATGTGATTGATTTAGTTCAAGGTCATCTCTTGACCTTGGCCGGTCTGGTATGCATACACACTTTTCAAAGACCTTCTTCTCTGAAACCGCTTGGCATATCAGAGGAAAGTTTATGCGGAGCATCCATGTATAGGGTGAACGAAAGTTTATTTGCAAAATCCCTGTCACATGACCAAGACGGCCGTCATGCCCATATATGTTAAAAAGCACTCAAAAATCTTCTTCCCCAGAACCGGCAGGCCAATTTTCAAAAAACTTGGTTGTGTTACTGATCGTTCCAAGGCGATACTTCTGTGGTGGTTCTTTTTGTTTTATGTCTTGGTGTTTAAAATAATTTGTGCTGTTGGCGCCTTATGTATGTTTTCATATTTTTAATTAAGTTAAGGTAACTGAGTGGCCACCTATTGAGAAAATAGCTGCTCATTCGGCTTACGATATGTTTCATGGTATAAGTGCCTGATTGTTAGTTTGGTTTTTTCCCACCTCGGTTTTTGGAGTGGGAATCTCTTTCTGATTGCGCCTTTTCCTGATCTTTGCCTACTTGTACCTTTTTTGAGTTTCCAGCCCATCATATTTTGATCAAATGATGACCCTAGGATGACCTTGACCTATTTAAAGGCAAGGTCAATTTTGGAAACATAGGTTTTTAACATGAGAAAAATGAAATCTTTGGATTTTTCGAAAACTATTGCAGATTGAGACCTGAAAAGTGGTAGATGCAAACAACTAATTGAGTAGATGAAGGTATGTGATTGATTTAGGTCAAGGTCATCTCTTGACCTTGGCCGGTCTGTCATCCATACATACTTTTCAAAGACCTTCTTCTGTGAAACCGCTTGGCCAATCAAAGTGATATTTAATGTGGAGGATTCATGGGTAGGGTAAACGAAATTTTGATCGCAAAATCCAAGTCACATGACCTAGGTGGCCACCACGCCCATATTTGGTAAAAACACTTAAACATCTTCTCCATAACCGGCAGGTCGATTTTCACTAAACTTGGTTTGCAGCATTTGGGACTCCAGCCCATCATAGTGTTCAAATGATGACCCTAGAAAGACCTTGACCTATTTTACGGCAAGGTCAATTTTGGAAACGTGGGCTTTTACATGGGAAAAAATGGCAACTAGGTTTCAGGTAAGCGTTTACAAGAACAATGGTCTTATGGAAACTATTGCAGCCATAGACCTGAAACATGGTAGAAACTGAAAACTAATAAAGTTTATGAAGGTGAGTGATTAAGGTCAAGGTCATTTATTTTCTTTTTACATAAAATTAAAAGATTATCTTCCCTGAAACTGTTTTAATAATGAAAGCCAAATTTTTCAAATGACTGTACTTGTTGACTCTCAGGTAAGCGACTGTTGCCCTTGGACTACTTGTTATATGATAAAACTGGAGATTACAGGGGTCCTTTTTATTTTTGGCACTCGTTAAAACAACATCGCCGGCTCGGTTCTAACGTGTACCCACAATCTATGATTTGAGGAAACATATTAAAATATCATTATTTTTCTATTGAAATTTTCAATACTGTGTATATTGCATGTGCATTTTTTTTTGTAATATACAGCCCCGATGCTACATATACATAGCAAGTTTCATTGAAATCGGGCCACTGGTTTTGAAGAAGAAAATTGTACAATGGTTTTACTATATTTATAAGTACATTGCGTACATATTGGTCATGTGACCTGAATCATTTATACAAACTTCGGTACCCCCCTCGTAAAGATGCTCCACACGACGTTTGGCTATTGATAGGCCTAGCGGTTTCAGAGGAGATGCTTGAACATTGTTTGAACACTGTGGACAACGACGACGACAACAACAACGACGACGGACGAAGGAACATGGGTATACTAAAAGCTTACGTTTTAAGCTTAACGGCTCAACATTGTCCATGCTATCTCCCTCTTGTCCATACTATCTCCCTCTATATCTTGAAAGTTTTCACTGTTTCCAAAGGATTTACTTTTATATTTGTTATCACTGCAGCTGCCCTAAAAAGTCTCCCCGTACATCATCAATAGTGCAGATTATATTTGTCTTTTCTTTCGTCCTTTTGGATCTATTCAGTAAGATTGTTCAGTGTATTAAATACTTGTACGTTTAGAGCCATATTCTAAACAATGTTTTAATTATTTGACTTCATTTAGGCATGTGCCTTTGATTTAGACTCCCCATGTGTAAATGTTTGAAATTGCAGTATATATTTATATGGCCATCGTCGCAGGTTTATAAAGGGTCACTGATGAGTGTACATTACCCGAAATTGCGCAGTATGGCCCAAAATATTTCCCTTTGAACGATTTCTCTGCTTCCAAGGATCTTCTTTTATATTTTATTTGTAATAACTGCAGCTGGCGATGTGTCCTGTGGTGGCCTTAAAGTCTCCCCGTACATCAGCCATAGTGCAGATTATATCATTATTTCGGTCCTTTGAGATCAGTAAGAATGTTCATATTATCAAATACTTGTACCACGACCACAAATCCAGCTCTTTCATAGCAAAATGCAGCGATATTAAATTCATTTGCGGTACTTCCCACTATGCAGCTGCTGGATTCGAAAAGTGTAAATGACTTCGTGTTCTTTTGTTTTATCATAAATTATTCCTATTTTAAGACATCTTTCAAAAATCGGAGAATGACATGATGTAGGTAATTTATCTAGCTTCTTTCATTTCCAGCCGGTCTTGGAATCACTTTTGAGGTGAGTGCAACGCACGCGTTTTTAGGCTGTATGATAGATTTTCAACCCAAACAAACATCATAACTTCGTTTTATGGCCTATGCAATGCGTCCATTTTATTCAGAAAATTTTGTTATGACTGATGATAAAGGTATGTGATCTTTTATGTTATTAACATACCTGCAATTGGAAAATAATCGATATGCTATGAAGCGGCGTGATAAGTGATGAAGAAAGGGGCTTACAATGTAGCTATTAAGAAAACGTGTTATGATTTGAGGAAGTGCAGTACAGTTGACTGTACGCTGATCAGCACTGTATCGTCGAGAGGCGTATTTAATAGCTTCCTCAACTTCGACAGCAACCAAGCAAAGCTGCTAAATGTCTTTCTCGTTTTGAAAAAAACAAACATATTTTTCCTTTACAAGAACATGTTTTGTAATACAGTATGTGTGATTATTTTTTTCTCTATATACATGCTTATATTTATATTTATGTGCTGTATACATGTACATGTACATGTATATGTACTTCGCTTCTTCACAGAAAGTGATCATTTAACTTCTTTTTTACATCAAACTATCACGGTTCATGCAGTAACCAGCATCGCTACATTATGAAATAAGAGTTAAAAAAAGAGTACTTCGGCGTTAGATTTAAACCCACCGATTGGCTGAATGACCCGATTGCAAGCGCAGGAGTGATTGTATTGATAATGAACCAGAGAAAGTGCAGCAGACTAATTATGTGCAATTAATACTTACTACTGTTTCAAAGCAAGAAAGACATTTACCAGCTTTGCTTAGTTGCCAAATAAGCTGAGGAGGCTATTAAATACGCCTCTTGACAATACCAGGCTGACCAGTGCATTTCGTTCAATACAATCAACTGGACTGCTCTTGCATATAGTATAATACGTTTTCCTCATAGCTAGTCTCCTTTCTTCATCGCTTATCACGCCATTTCATAGCATATCGATTATTTTCCAATCACAGGTATATAAATGGTCTGCAACAGGTTCATATAACACGTTAATGAAGACCTTACTACGTTTGCACTACGTTCTTACTACGTCCTACAAGTTCCTATTGCGTCCTTATCACGTCCTTACTACGTCCTTACTGCGTTCTAATTCCACCCCGTCGTCCAAATTTTGACCAAGACCTTCACGTCCATCAAGACCTCGCTACGTCCTTACTACGTTCCTCCCACGTCCTACAAGACCGTATCACGTTCTTACCGCGTCCTTAATTTTTTAGGACGTAGTAAGGACGTGGTGAGAACGTGGCTCAGTGTAGACCTAACATAATGTGGATGTGTTGAGCTCCTAAAACCATATTAGAATAAATTATTTTTACACCTGCAGATGGTAATTTTTCTCTGGACTTAGGTTTGTATTTGCATTAATTACTGCGCAACGTATGGACTTGTGCATATTCTTGCACTGGAAATGGACTTAATATCCTTTGAAAAAAAAAATACAAATTTCATACGAAAACAATGTATCAGGTGTCACAAGCTATATATCTGAATGGACGTTTTTGTATGTAGAACGCAGTGACACCAAAAACTCAATTTTTCATAAAAGTGGACTTAAACATGTTCTTGCACTAACCCCTCCAATGCTTTAGGTGCCATGTTTATACCAAATACACAGATAGACTGAGTGTCACATTTTGACTCAAGTGAGATATACTTACTGTCTAAACACCATCTTCCAGAAACTGCATTTTTCAAAATCTCACTTTTCTGAAAGGCCTCGAGAAAAATATGACCATGTCACCATTTTGCATTCTAGAAGTCTTAAAAAGTGCCACAAAAATTTCAAAACTCGGTTTACAAATAAGATATTTATGCCAGAAAATAA
Source organism: Rugalucina vietnamica (assembly GCA_964017185.1). NCBI lineage: Eukaryota > Metazoa > Mollusca > Bivalvia > Lucinida > Lucinidae > Rugalucina > Rugalucina vietnamica. The sequence continues at coordinate 64,213,594 of OZ024872.1, forward strand.
TTTTGGATAGGGTTTTTTCCATTGTAAAAATGTCAGTAAGGGAAGTAACTATTTTCCCGGAAAAAAATCTAAATGGATTATTTTTTATATTTAAAATGCACCAAACCAAAACAAAATTGTCTTGTATGCATAGCTGAACTCTTAAAATTATTCTACAGATGCGCTTGATTTTCAATTTTCAGGTGTATGGATTCCCTCCCTTGCACATGCAAAAGGCCTATTGGAAATAATTTTTGGGCATAATTATTTTACTAGTGAACCGATTTTCAGAATTATTTGCGGCACTTTTTACGACTTTTGGGTTCCAAAATGATGACATAGTTATATTGTTCTTGTAGTATTTCACAAAAGTGAGATTTTGAAAAATGCAGTTTCTAAAAGATGATGTTTAGACAGTAGCATCGTATTTTGCACTTTTATAAGGGGTCAAATTACCCCACTCAGTTATGAAATTTTGCGGGATCGACTAAAAGTATCTACAAGTGTCCTCTAAGAACACGCTAAACTATTTAACAAAATATAAAAATTAGATCCTTCGGAATCAGTGAAAACGTTCAAAGGGAGATAGTATGGGTCATATTGCGTAATTTCGGGTACCGAACCCTCATCAGTGACCCATATTGTGCATTTTCGGGTACTGAACCCTCATCAGTGACCCTGTATAAACCGGAGACGATAGCCAGATAAATAAACTGCAATTTATTTCAAGTTTAGTCTCCGAATAAAAACGTATTCATTTTTTGTGGCAAAAGATACCCATATGTTATGCTTAAGCTAAGAAATGGTATCAAGGATATATTGGCTTTATATAAGCAAAACTTTAAATATGGTTTAGAATATGAGACATTTCAATAAGCTTTTAAAAGCTACATGCTGTTAACAAATCGGTTCCAAATTGCCAATATTATTCTATGAAGACATGTCATGCTAACAGCCTGTGTAACTACCATACACAAGGAATGGGCCGTAATAGAAATGCCATTCCAGATACTTTCAATAAACAAAGTTGAAAATTATTTCTATTTTTTGTCCGATTACAAAACCCCCAGCTTGTTAATGTATGTGCTATTTTTGCATTTTATGTAGCAAGTCTTCGCAAATTATACTTTTTGAAAGACAGAATATTACTTTTTCAAAATATATTGACATTCTATGGCTGACCTTTACAGTTATATTGAGGTGCCCCTCGTATCCCTTTACGGTATCGTTGTACCATCTACACTGTGTTTATATTTGTTTCAGAGAAAGGAACCAACAGCCGTGGATTTAGAGCGTGCGTTAAGGAGTTCTCACACATAAACAACACTCTTATCTATATAAAATGTGCGCTTAAACTAAAAGAAAAATGCAAACTGTCCAGCCTAAGGATTATCAAGACAATCCGAATATCGATGAAGGCGGTGAGCCGACTAATGGCGGAATTTCCAGAGCTAAAAATAATTCATTTAATCAGAGACGCCAGGGCCACGTTGATGTCCCAAAGTATATACGGAATGTGCAGTCCGGGACACGGGGGGTTTGAGGGTTGTTCAAACAATTATTGTACGAGACTAGAAGATGATATTTTAGAAAGTGAAATTCTCCTCAGAAAATATCCAAAGAGAATAAGAACTGTGCATTATGAGAAAATTGCAATGAATCCTTTAGCAGAATCGGAAGACTTGTTTGAGTTCTTAGGAACGGAATTCACGAAAGATGCTAGAGATTATGTGTACAACATAACACAATCAGGCAAACCAGACAACTGCGCAATTTGCACAACCCGAACAAATTCAACAGAACATATCGATAATTGGCGAAACAAAATAAAAGATAAAAATTTACAGATCATCGAACGAAGATGCAATTATGTCCTTCAACGATTTAATCATACCTTGTATTCAAATTACTCTTTTCGTCCATGATAATGTATGTACTAAAAGAAAAGTGTTTCTTTACTTTTTCAGTTTTTCACATATCATGGTAAGAAATTGCATGCATTTAAAAAACAATCAGTTGAGCTAAAACAATACAAATTGTCAATGTCACTTTTGTACAGCCACGGAGGTGTAATGGGTAGCGTATTTGTCTGTATAACTTGGTTTCAAATCTAATATAAATATTATCCATGAGATAGAATAAGGCATCACATACATTCTGACATGACCAAAGTGTATATCGACTTTGGTCAGAGGAAGTGAAAAAAAGCTATTCATTTTAGTTGGTTGGGGCCGGAGCTTCTTGTCTGTTGCTTGGCTCACCGGGGTCCAACTGGTGTTTTTCTTTTGCTCCGGAGTTAGTCGGTTATTCGGCCCCCAGGGATCTCCATCGTCGGGCAGCTTACTCAATCTGTGAGTCCTGGATTTTGATTCATCAGGATGTTTATCATGATTTATTTATTTGTTCTTGATGATTCATTGACTAGTTAGAGATTCACCACGAGGACCGAATAACTAACTAATTGTTATGAACCACTGCAGAAGCTGAGGGTGAGGTTAGGATCCTGTAAAACCGGTTTAAGCCCGCCAGTAACTTTGTGTTACTGATCGTTCCAAGTCGATACTTCTGTGGTGGTTCTTTTTGTTTTATGTCTTGGTGTTTGAAATTTTTTGTGCTGTTGGCGCCTTATGTAGGTTTTCATATTTTTAGTTAAGTTAAGGTAACTGAGTGGCCAACTATTGGGAAAATAGCTGCTCATTCGGCTTACGGTATGTTTCATGGTATAAGTATCTGATTGTTAGTTTGGTTTTTTCCCACCTCGGATTTTGGAGTGGGAATCTTTTTCTGATTGCGCCTTTTCCTGATCTTTGCCTACTTGTACCTTTCTGTCATTACAGGCCAAATAAGACGAACAATAGTTTTTAATGCTCTTTTGATTGTCCACTCTCTCTCTCTCTTTTTTTTTCTTTAATCAGATTATGTGGCAATGTGGTATACAGAGTAGAAAAATCGTATGTGGACAGGTCGTCACACGGAACCCTCTGCACTTCAATTTACTGAGCACCTCACCAGAATTTTTAATTGACCAAAACCGTTTTTATTTGAAGTTTCATGCACCGTCTCACAGTATCGTATGACATGAGATTTGATAGCAGTAAGACAGGAAGTTAATAATTCAGAAAGTTCAGTGGTAGAACAAGAACTGGAATTAGCGATAAATCTATCTTTGTACGGTCGTTTGCAAAGCTTAGGTAACCAATATATCGTAGGAAGTTTGTCTTGGCCTTCATGGAATACAAACATAATACTTTACAGGTAATTCATTTAAGTGAGCATTTACCGCAGACATTTCTTCACCATCTGTCTCCTGATAAGCCCTGTTATCATCAAGCTCATATTTAAGGTGTTAATATAGTGAAGACTTTAAACAACAACAACGTTTTTTGCGGCCTTGTCTGCTGGAACCAAGACATACTTTTTATGGAGTTCTTGGATACCCTGCTTCAAATGCCTTAAGGACGATTTGGGTTTAGGCGGTAAAAGATTAGTATTGTGTGAATAAAACTTTATACGTTTATCCACAATATTGAAGATACTTCTTTTCCAAGCTTTAATAGCACCATCCTTAACAATATCTCGTTTACACCATCGATTACCGAAATCATTCAATGCAGATGCAATCTCCTCTCTACATTTGACTAAATTAATGTAGGAAGTGAATCTATATACTGAAAGAAAGTTATTAGAGGCCACTTTTCAAATTCATTTTTGTTTTCTAAGACAAGTTCAAAATTGAATGATGTTTTTTGTCTTAAGACGTGTCTTTCAAGTACTGTATGTAAAGTTGCAAAGTGTTAAGAAATAATTTTCGTTCACTAACCGTGTTTTTGGAGTAAATGTGCAAAACTCAATGTTTTTAATAAAAATTGGTTTAAGCACAACATTTATTTAAATGAAGAATAGATGTCATCAAAGGGGCCCTTCCGGCTTGGAAAAACATAAAACATGAATTTTCTCCACTGGTAGATTGTTTACGCATTTTTACAAAATCGCTTATTTCGAGATTTTTTTTGGAAAATTCAACTATGTGACTCATAAACATGTTAATCTCTATTAAGTTCACTTGATGAGGGCTGGAAATGAGAGATATACCTCCAAAGAGGAGTTTTATACGATTTTCGAGGACAAGCAGGTCACGACAGCCACACACTTCCGGTTTTAATGCAAAAATTTATCGAATAAAACAAAATTTGTGGACGATTTTTTTTTAATTTTTAAAGTTTATCTGAGTCAAGTATTACACATAAATAATCTCTGAAAATTTCAATGCCGGGCTGCTGATAATAACGCATCCGCAGAAGAGTTTGTGTGCAAATTGCAATCAAAAAGCTGAATTCCTGTTATTTATGTTGCTGTCTTTTTGCAAATTGCAAGACAAAATCGAAAATTCTTATGCAGCAATACATTTGATTTGATTTCATCTTACATCGTGTCAGTCATAAATACTTTCAAATAAAATGGTACAAGTAGGCAAAGATCAGGAAAAGGCGCAATCAGAAAAAGATTCCTACTCCAAAAACCGAGGTGGAAAAAAAATAAATTAACAATCAGGTACTTGTACCATGAAAACATATCGTAAACCGAATGAGCAGCTATTTTCCCAAAATGTGGTCACTCACTTACTTAAACTTAATTAAAATATGAAAACATACATAAGGCGCCAACAGCACAAACATTTTAAATACCAAGACATAAAACCGCCACAGAAGTGTCGCCTTGGAACGATAAGTCATATAAAATTACTGGCGGGCTTTAATCGATTTTACATGGCCATAACCTCACCCTCAACTTCTGCAGTGGTTCATAACATTTAGTTAGTTCTTCGATCCTCGTGGTGAATCCCTAACTAGTCAATGAATCATCAAGAACAAACAGATAAATCTAGATAAACATCCTGATGAATCAAAAACGAGGACTCAACAGATTCAGTAAGCTGCCCGATGATGGAGATCCCTGGGCGCCGAATAACTTACTTACTCCGGAGCAAAAGAAAAACACCAGTTGGACCCCGGTGAGCCAAGCAACAGCCAAGAAACTCCGGCCCCAACCTACTGAAATGAATAGCTTTAGGTCGGGGCCATCATAGAGTCTGACGCCCGACCCACCGGCGTGCAATTAAAGAAGGCAGCATAGTTCTCAACCATGATTGGGTTAAAAACTAAGCATGCAGACTGTCGCAAAACACTCAAGTTATAACCTATGCGTCTATAACGTGTAATGATTTGTTTCTGAATTGAAAAGAAAAATCATTCATTCCTATAAGTTTCTTAAATTTGTAAACCAAGACACCATAAAATTCTGGTTCCGAAAGGCCTTCACCTAAAAGCGTCTTTAAGAATTTATTATCAATATTGACATGAGTGGTGGGGTATATAAAACAGAAATCTACTGTTTTCTTGAATCTGTAAATCAAATGATGATGTGCATTTATTGCTAATATACTGTACGTCACAGATACTAGGAATGACTCAATATAGTTATTATTTTAAAATTTTAAATAGCTTGGTGAAAAATTGGAAATGTAACTGGTTTTCGTGGGACCCATTTCCTGGAAAACGGAATGCATTTTAATAAAATTTACACAAAGCCTTAATGTCTAGGATACATAATCTGACAAATTAAGGATTATTTTGGGGTCGTGGAAATGTATTTGTCTGGGAAAGGTTAGTGTAAACATGTTTTTCTGGAAAATTCTGAAAGTGGGTAACTTTGGGTGGCTTGTGTGCGCTTATTGTTTGCTGAAAGATGACTTGCCTTTTGTTTCAGGTTCTTATATGATCGAAAAATCTGGCTTATTTTTTTCAAAAAGCTAAGAAAAATGGGCCCCACAATTTCAACCCGGAAGTAACTGAAAAATGACTCACTTGCTCTGAGCTGACCACTCATTTCACAATCCTGTATACACAAAACCATGTATTTGCAACATATTCAACAGCCACATAATAAAGCATGCTAAAGAATGTAACATTGTTGAAAAAATAAACAATGATTTTTATACAGGTAAATTTTAAACATGTATATACTGTGACTACACATAAGTCCTTAACCCAACATTATATTTTAAATATTTTATCGTAGACACTATGAATAATTAGACTTCCAAATAATTTGGAAATCAATTCATAGTGTCTGCGATAAAATTTAGAAAATGTTCGTAGTTTATGATACCGATAGCCGTGTTGGAGAAGTATGGCCGTTAAACATTTATTTCGAGCATTGACGTCCGTAACATGATTGCAGACTCTAGCAAACCTAATAAGTTGAGAAATGTATACACCATAAGAAACCCGACGAGGAATGTCACCATCCAAAAACGGATAATTTATAAAAATCAAAATCAAAGTCATCACGCTTATCATAAATTTTAGAAGAAACAAAAAGGTACAAGTAGGCAAAGATCAGGAAAAGGCGCAATCAGAAAAAGATTCCCACTCCAAAAACCGAGGTGGGAAAAAACCAAACTAACAATCAGGCACTTATACCATGAAACAATCGTAAGCCGAATGGGCAGCTATCTTCCCAATAGGTGGCCACTCAGTTACCTTAACTTAACTAAAAATATGAAAACATACATAAGGCGCCAACAGCACAAAAAAAATTTAAACACCAAGACATAAAACAAAAAGAACCACCACAGAAGTATCGACTTGGAACGATCAGTAACACAAAGTCACTGGCGGGGCTCGATTTGTAACAGAAAGATATAAATCTAAAAAGTGGGCTTCGGTATAGGAGAAATTGGCTTTTTTCAACGGTAGTTCAGGTGGATAAATTTGATTGACCATACCTTCAAAATAAGGGTTGTCAATGTACAAAAGGTCATCGAGGTACCTAGAAGTCGAATTAAAAGCCTCGATAACATCAGCTTGATAATCATGGTTAAGAGAATCCATGAAATTTCTCTCGTAGCAGTATAAAAATAAATCAGCTACGAGAGGTGCACAATTTGTACGCTTCGGAATTCCAATTATTTGTCTGTATAACTTGGTCCCTAATCTAATATACGAGTAAATGCACGTAAATATAAACCAGGATATAGGATTAGAAGGTACAAATAGGCAACGATCAGGAAAAGGCGCAATCAGAAAAAGATTCCTACTCCAAAAACCGAGGCGGGAAAAAACAAACTAACAATAAGGTACTTATACCATGAATACATTTCGTAAGCCGAATGAGCAGCTATTTTCCCAATAGGTGGCCACTCAGTTACCTAAACTTAACTAAAAATATGATAACATACATAAGGCGCCAACAGCACAAAACTGTTTAAACACCACAACAAGAACCACCACAGAATTATCGCCTTGGAACGATCAGTAATATAAAATTACTGGCGGGCTTAAACCGGTTTTATAGGTACCTAACATCACCCTCAGCTTCTGCAGTGATTCACAAAATTTAGTTAGTTGTTCGGTCCTCAAGGTGAATCTCTATCGAGTCAATGAATCATCATGGACAAACAAATAAATCATGATAAACTCCACGATTTATCAAAAACGAGGACCTTTTTCATTCGTAATGAGCTTAAATGCTTCAACGGTACAACACGTAAAATGAATTAAAAACAATCAATCAGGATATATGAAAAATTCGGGTCTTGTCTTATTTAGACAATCGGCTTTTAACACGTCAACCTTTGCCAAATCAGACTTCGACCACCGGCCAATTTTGAAACCCAGGGTGTTACGGTAGTCTACTTTACACTATATCTCAACAAATGACAACTCATGTTATCACCTGATCGTGTGATATATGTGTGACCGTGTACTTTAACAAATGTGGACGAATTGAGAACTGAACAGTACAAATAGTGATTGTTTTCTATCAGTTTTCGTAAATAAGTACAAATAGGCAATGATCAGGAAATGACGCAATCAGAAAGAAATTCCCACTCCATAAACCAAGGGGTGGGAAAAAATAAAACAACACTTAAGTACTTATACCATGAAAAACATGTCGTAGGCTGAGTGAGCAGCTATTCCCAAATAGGCGGCGACTCAGTTACCCGAACTGAACTAAAAATATGAAAACGCACATAAGGCCCAAACAGCACGAAAAATCGACTCCAACACACAAAACAATTAAAACCACAACAGAAGTATCGCCTTTGACCGATCAGTAATATAAAATTACTGGGGGGTTTCAACCGGTTTTACAGGCGCCTAACCTCACCCTCATCTTTTGCAGTGGTTCACAACATTGAGTTAGTTGTTCGGTCCTCGTGGTGAATCTCTAAATAGTCAATGAATCATCAAGTACAAACGAATAAATCATGATAACCAACTTGATGAATCAAAAACCAGGACTCAACAAACTCAATAAGCTGCCCGACGATGGAGGTCCCTGGGCGCCGAATAACTTACGGAAACCCGGAGCAAAAGAAAAAAACACCAGTTGAACCCCGGTGGGCCAAGCAACAGACAAGAAGTTCCGGCCCCAACCAACTAAAATGAATGGCTTTATGTCGGGGCCATCGTAGAGTCTGACGCCCGACCCACCGGCGCGCAATTAAAGAAGGCAACATAGTTATCAACCTTGATTGGGCTAAAAACTAAGCATGCAGACTGTCGCATAATATTTGCAACAATTGTAAATTATAAAGTTTGCATACAAAAATATTGGGAATTTTCTTGGTATACCGTGACTTAACAAAATATCATTCAAGTCGCTAAATCAAAAGATTTCGTAGATTTATATTTGAAGTCTATAAATTAAACAAATCTTTAAATTTATGTCAGCTCTTAGACCTTACTAATACACTCTATGTAATGTTCTATCAAGTTACGTTATATCGTTTGGTTTGAAACAAGGCTGTTCGGTACGCAGCCATTTACCTATATCCGCATAATTAGTTGTATATTTGTCTGGGCTATGTAACCGCTTGCACATATCACACGCAGCATTTTGGAAAACTTCTTTATATGGCACCGCTTGATATTTGTCCTTTGTTTTTAACATATATGCATACAAATTTGTATCGTTACTTAAAATTCTAAGATACCTTCCGAGGTCATGTGCAGTTTCGAAATCACTGGTGCTGATATAGGCATTGTGCTTTATGTCTATTGGTCTTGAATTGGGGTTACCGCCACGAACCACCTGAATGATGTCATAGTCATAATTTTCAAAGAATTTTTCAGTTATATATCCATCACAAAGAGAATTTTCAAAGGCAAGATAATAGCGATACGTAGAATTTAAAATATCAAAGCAATTTCCTGCAGCGTGGTCATACTTCAACCCACATTTCCATTTTCTTCCACAATATCCATAGGCGTCAACGCTGATATATTGTCTGAGAATGTCAACGTATTTTTCCCGCTGTGAAGGAGTCTTGCAATGCGATACTATCCAGATTGCATCTTTGGTTTTGTTGTTGGCAATAGATAGATAGTCACGTTGATGCACTGAGGCTCCGAATCTGGGAACTATCTTTCCGTATGGAAGATAAATGTCAGCCTTTACAGAGTAACTAACTGTCCAGTTAAACCGCTCCTAGAGGTTAAGATAAAACATTGGATCATAAAATGTATTTACATGAAAACAAAAGGATTCGCTTTGAATATAAACACTTGCACGTTAATACTTTAGAAAATAATTGTAAGTCCCTTATATACCCAAATAAAAGTAAATTAGCCTCTACCAAAATGTCATTTTAATATCAATATACATGTAGACCAGCAACAAACAACACACAATTAGTCATATAATGATGCTCTCCACATGACACGGTACATGCAGCTAAAACTTAATCTATGAGATGTCTACGAGAATCAACCCATCGATTCGCATCAACAACTGTCATATCTAATGAAAGAAAACAAACACTGACATCATAAAGATGGCCACTCTAGCAAGCAACTACATGCATTTAGCCAAGAAGTCCCAAACGAGGAAGCAAACATCTGCTATATTTTACTCAAACGTCGTTGTCATATACAATTGTGATAGTCTATAAACGTTTAGACTTTACCTGAGGCGTAATTGTTATAGGAATGAATTTTATTTTTGTTGATTTTATCGATGTGTAAACTCAGGAGAATCACCAGGGCTTCGCCCTTGGGGCTTTATTCAATTTGTGAGTAATTCGACTGAGTTTACACATCTACAATATCAACAAAAATAACAACTTATTCCTTTTAATTCCAACTTTGTCTCATTACTCTGCATTTGTCGACATTGATTTTAATTTACATAGCCAGCGGAAGGAAAATAGAGCATAGCACTCATTTTCGCAATTAATAGAAGCTATAACTGGCCAGTTTTGCTAAAGGCAGGCTGCAAAAGCAGGAGCTTTAAAACACCTCCCTTTCATTCAAAATTGTTCATTGGGAAGAAAATATCCACATCTGGACTGATAGAAATACATACAGTGTACTATAATCATTATCAGTTATGAAGTCTTGTACAGTATAATATATATGAAATATCTTACCTGAAACATTTTATTATGCATTTTACCATAGTAAACCGGCGCTTCTTGTTGAATCATTATCCATATTTGTCCATGTGGTCTGAATAGACTGAAAACGGGTCCTTTTATCTTCTTGTGATGAATTATCACTGCGTCGCTTCGATTGGAATCTTTGATGTTAAATGTCATTTCACATGTTTTTACTTCACATTTTTTAAAATCGACACTCTTGACTCCTTTGGCAGTCATGTCTAAGGTTGGATTATAAAATAGGATAACTTTTTGTTGCATAAAAGGATTTTTCATTTGGTCGTCAATGCCATAATTTTGCGTGTGTACAGTCTTATTTGTTATCTACGTATCATTTAACAATATAATCAAATAAGACATAAGACAGCGCATGAGATTGTGGAAATTAACTTCTAATAGATTCGACAGAGCATTTTTGTGCAAAAAGTAAAGTACATCATTTAATTACACGACTTGCGTGTGAAATAAACAATGAACTGTTTTGATTTAAATAACATGGTCAAAATAAGTTAGCCCCCAGCTGAATGGTCTTACAGTAAAATCTCCAACATTGAATGTGTCATAACTTTGAAAATTGTTAAGCGTTTTTATATGTAATTTTCAGCAATTAAGCTTGAATTATTCTTCTAAAGTAAGTTTTTCATGTCAGAGTAGATGTCACGATCGTTCAACCACTATTTTATGAAAGCAAACGTTATTGTTTGTAAAATTAAAATTTAGTCCATAAATAGATATTTAATATGTAATTAAAAGAGATACCCAAGTAATCATGGAGACGTTTCCGTAATGTATTCGCAGGAAAAATAGACGTATTTTATGCATGGATTATAGATAATAAAAAATATCGAATATTACAACCTCATTTCTTTTAATTTCAGAATAGTCTTCACGCGAATGACTACTTTTAACGCACGTACATGACTACTGTCTGAACACCATCTTTCAGAAACTGCATTTTTCAAAATCTCTCTTTTGTGAAACACTACAAGAAAAATATGACTATGTCATCTTGTTGCAACCCAAAAGTCGTAAAAAGTGCTGCAAAAATTTTAAAAATCGGTTTACAAGTAAAATAATAATGCCCAACAATTATTTTGAATAGGCCTTTTGCATGTGCAAGGGAGGTAATCCATACACCTTAAAACTGAAAATCAAGCAAATCTGTGGAATAATTTAAAGAGTTTGGTGCTCAGCTATGCATACCATACGATTTTGTTTTGGTTTTGTGCATTTCAAATGAAAAATAATCAATTTAGAATTTTTCCGGGAAAATAGTTACTTCCCTTGCTGACATTTTTACAATGGAAAAAGCCCTATCCAAAATTATTTTCTGGCATAAATTTTTTATTTGTTAACCGATTTTAAAATTTTTGTGGCACTTTTTAGGACTTATAGAATGCAAAATGGTGTCATGGTCATATTCTTCTTGAGGGTTTTCAGAAGAGTGAGCTTTTGAAAAATGCAGTTTCTGGAAGATGGTGTTTAGACAGTAGTCGACCAAGTTATAAATATTCCTTTCTATAAATACATCGAATCATTGATTATACCTACTATAGCAACAAAATCTCTGATAGTTAACTTGAAATTTAAAGCCCTATTTTCGAGTTTCTTAAATAAACGTTTGGTGTTTACCACTATCTCATGTGATGTCTCAGTTACAATCTTTTCATCCTGCATAATCTTGAAGAACTCTGTACTCCCGAATCCCTCTTGATGTGAAAGTAGCATATAAACCGTCGAAAATATGCCAATAATGAGTCCTGCGAAGAAACGAGAGAGTTCGCCAATTACTAAATGGGATTTATATAGTTTTCTAGAGATCTAATGTTTAAAGTGTAAAAACAAAACTACGGGGGATGATCCAAAATAACGTAGACTTTTGCTGTAGCTTCTATACAACTCATTCAAATGCTTATAAAATAACATGAGCATAAATCGGAATATGTCTAGAATATCTTGGCAAAATATCAGGCAAAAATAACGACCCGTTAAAAATCTACAGTCACAACAAAAAGGTCACTAAGGTCTACCCGGCGCACGTCATCTTTGATTTCATAACGCCATTGACGTTTTATTCATTTTGAAATTAGCACATTCTAAGCGCTTACGGCCATCTATTCAACATGTACCATAGATAAAAAGTATTTTTGCTTATTGTGCTTTGTACTTCACACATTTCCCGTCAGTATCAAAAACTCGAAACAAATTCTTACTTTAAATTGCTTCAAAATCGCCGATTCACCAGCCGTCTGCATGCGGTCAGCGCATTACGCATTTACTTCGCCACTGACGTGCGTTATTTTTCTTTCTTTTTCTGTCTTTGTTATGCTGTTTTATCGTCAGAGTCACAATGGGAATATTTTTACACAACTTATTCACTGAATATTCCCGTTATGTCTACACTAAGTTATTTTTCGGTTTTTGTGTTGGCGCGATCAAAACTCGCGGCAAGTTTAGTAATAGCATAGATTTTAGCAATATCTGGAGACGACGTTTTTAGCGTTAAATGCACTGAAAAAGCGCACAATTGATATTAATATTTCAAAAACGCACTGCTCAAACTTTTTGAAACTTATGCACAGTATTATCTAAACACCAAGCCTTTACTTGATTAAGTTTGACGCGATTCGCATGCCTATTTTACATTTTGTCGAGACATGTATGACACAAGACAGGACCGAAAATTCGCGTGCGCCGCCTATGCGTCACCATGGTTTTAAAATGGCGCGGCGTGTTTCAGATACTTATAAAATGTGTGATTGTTTCATCTTATCTTGTTCTAAGAATGTTCTGATTTATCGCAATATACATTTTTCTAAAATTTATCCACGTATATTGAAGCTACAGCAAAAGTTTACGTTATTTTGGATTTTCCCTCGTATGTTACTTTATACGTCGCAAGCACGTGCAGATTACGTCGTAAGTACATGCAGACTATAAAAGAACCTTTTACACGCATATTTTGCACAACAATAATCTATTTTTTTCTTATGACATTCATATGCATAACATTAAACCTGTTCGTTGCATTTACATCCGCGTAAGAGAGTCCATTTATGACGTCATCAAAATGGCGGCTATCTGTATATATATGTATAATTCATATTTCCATAAAAATCAATTGCAAGCATCGCATTTTTGCTTTATTTGTTGCAAAGAAAATGTACGAACTGCATATGATTGTACACACGATAGACGAATTTAGTCCACTGGCTGAAGGATATTTCTTTATCCCGTCGTACGGCCGTTCGTACATACGTTGGACATACATGTACGTCTTTCGTCTAAAACACCGCACACAACCTAAGTACACAGGGAGCTAATTTGACCTATCTTGCACCCCCAGGACAATTTTTCATGGGCATCAAATCATTCATTGGTACCTCAGAAATGCAAATAATTTTTGTCTTCAAAGAAAAACTCAATTGCACTATGAAACAATGCATGGTTTCCATGGTAACCATTAACATGATTCTTGATCATGTGGCTGTACATACAAAATTGATCATCTCTCCATTGTTACATATCCTAGATTACTGAACATGGTCTCATTTTAAAGCTTAGACAGACATTTTTGCTAATGGTAAGTAATGCAAATTATCTTATTTGTGTATTCATAAATTTTAATAAAACAATGAAAAATGGCAAATAATTATTTCAAAGATCCATAAATGAACTAATTTCAGGCCCGAACTATCATTGCGACACTTGTTCATTGAACCAGTAATATCATATGACAAATTTATTGATGACCTGGTCCTGTATAAAAATTATCTCATTTGCATATCCATGAAAAATAATAAAACTGTCAAAAATGAGGAAAAACGAGGCGAAAACAATATCCATTGCAAGGTATTGCATATGTTATACGACCCATCTAACATCCCTGGGACGAATTCACAAGACTGTTAGTATTGTCAGAGGGACCACCCCAATGCCATAAAATATTGTCATCAGCAATGAAAATACCATTTGCATGATGGATAATTACATATTCTGCACACCCACCGCTCATGCGATTGTAAATAATAGGGTGTACTTACAAAAATACTCAGAATATCCCACCAACAGAATGCTCTAGAATACTAAAATTGGTCTGATAGAATTTATCCTAGATCTTAACAATTTAACCTTGATACCTAATATTTAAATCATTGAATTTATTTATTCATGAAAATTAATAAAAATATTTATAAAAAATGAAGATAAAATGTGGAAAAAGTAGGGGGTAAACGTACAAAATCGCTTGAACCAGAGCTTTTGATCAACTCAACTCAGGATGCTGAAAGCGTATCACATGAATGATATAACAACATACTATTACCTTGAAGTATGAAATGAGAGTAATCTGATTTTCTATTTCATGAATTGTAATGAAAATTAAAGAAATTTGAGAGAAACGAAAATGAAAAAAAAAAATGAGTAAATCTACAAAACTTGTATCTCGGCAATCAAAAGTCCTATAGTGCTGAAAATGGCATCAAATTGTGTCTAGGGCAATATTATATTATCCTGTACTATAATTTGTGAGTCATTCGGCTTTAAGTTTTAAGAATATTAACAAAAGCTTTCGAATTAAGAGAGAAAAATACGGAACATTTAAGAGGGCTATACGTAGAAAAATGCAC
Source organism: Rugalucina vietnamica (assembly GCA_964017185.1). NCBI lineage: Eukaryota > Metazoa > Mollusca > Bivalvia > Lucinida > Lucinidae > Rugalucina > Rugalucina vietnamica. Next base: position 64,228,645 of record OZ024872.1, read on the forward strand.
GTATCTGTATCTTTGCTACTGAAAGTTCTAGAGAGCTATAATTGGCATCCAATGATTGCTATGACAATGTTCTGTAACCATATAACCATAAGACACTGTTATGTAACCATATAGTCTAGGATAATGTTATGTAACCATATAATAAGCTATTTTGTTGTATGGATATTACTGAGATCTTCATAAATAAGAGAAAAATCATCAAAAAATGAACGGGTGCACCAAACAAAATCACTCATACCTCATCTGCTAATATCCTTAGAGTGCTGAAAATGGAACTAACAGAATGGTAGGATAATGCATTACTGCCATGTAGTCCAATAGCTTAACCGCATGTTATTAATTTTCCGAACGTTTCATATAGTTTCGAAAAATTGTGAAAAAAAACAACAGAAAATTGAATAATGAAGGCTGCCTTCACCAAAATTTATTAAATATTGCCAGAAAGCATGATTTATATATTTGAGCACATGACATTAAAATTGTCCTAGCAAAAATGATGCCATTTTGAATTCTCTACGGCTATTGGCAGCTGAGAGGTATGCGATTTTATTGGTGTACCCCTTCATTTTTCATTAATTTTGCTTTTATTTATTAAGATCTGATAAATATCCATTCAACAAAAATAGCCGAAGCTTAAGCCGTACGACCCATCGACTTTCTCATATGTCCATTGCTCTTAAAGGATCTCAGTTTTACTTTTTTACTTACTTTATATATCTGATTACATGTATATGGTTACGGAACATTGTCCTAGCAATCATGTATTACCAATTATAGCTCACTAGGCCTTTCTGTAGCCCAGATACGCGCGTTTACCTCCGTATACCCCTTAATTATATGAGATTTTTTCTCTAAATTCAAAAGATTTTGTAAATGTTCTTTAAATAAAAAGCAAATGACCCGTAGATTGCAGTACAAGATGGTATACTAATGTCTTAGATACCATTTGATGCCATTTTTAGCACCATATGGCTTTTGATTGCCGCGATACAAGTCATTTTGTATGTTTACTCATTTTTTTTTCACTCTCAAATTTCTTAAGATTTCATTAAAATTCATGAAATTGAAAAACAGATCATTCTGATATCATAATTTAAAGTCATAATACCGTGCATTGTTATAGCATTCATTTGATACCTCAACATCCTGGGTTGATTAAATTGATTTTACAAGCGATTTTGTACATATACCCTCTATTGTTTCCACAAGGTTTCTCATATTCTTTATGTTTGTTTTATTAATTTTCACGAATAAGTAAATTCAGTGATTTAAATATTAGGTATCAACGGTTCATGTATCACTATCAGACCAAATATAGTAATCCAAATCATACTATTGGTGAGATGTAAGTATTTTTGTAAGTACATCCTATTCTTTAGAATCGCATGAGGAGTGGTGTGGACACCATGTAATTTTACATTTTTTTTTTTTTTTTTTTTTTTTTTCATTGCTAAAGACAATATTTTATGACATTAAGGTGGTTCTCTGAAAACACTGACAGTCTTGAAAATTTATACCAGGGATACAAGATAGATTACCAATACCTTGCAATGGATATATGTTTCTCTCTTTTTTTCCTCACTATTTGACAGTTTTATTAAAATTCATGAATATGCAAATGAGAAAATTTTCATACAGGACCACTTATCAATAAATTCGGATCAATATTACATTTTTTAAAAAAAAAAGTGTTACAACGATAATTTGGGCCTGAAATTAGTTCAATTGTGGATTTTTAAAGATTATTATATTAATTGTATGCATGCAAATTTCTCATCGTGTAATGTTCAAGCGCGCCCATATGACATCTAACATGCCATTTAAATACCACAGCATTATGCATTCAGCAACTACACTGAAAAAAGTTATAAGAGGCCACTTTTCAAACTCATTTTTTGTTTATAAGCCATTTTCAAAATTGCTCGATTTTTGGCCTAAAGACATGTCTTTTAAGTAAGTAAACATCCAAAGTGTTCATAATAATTTTCTTTCACTAAACGCATTTTTGGAGTAAAAATGCAAAAATCAATGTTTTTGCATAAAAAAAAAAAAAAATGATCAAGCACAGCATTTATTGAAATTCGGAGCGAGGGTCATAAAAGGGGCTCTTCCGGCTTGGAAAAACATGAAACATTCGCATTTTCTCTACTGGTAGACTTTTTGCGCATTTTTGAAAATCGCTATTTTTGAGATTTTTTTGGAAAATTCATCAATGTGCCTCTTAAACATGTTAATCCCTATTGAATTCACTTGACGAGGCCTGGAAATGAGAGATATAACCCAAATGAGCTATTTTAGACTATTTTCGATGACAAACAGGTCACGTCTGCCGCACACTTCCGGTTTCAATGCCAATTTTTAACGAACAAAATAACGAAATTTATGGATGATTTTTTAAATTTTCAAAGTTTATAAGAGTCTAGTTTAATACCTTAATAATCGCTAAAAATTTCAATTCCATACTGCTGATAATAATGTAACTGGAGATGAAGAAAGTTTGTATGCAAATGGCATGCAAAAAGCTGAATTTCTGTAATTCATGTTGTTGTCTTCTTGTATGTACAAAACAGAAACGAAGATTCTTATTGCAGCAACACACCTGACTTAATTTTATCTTGCATCATGGCAGTCAGTAGCACTTTCAAACAAATTAAAATATAAAACCCAACGTCATATTATGACATTTAATTTGACGTTAATAAAATGTGACTTTTTTGAAATGAGGGTACCTTTACTCATGCTTCGTCTGTATGAGATATATCACGCATTTTGGAATGCAGAAACTCACAAAGACACTGTTAGACATTGGTTTACTCATTTGATCATGACATTTAATTGATCGTATTTTACTTTCTGAACTAGAAGAAAAAATATGAGGTGGCCTCTTATAAGTTTTTTTCAGTGTATTTATCGAATCACTATCACTTTGAATGTTTTTGTGGGCCGTTTTGCTAATGAAACACAAGATTGTATCATTGCTCTTGTTGCGACGTTGCCTGTTAAAGTCATTTTCAGTTACACCTCGCTATTTAATTTCTCCAGGAACAATATAAGTGCTTCAAACATATGCTTAAAAATTTAAATTAAGATACCAATATGATACTACAATGTCTCGAATTGATTAAGCTCAACTTTTGGTCTACATATGGTAATTATTGGTATGTTCTTCAAAGTCTTCTAGCTTCAGAATTATTAAAAAACGACGTGCCCCGGGTAGCGAAACATAGGTTGCTATGGAGACCAGTTTAATGTACGTAAAAAACATTTTAAACATGAAACAAGGAGACTTTGCTTCTTCATAATAATTAATGCATCAAAAATTGGGTAAATGCCGTAAAATAAAAGCAGTGGCAAAAGTCTACGAACTTAAATCTCAACCCTCGTATACCCGGTTAATTTGAATGCATACGTTTACTATACATCGGATAGCTCACACTGAATAATCGGGCATGTGCACCGTACATTCATTTATATTAAAGTGCGCATTTTAATATTTTGTTTTGAGAAAGATGTGGAAATCAAATGCAAATTACACACGAATGTACTGGCGAAAACTTACCTATTGCTAATGTCCATAAAGTCTTTCCCATTATTTGTCACAAAATATTAATGATCTTCCTGGGGCAATATTGGGACACTATTTAATTCCACTGATGAGTATTTATCTTAAGCTGAACAGCAGCATAGTGATAGTGTATTTTGAGTTACTTAGTCACTATTTATGTTAAACGACAAAGGAAATTAAAGTAACTTTATAGCAAACGGCCTAATAAGGGGGTTTCATAAAGTATCGCCTTATTGTAGCTACAAGTTGTGCAAAAAACTGTTTTCACACTAGTGTGCAAAGTTATGACTTACTTCTTTGAAAAAAGATAACATACATGTACCAAGAACAATACGTGAACTTTTCGACTGTACCTCGCAATTGTGACTTGTTAAAGGCCACAACAAACGGCGTCCCGGCTAGGGGTCGAACCCGGAACCTCTGGGACCGGAGTCCTACACTCTACACCTGCGCCAGTCCCCTAATTTAACAAACGGTCCATTCGAATCATTATAATTGCAGGGGTGGTCAGCTTGCGGTATTCTTAAAATGTGTTTACAGTCGTCTCTAGCCAAATGACTGCATGCAGCAGGCGAGATGCAAATACTTTAACATCGAAGATATAATGAAGTATACAATCAGAATGTAGGCCAGTATTCAACCAGTCCATGTAAATGAAACCTAGCCTAAGCGCCGCTAATTTTACTTTTGTAAAACGTTTATTATTTATGTTCAGTTGTTGAATTAATTATTTCTTTAGTCATATCCTATATCATTTTTATCTCACAAGATACCAAGACGCTTTCTAAAAAGTATTTATTTTAATTGAAGAAAAATCATGAAAGCAGCTTCATATTACTTTATCTTGATCTGAATCTATAATTATAGTTTTCAGCGGACATTCACCATACACACCCATTTATTCGTCGTAAGAGTTTTTTTAAATGAGTTTCAAATCTATTCAGGTCAAAATCGTGATCTCATGAGAAGGAGAAACTAAGCAATGATCAGGAACATGTGCAACCAACTCCAAAATACCACCCTAGAAAAAAGCATGGTGAAAAAAAATCAAATTGACATTCAGTTACTGATACAAAGAAAACATATCGAAAGCTGAGTGAGTAGCTACTTCCCTGACGGTAGGCACTCAGATAAGCAATGGTCAGGAATACGTGGAACCAGAATTAAATGTTGAAAATCAAATTGATAATACGATACTGATAACAATAGGATCAATGGTCTTGAGAGCGCTCACCTGAGATCTGAACTTACCTTAAATATCCATATATATGTATTAACTCAAGTAGTTGCCCCTATCTATCATCTTTCAGGTCTCTGACTGAAATGATTTCCAAATTATCCATTTTTGTCTTTCTTTCCCATGTAAAACCCTAAGTTTCAAAAACTTATCTTGCTGTAACATAGGGCAAGATCATACCAGGGTCATGATTCATAAAAACTTTGTAGAACATTACTACCTGATGCTTCATGTCATGTTTCAAAATCAAAGGCCTTCACGTTCAGAATAAGAAGATTTTAAAGGTGTTTGCTAATTATAGCCATGGCAGCCATCTTGGTCATGAGATATTGACCAGTTTACAAACTCAGTCCCCCTTTCTAACGATGCTCCATATGAATGATATTTTTTCTTAATAATCTTTATTTAAAGTCGCTTCATATTTCAACAATCAACATAAGCTCTATCGAGATTTTATTGCGACTATTTTAAGAACATATATACACTATATACATTGAGCTGTGGAAATGTGACTTGCTCAAGGCCACAACAGACGACGCCCGGACGGGGATCGAGCCAGGGACCCCTCGGCCCAAAGTCCGATGCGCTACCGACTGCGCCAGTCCGCTCCACAAGTTTGTGTTTGATTGACCAGCGGTTTCAGAGAAGAAGATGTGTGAATATTATGGTGATATATTTACATTTTTATTTCAATCGCCCTAAATGAAAGTATCTTTCTTGATGTTCGTCATTTCCCAAATGTAAAAGCATTAAGTCACGTGATCTAGAGGCCATGCCTATGGGCGGGGCGACGTCAAAACCAGCCAGTGACGTTGTTTGTTTACTCTTTTAGGCGTGATGTCGGCCGCCTATCGCCATGGCGTTGAGCGCGAAAATTAGACATTTTGGCTGTTCCAAGAGTAAGTTAAGTCGCATTTAATGTCAAATAACATAAAATTGAGCGATGATATGTGCAATTAAAATTCTGATACTTGACTGATGATATAAAATGTAAATATTAGCATTGAAATTAAGATTTAAGCTTTCACTGGATGATGAAAACCATTAGTTGTTTTAATGTCTTCGAGAGAAGCCCTTCGGGCTTCAAAGACATTAAAACAGCCTAATGTTTTTATCATCCAATGGAAGCTAAAATCTGAATTTCAATCCTTAAATACATGTACAGTGTATATGTAGACAACGCCCTGGGGCATTTTTTTCATAATCATAAATCTTCTGTCCATTATTTTTGTATACTCCCAGCAAGGTTCTCTCCAATTTAATTACATTTTACTTTTCCTAATTTTAATGCATTGGTGACCTAAGTTGACCTTTTCATCAAATAGGTCATGGTCACCCCAGAATCATGGTTTATACAAACGTTGTGGAGCTCCATTTCCTGATGTTTCATGCCAAGTTTCAAAACCTTCAACCTCCCGGTCCTGGAAAAGAAGATGTTTGAAGGTTTTTGCTATTTATAGCCATGGGGTCCTACATTGTCATGTGTATCTGTAAAATTTATATAACTTTCGTTCCCCGTTCTAAGGATGCTACGCGTGCAGTTTGGCTTTGATTGGCCAAGCAGTTTAAGAAAAGATGTTTCATCATTGTGGACGATTACAACAACAACGACGACAACGACGACGACGGAGCATGGGTATACTATAAGCTCACCTTGTGAGCCTTACGGCTCAGGTGAGCTAATCAAGAAAACATAATATGAAAAACTGAGTCTCTTTGAGGCGCTTACTTGCGACAAAATACTGACTTTGATGCTAATGCGTGTTGTACTTTTTAATAAAAATGTTGTACAGATCATGGTGTTGGGCGTAATTTGCGATTTTCATCGGCCTATCATTTCTGTTGTTTCTATTTTAGCATCTATTGATTTTGTCGAATAGAGGAGATGGATGCCAAAAGTTCGATTTATTTGACAGAAATCACCGACTGCAATGAAATTTCAGCATTCTGTCTAATTTTTTTTTTTTTTTTTTTTTTTTTTCAGCATGCAGAACATTTGATGGCTTTCAGCTGTTTGATTCTTAAAATATTTAACAAACTACTACTAGGTGCGCTGGGAATTTTGTTAAGTGTATATTTCATGGTTGGCGAAACCACGATAGAAGTTATACGTACTCGTACATATTTTTCACTTCATGAGTGAAATTATGCCATATCTAGCAGAAGAATTTGGATTTTGTCTATATTATGAGACCATTTCTACTGGTTCATCAAAATGTTCATTCACGAAACTAAAAAAGGGGGAATCAAATAAAAATAATTATTGTATTCGACTGGCTAAATTAGCATCCCAACCCAACGACACCAAGCGGAACAGAAAATTACTAAGTTACTTTTATACAATCAGCTAAAACACCATTGCTTGTAAGGTAAACACATTATTTCTATATACTAGTATAATATGCTCAGTCGCCCTTCAGAAAAGATCTAAATGCACGTAAATAAAGGCAACGTATAATGAAGATCGGAGCAGTTAAAACACTTATTGGTGAGTAAGGTTTTGAAATACATTTACCGACCGCCCATTGAAACTGGGTATAATTTTTGAGTTCTTCTTTTATCATCTATTTATCTACTTCATAGCGAAAACACGCCCATGCAATAAACAGAGATTTTTTTAGCTTTAAAAATTGAAAATTTTCAGCTGAAAAATTTTGATATTTTTCTTATTTTTGCTCAAAACATAGATTGTGGGTACACGTTAGAACCGCCTCGCCGAGGCGGTTCTAACGAGTACCCACAATCTATGTTTTGCAGCAAAAATAAGAAAAAGAGGTATACCCCTGTAAACCCCAGTTTTACTATATAAAAGTGGGGTTCAAAGGGGTATACATTGCACGGACATGTTTTCCTGATGTTATAACCTTTGCTTTTGCTTTTTGAGTACCTTAAGAATTGACCTGAATGCCTGAATGATTAAGGATACGGCATTCAAGTTTTATGATGCGCTCTTAGTAAATAACCAGCGCCCCCATTTTTGTAATGAAAAAATAAATACACGTACGTATTATGTTACCATGTACAATATACGCTCGCTACACTGTCAGTCTCTCTCTCTCTCTCTCTCTCTCTCTCTCTCTCTCTCTCTCTCTCTCTGTTTATGTATTTGTAGTACTGTAATCTGTACCCAGGCCCTGGTCTGTACCCACTCTCTGATCTGTGCCACGTGTTATCTTATTGAACGAACTGAGCCGCGACGCGAGAAAGCCGGTCTTCGGGGTTTCCGTACAGGTCCGACAGCTTAAAATTTCGAATTTAGGAAGAAGAGAAATTGTACTATCCGTGTAGCGAAAACAAAGGCGCTGACCAGCTTCGCAGTAACTGCGATCTGCGTCTTTGTTTTCTCATAAGCCAAACTCCGGTTTTCTCACGATGCGGCTCAATCACAATAATGATAATAAATAAAAATACAATGCTCAAATTTTTTCAGGATTCGCCCTTTTGGGAGTGGCTTTGTTTGGTTTTCTGGTGAACTGTTATTTCTATGGCGTGGCAGAAACACTTAAAGAATCCAAAATCATCCGCACAACTACCATAGTGTGTACATTCTCTTAACTCCAAAAATCCACTTTGGTCATTAGACACCCATGGTGCAAAAGGCAGTAAAACCAATTAGCAGGGATAATTTCAGTTCAGCATCCTCTGATAAGAAATTCCAGGTAAGGAACATCTGCTCTGATCAGCATGTACAAATGACCATACAAAATCCTTAATACAGAACCGATTTGGACCATTGAAAATGTAATGTTGCTTAACTTTCTATGATTATTTCAATTATTTTGATTAAAATGGATTTTGATGACAAAAGAGCAAAAAATTATTTTTGGGTTTGGTTTGTACTGTGAAATACCTGGAATTCTAGGTATCAGATTACAGTAAATCTGACCATTCCTTGCATAATTACCCAGGAGATGCAGCTCAACACTGATAAGCTGTATATAATCACAGCAGGTATTACAGCATAAGTGGACACCGCACTTTACCCCCAAAAACGAAGAAAATGGGGGTAAAGTGCGGTTATTGAGATAAGAGGATGTACACAGTATGCTGAGAATAAATTGAAGATTACATGCTTTACACGTGCAAATGTCTCGGAAATTGTTTATCAAAAGTGTGACCCAATGACAACCAATACTCCGAAACTGAATGAGAAATCAAGGATCCATACAGACAAAAAACGTAGAACAAAAACAATCTTATTTTACAACCCGGCGGTCTATCATTTATCAAGAAATGTTAAAAAATATTCCAAGTCTCTGTTTCGAAATTGTGAAATAAAACAATGCGAAATGGTGTTTGATAAATCGCATATTAATGTTAGCCATGCAGTTTTAATAAATTCATTTTTGGGTTTGCGAATTGCAAAGAAGCACGGGCAGATCTGGATCATGCTACAGATAGAACCACCACAGAGGCATGACGTATTGCCTAGACGGATTGCCCCTGTGCATTTGAGGAATATGATTAATTGGACAATTAGTTATTCCACTAAAGCGGACATTTATCTCCCTTATGGCCAAATGCGCGAACGGACAAACGACATTGTAAACTCCAATCGTAACTACCTCCAAATAGCAAACAACAAATCTAAGGATGCTATATGGATTGTAAGCCACTTTAAAACTCACTCCAAAAGGGAACGGTATGTAGAAATCCTCAAGCAGTATATCTCTGTTGATGTTTTAGGGGACTGTGGGGAGGAATGGACGTGTGGTCGCAGATTCTATCACGGCAAGTGTTTTGCTATTTATAATACAACTTACAGATACAACTTCGCCTTTGAAAACAGTCTTTGTGAAGATTATATTACTGAAAAATTCTTCGAAAACTATAAATACGATATTCTTCAGGTAGTGAGAGGAAATACGCCCCATAAGAAACCAATAGATATTAATGGTGAAGCATATATAGATGCAAATAATTTTAAGAATGCTCACGAGCTTGGTAAGTTCTTGAGAGCTTTAAGTAGAAACCCTAAGAAATATGCATCACTGTTACGCAAAAAGGATAAGTATACAGTCGTTCCGTATATCGAATTGTTCCAGGGGGCTTTGTGTGAAGTTTGTAAACGATTACACAATGAGAATAATAACTCATCATATACTAATATTAGGCAATGGATGCGTAAGAATGAGCCGTGCTACAAACCAACTGATATTTAATTTCAGCCATGTCATGAGAAAACCAACAATTTGCATATGCGAAAACAAAGACGCAGATCAGCAGTGCAGTATTTGCACAGCTGATCAGCGTCCGTGTTTTAGCCACACGGATAGTACTATCCACTTCTATTTATATCTACAGTTTCAAGCTTCTAGCTTTATTCTATGATTGTACAGCCTGGTTTGTCTCGGACCTGGCCGGAAATCCAAACTGTTAGTTTTCTCTTGCACATGCCCATTTAATGTTACTCACTGAAGAAACCCTATCACTGGTAATTGTGCTTCCCAATGAACAAAATACGGCTTATCAAAGTCTGAGCCTTCCAAGAAACGTGGTTTAGTCAAACCATTCACACATAAGCCTTATTGGCTTATTAAAGTTGGGTGGTTATACTACGAAAATTATAATTATTTAGCAAAACACCTGAAGCACAATTTGAGTGTCATGACATCCTAATGTTGGGTAAAAGTCCAATAAAGTTGAGGCAACGTCCCGACATGGTCATTGTTGTTGACTGGGACATAAAGCATAAATTTAAACAAATTGCATTTTTCTGTTGAATGTCCAGACATATCGTAACAATTCTATTCAACGCCCACATTCTAATAAACATTCATAATCCGATCCGATTGCAAGAACTGGTCATTTTGTTCTTGAGCTTTGGAATTCTTGGAACCTCTAATAAACGCCCACTTTAAAAATATTGGGACAAACCTATATTCAAAGACTCTGAGGTAGATTTCTTATTTTGCAGCTGTTTCACATACCACATTTTTAGCTCACAAGGTGAGCTTATGGTATAGTGGTCGAGCCGACGTCCGTCTGTGCGTGCGGACGTGCGTCTGTCCGTCCACATTTTCAAACTTGAATATATCTAAGACAACAAGGCCAATCGTGATCAAATTTTATCTAAAGCATCATTGAGGAAAGGGTAAGTTTGTGTTAGGTTTTGGGCCAGGTCTGATCAGAACTCTGGTTTCCATGGCAACAGATAGCTCCCATAGACTAACAATGGGAAAAACATAAAAAAAAATTCTTCTACGAAACCACAAGGCCCAGAGCTTTCATATTTTGTGTGAAGCAATGTATAGTGGTCTTCTTTAAGAATCCTGCCAACCGTGCCCCTGGGGTCCATATGGGCCCCGCCCCGGAGGCGTCATAGGAAAAACATAAAAATAAAAATCTTCTTCTCCGAAACCACAAGGCCCAGAGCTTTCATAGTTAGTGTGTAGCAATGTATAGTTGTCCTCTATATAAATCCTGCCAACGGTGCCCCTGGGGTCCATACGGGCCCCGCCCTGGGGTTGTAATGGGAAAAACATAAAAAATCTTCTTCTCCGAAACCACAAGGCCCATAGCTTTCATATTTTATATGTAGCAATTTGTAGTGGTCCTCTTTATAAATCCTGCCAACCATGCCCCTGGAGTCAAAAATGGCCCCGCCCCGGGGGTCATTAGCTCCCATAGACAACGATGGGAGAAACATAATAATTTTCTTCTCTGAAACCACAAGGTCCAGAGCTTTCATAGTTTGTGTGTAGCAATGTATAGTGGGCCTCTTTATAAATCCTGCCAACAGTGCCCCTAGGGTCCATGCGGGCCCCGCCCCGAGGAAGTCATGGAAAAAAAAAACATAAAAAATCTTCTTCTCCGAAACCACAAGGCGCAGAGCTTTTATATATTGTGTGTAGCAATGTATAGTCGTCCTCTTTATAAATCTTGCTAACCGTGGCCCTGGGGTCAATACAGGCCCCGCCCTGGGGCATCATTATCTGCCATAGGCTTACAATGGAAAATACATGAAAAAATCTTCTTCTCTGAAACCACAACAGCCAAAGCTTCTTTATTTGGTATGCAGCATTGTAATTTGAAGCTTTACATAAATCCTGCCAAGAATGCCCCTGGGGTGAGAAATTGCCCCACCCCGGGGGATCAATAGCTCCCTTATACTTACATTTGGAAAAACATATAAAAACTTTCTTCTCCGAAACTATATGGCCCAGAGCATTCATATGTTGTGTGGACCAATATATAATACTCTCGTTATAAATGCTGCCAAGGTGCCCCCGGGGTCCATACAGGTAATGCCCCAGGCATGTCATTATCTACCATAGACTTATAATGGAAATACATGAAAAAATCTTTTCTGCAACAGCATGGTCACCCTGTCCAACGTTGACGCCGGTGAAACGGGCCCAACACCGGTTACTACGGTGCTTTCGCTACAAAATTTGATGGATGCGAATAAATTTCTTGTTTTGTTCAATGTTATATAAGCGTTTGCGATGAAGTAAAACGCGCATCTAATGGAGAATTAACTTGACTTTTCATTTCTGCTTGAACGGAAAACTGTTTTTGTATATTTTTTCCAAACATTCGATTCAAAGTTGGTAAACAAGGTTCGGCCAAGGCCTATTCGGCCGATTTCTACAGAAACTGTTCGTATTTTCCAAAAAAACGCACAAAATGTGAGCAAACGAGCATTTTGATATGACTTGTAGGCAAGATTGTGGGACGTTTGCATCGTTCTCGATAGATTTCCCCTCAAAAAATGCACAGGAAGAATTTTATGGCAAAAAGTAAACACAACGCCGGTTACTACGGTACCAGAATTACCTGGATTATTGGATAGATGGGCATTCTAGCTTTACAAGATGCGGATTGTGTTACTAATTCGTGCCCAGCTTCTGCCAAAATACCTCTTTTATGTCGTTTAGGGAACTATACGTTCATTGGCATGGTTATCAACCCTAGAATGAAGAGATTCTAATGAAACAGTTCCGTATTGTTATGAGATAGAAGTTGTTGCAATAGGAAAATCGGGCTTGTTCGTCACTCACCAATTGCACGTAATTATACTTTGAGGTGTATGTACCTTGGTATTATAAGTTTCACCAACCTTTCTGCAACCCTTTTAAATTGAAGTAGATTCTTGCTTGTACTTACTGACTCGCTCATTGACTCTTAGACTAGCATTCGAAATTTTAGAGTCAAAACATTACACAATATGTTATAATAATAATAATAATAATAATAATAATAATAATAATAATAATAATAATAGGTTATTGAATGAATGTCGAAAATTATTCTGAATGAGTTCATATTGCGAGGACGCACGAGCTTGCGAGTGAATCTCAGCCATATGAACGAGTTCCAAATTGTTTACGATTTTCATTCAGTAACCTCGCAATGGAAGGTTTGTAAATGCTTATTCCTGGCATCTCCAGTCCTGATAGACATTTCATTTGGCCACATTCACCATATTGCAACACACGCAGGGCTTCGCCTTAGTGTACGCGAGAACTTTGACGTTGCAGTAAAATTGATGACGTCGACGTGACTCTTTGGTGTCGTTGCGATCGGAAATTTCATGAACAAAGTTAGAAATTCGGAGTACAAACACTTTTGAATCATCGTTCTTCCAAAATTTGAGGTATTTGTCATGAAATGAAGTTTTGTGTAAGTAAAGTAAGTAAGTAATTCCTTTATTTAGAGTGGGTAACACGGTTGGCTAAGTCAATCTTCCCCGAGGCCCTATTTATTCATTTATTTCCCCGAGGCCCTATGTATTTATTGTGCGAGGACATCTGTATTTTTCCTAGTTTCGTCGTTCGTTTAGTTGAAATGGAAATGGAAAATGGCTGCCAGACATTTTTTTCAATGGCGACCTACTGTACTATCGAAAGTAGTCCCGCCGGGAACTTGCTTCTATTGAATATGACATAAGTTTCCATCGAAAACATTCTTAACTACATGTATTGAATATTGAAAATGTGTAGACATTTGCGGTAACGTCAAAAGTTTGGCGGAATTTCATCAGTGCAATGGTCGAAAAGTTATTAAGAAACTGAAGGTTTAAAATGATTTTATTTTGTTTATTGTATGTTAGAATAAAAAAAGATCAGCTCTAGTGCGTGATTTGTTGAATAACAATTCACTATTTGTCAGTCAGATGTATGCAGATAAATCACTCGCGTTGCTGTATTGTATGCTGTGTTGGAGCAAAAAAAGGATTTCAAATGGCACCCCAATCTAGAGTAGCAGTCGAAGCCATTTCCAATTTGGCCACAACAGTTACTGTTGACTGGAACGTTAAAGCAAGAACAAATATACAAACAAATAATTTATCTCCCCCTCAGTGACATCATACATGCACCTTATGTTAACCGTATATTGCTTCATATGGTTATTTGGAATGCTATACCCGAAATACACTAAATATTGATACGTATATGTTTACTTATTTTTTTGTCAGAAAATCCCAACCAAACAAGAGCTTTTCAATGGGGAGAAGATTATATTTTCAGCAGATACTGGACTTCTTAGTTCACTTGGAGATCGGTCTTCAATGAAAGTCTCTAAGGTTCGCGTTTGAAACGAATACGGATCTTTGTGATTTTTTTTTCTTTGATTTATTTGAAGGTCAATGATGACTCCTTTCGCATTCTCCACTTATATTGTCTTATTCTGCAAGAAACAATACGATACTTTGCCATTTGGATAATACTAGTCTTTGTGTTGACTTCCCTCTTGAATGTTACAAATTTACAGTAATTCTCTTTGTTGCCAAATCTAAAGGGTCACTTGAGAATCCTAAACCGCGGTATGACCCACCCCTTTCTCATTAATATGTTCATTGCTCTTAAATGATCTGTTTTAATCATTGATTGTCAATAAGACAGACAAAGAAGTTATTTTACTATATGGCGTATGCATTTTTTTAAATACTTTTAAAAACTCTAATTCATGGGAGAAAATCAGGTTGATCAGAGGAACGTTTATTTTCCAGAACAGTAAGGTATGTTGTTATTGTTTAGGGTTTTTAGTTTGTTAAGAGTTGTTAGAAACATCTTAATCTTAATTAGTCAGTTATGAAGTAAGAAAAAATACGAAGAAGTTTAAATAGAAATGAGTAGTGTCTTATATGGCTTACGGCAACCTTTTCTACAATGAGACACGATCTAGATCTATCTTATACGGAACCGTTTCATTAAAAAGAAAAAAAAATAGACTAATGAAAGTAAAGTTCCCGAAACCTACATGAAAGATTATTATTATTATTATTATTATTATTATTATTATTATTATTATTATTATTATTATTATAACATACTGGATAATGTTTCGACTCGAAACTTCCGAATGCGTGAGTCAGTCATAAAGTCATTGAGCCAGTAAGTAAGTAAGTAAGTACAAGCAAGAAAGTACTTCAATTTATAAGGGTTGCAGAAAGGTTGGTGTAACTTATAATACCAAGGTACCTCAAAGTATAATTACGTGCAATTGGTGAGTCATGGACAAGCCCTGTTTTCCTTTTGGAACCACTTCTATCTCATAACAATACGGAACTGTTTCATTAGAATCTCTTCATTCTAGGGTTGATAACCATATCAATGAACGTATAGTTCCCTAAACTACATAAAAGAGTTATGTAGGCAGAAGCCGGGCACGAATTAGTAACACAATCCGCATCTTGTAAAGCTAGAATGCCCATCTATCCAATAATCCAGGTAATTCTGGTACCGTAGTAACCGGCGTTGTGTTTACTTTTTGCCATAAAATTCTTCCTGTGCATTTTTCGGGGGAAAATCTATCGAGAACGATGCAAACGTCCCACAATCTTGCCTACAAGTCATATCAAAATGCCCGTTTGCTCACATTTTGTGCGTATTTTGGAAAATACGAACAGTTTCTGTAGGAATCGGCCGAATAGGCCTTGGCCGAACCTTGTTTACCAACTTTGAATCGAATGTTTGGAAAAAATATACAAAAGCAGTTTTTCGTTCAAGCAGAAATAAAAAGTCAAGTTAATTCTCCATTAGATACGCGTTTTACTTCATCGCAAACGTTTATGTAACATTGAACAACACAAGAAATTTATTCGCTTCCATCAAATTTTGTAGCGAAAGCACCGTAGTAACCGGTGTTGGGGCCGTTTCACCGGCGTCAACGTTGGACAGGGTGATGGTACAAAGCTTGTATATTTGATATGCATCAATGTCATGTGAGCTCTACATAAATCCTGCCAATCATGCCCCTGGGGTCAAATATGGCCCCACCCCGGGGGTCAGTATAGGACCCTGTCCTTGTTAGATGTTTTTTTTCAAGTGAACCAAAATGGCAGACAAGAGGATACACAATCCAGACAAGAGCTATTCTGTTGATGTAAGTAGGGTATTGAAGGTCACATGACCGAGATGGCCACCATACCCATATATTGTAAAATCCCCAATTACTTTGCCCAGTGACTGTACTTGTTGACTCTCAGGTGAGCGAGTGTTGCCCTTGGGCTACTTGTTTTCTCTTCTAGTCCAAATAAAATTTAATGACAATGCATGAGATACCCGAACACTGGGTACAGCCCCGCCAATTTCAATTTGAATGTTGCCCAACACTGTAGCCTACAATAAACGCCGTACCTTCTATTGCAAAGATACGGTTTTGAATAGATACGGTATATACATATACACTTCACCATAAATAGAAATATTTGTCTTTCGTATGTCTATGGATTTTTTATTTGTCTTTCGTATGTCTATGGATTTTTATAATTGTTGATATAATTGTTTTTTTTTTTTTTACGTCCCTTTCAAGATTATTTCAGCTCATATGAGACGGGCCAATCAGGAGGTGGGGCGAAAACGGGAGAACCCCGAGAAAAACCACCTAAACACACCCGCAAGCAGAGCTTGGCTTGTCTCACATGTGGCCAGAGCGGGGCACGAGCCCACACCATACAAAGGGATGAGATGATCGACAGATTAAGAGACAGCGCTCTTAACCACTCGGCCATGGGGGCCGCCGAAATTGTGATTAGACGGTATCAGTACATACAATCTGTTATATCGACAACTTGTATCCGCAAGCAAATGTTAGTACTTTCAATCGCGATTTGAAGAATTGTGGGTAAGCGACCATGGAGATATTGTAAACAAAACTGAAAATTGGATAAGATAATGGAAAATCGGGTAAGTTAAGTCTACATTTTTCTTTTATTATTGAGAATAACATGTGTGGTACCCATATCTGTGTCATGTAGTGCAACAAACTGTCTAAGGTCAGCTAAAAATTACTTTATGAGGGGAAACCTCTTTGCAGACTCTTGCTAGCGAGCACCCCCAATTTCGGCCCACTTCTAAGTTTGACGGTATATCAATATGCCCAGGGAACATAAACGACAAAATCCAAAGCTTTGATTGTTCTTTAAAAGGCCGTTTTCCAGTTTCCATGTTATTGTTTTCGCGAGTAGGTGTTATTACATCTCCCTGCTAAGTTATTACTTCTTCGGGTAAAAAATAGCAAATGATAAGGTTTCTTACAGTTGATAGTGATGTATTATTTTAGTTAAAAAAATCATTTGGTTGAGAATAAACAACGGCTTTCTTGCAGGAAATTTCATACACTGATAAAAATAAGATGACTTTTCATTTATTTTAATTTTAGCTGTATACTGTGTATATTTTAGTTCTATTGTTATAATCCTACATGCGTTTATTTTCCCCATTTAGTGAAACCCTCTACTGTACGAACTTCTGTGACGCAACCAATCATCTCTATGTTAGTCAATTACCACTAGCCAACGCAGACTTCTGACGTGACAGCGCGGAAGAATAACGATAATCAAGGGTCAATTATAGATCGTGCCTCTTTTGCATGACAGATTACATTTTCAATGCTATCACAGCCACGCATACCCATAGGCACTCTTAATATGTATTCATGGTCGCTCAACATAATGAACGTGATAATTTTACATCAACACATCAACGTGAAGAAACTGTGATATCAACAGTAAGAAACATTATCTGAGCTGTGAGAAACAATAACACTAGCAATAAATAATCAGTGAAAAACAATAACAACGCTTTTTCTTATATGGTATTTTTGGCTTTGATTCACGACTTAGAAATAATATTTTACTGTCTTTTTGGTTGGAAATATTGCCTGTATACTATCGTAAAAGGTAAATAAAAGAAAATGACAGAAAATTTACTTACAACGTCTACTTCTTGTTTTGCCTTATTATGCCTTCTAAAACGGTAAATCGGGAAAAATGCACGCGCAATAGGATAACGGTAAGTGTGAGATTGCTCAAGTAATCTTAAAGATACAGATCGTCCAGAATTAAGAGACAAAACGACATTTCATTATCAGAATCGTCTGCTAATTGTCATTTTACGTACGGATTCATCAACATTTCCAGTAGTAAACAATACCAGCAGCTTGCGGATACAAGTCGTCGATATAACAGGTTGTATGTAGTGGGTATGTTAGCAGAACAAATTAATTTTACATCAGCGGACAGTTACGTAATTACTGGACTTAGGTACGTTCTTGCACTAAATGCTGTGGACTTAGACATGTTTTTTTATACTGAACATGGACTTAACACCCCTGTAAAATCGTAATATGCAAATTCAAGAAGAATAAATTTGAAAGGGTGCACAAACTATATTTTTATATGTAGAACCAAAAGCCTACGAAGGCAAAAGCCTGCATCGGCAATAGGTTGAGGAAACACATGTGACTAATTTCCGCGGCTTCCCGCGCAGATATTTGTTCTATAATTAGAACAGTCACTGCGAGGAGAGCATATCCAGATAGCAGCAGGTGTGAATCAACGATTACATGGACTCTTATAAATGATAATTAACATGTACCTGATAATCAGCGATAACCAATTGCAATTGTGGTGGTATGGCGATATACAAATGAATGTTAATAAATATAGCCAACGTACCCTAAAAGATCATATACATGTTACGATAAATCTTTAAAATTGCATTTGAATAACTTCATCACAAATGGCGGAAGATTTCAGGGTGTTTACGAGTGAGCATCTGTCTAAACTGTCTAAACTAAATTAGTGAAAGAAAATAACGTTTTGACAAAGTTGTGAACTTAAACAGTTTTAGTGAGTTTGTGACTACCTTTTGTGAAATGTATGATCGCAATGTAAAAGGAGCCAGAAAAAAATCTCGCTTTTCTGTTAAACTTTCATTAGGATTGTGGAAAACACTTTGTGACATTTTCAAAGCAAATAGAAATTGCACAAATATGTATACAATGTAAAACAGCAGTCACACATACACGTACAAAACTGTAAAACTCAACGTGAGAAGCGCGTTACACGTGCGTTTTGTACTCTTGGTGTACGCTTGGTGCACGTCGCTGTAAGTCGCTGCGCGCTCCAGGCGCGTTTGGGCTCGAAACATTTTCATTTTTAAACATGCTTAAAAAATTTCTAGAAGCTCGGCGTGTCCCGGTCGTGTGTCTTATACGTTTCGAATAAGTTCTACGCGCGCGTTACAGGCGCGTTGAAAACGCTTCGAACGCGTTCGGCCCTCGTTTGAGGCACGCTAATGTACGCTACATGCTCGATCCGATTTTATGAGATATTGCTTTAGTAGCGTGCCCCAAGCGTGTGTGAGACGCGCGCTGAACGTTTGCTGCGCGCCTGTAGCGCATGCATAGCGTGTTTGGGACGTAACACAAACGTACTCTAACACTTAGAGATTTTCATACGTCCAGGACACGACTCGTCACGCGCTAGTGTGTGACTGCTTAAATGAGTAAAAGGAACAAATTAAATTTTATACGTCCAAAATCTTCAGCGTGTTGATATTTTTCATACGCCCGGCGCGCGTTCGGGTTGTACGCTACAGTGTGACTGCTGTTTAAAATGTGTGATTTGCTCGCGATTTTCAACTTTCATGCATTAGCGAATATCATGGTTGATGTCGCACATTTGTATTGCATGTATTTGAAAGATTTACTGATGCGGCCAAAAGTTTTTTAGTCATGTCGGCATAGAACATGCATGGTTTTATATGTATACAATCAAGAAGTTTCTAGATACGATGTATATATAGTCTTTAGGTGAAGAAAACATTGCGATTCTGGTCTCAATTACATAACCGTTGTCAATAACATGTTTTCAGTTTTCTCAAAAGGAATTAAATTGCACTGCGTCTCTATGCTACATTTGAAGTTCATGATAGCGGCCTTGACACAACATACATATTAATGAAATAATTGGTCTAACAATAGGTTCAATTATGGCCAATTTTATGCCTGCTGTGCGATACAGATGGCGCTGCAGAGGTGCGATTTACCTCTTCCATGAGCCGTTTCTATTTACAGGGTGTCCCAAAAAAACGTAGCCGCTACAATATATGTTCTGTATTTATTTCATTTTTGCAGGTAACTCAATGAAACTAAGCAGGAGTATACTTCAAAACAATGTCTTTAGATATATATTAATTGCATTTACATACTACGACTAATATCCGAAATGACCACTATTAATGTAAATGGCCGCTTTCGAAGTGACAATTTTTTTTTACATGACACATTTGATGGCCGTTCACTCCCCATTTTGGAATAAATTTCCATTTTCCATCATGTTTTGTCCATTTTCAACAAACTTGTTTTATTTTCTGATAATTATCATTACTTCCTCCACTAAATAACCTTTCTAAGGCAGAATAAAAGCTTGAAAATGCTAGGGTATTGCATCTTGTTACTGCTTTCCATTTCCAGGAATGCAGGTTGCAGCAGATAACAGGAATTGACATCACAAATTCGTTATGACATCACTTGCTAATGAAGCACCATATGTTCTGTATTTATTTCATTTTTGCAGGTAACTCAATGAAACTAAGCAGGAGTATACTTCAAAACAATGTCTTTAGATATATATTAATTGCATTTACATACTACGACTAATATCCGAAATGACCACCATTAATGTAAATGGCCGCTTTCGAAGTGACAAAATTTTTTACATGACACATTTGATGGCCGTTCACTCCCCATTTTGGAATAAATTTCCATTTTCCATCATGTTTTGTCCATTTTCAACAAACTTGTTTTATTTTCTGATAATTATCATTACTTCCTCCACTAAATAACCTTTCTAAGGCAGAATAAAAGCTTGAAAATGCTAGGGTATTGCATCTTGTTACTGCTTTCCATTTCCAGGAATGCAGGTTGCAGCAGATAACAGGAAATGACATCACAGATTCGTTATGACATCACTTGCTAATGAAGCACCACCTTGCTAAATGGATGTCATATTAACAATCAGTTATAATAGCACTACCACTGTGTAAAATATCTTGGTTATATCTGTTTATTTAAAAAAGTTATACACTTTTTTGTAGCGGCTACGTTTTTTTGGGACACCCTGTATAGCAACACCGTTTCAGATCTGCTACGTCATCACATGTTATCGTAGACTGATTACAGTCGTAGATGTTGAATTATATTCCCAAAGTACACCAACCCTTATTTTATTTTATGCTAATATGCCATACCATACTTTACACTAAGCTGACTCAATCATGATGAGATAGCCATAGAGAAGTGTAGTGTTTGAGAAGAATAGCTATTGCAGTCATATTATAAAGTTCTAAAGGATGAATATGAATAAAATTTCATCTCATCAGACTTTATAAGTCTAATGTTATCGGTATGGGGGAAATTAGTACTGTGCCTTTCCAATACCTATTATCAGCAGATGCACATCTACTTTTGGTAGAACCTAGTGGCACCAACAACTCAATTTCTGACAAAAGTGGACTTAGACACGTTCTTGCACTAACATTTTCAATTGGATTCAGAAAGAAGCCAAAAGGCTTTTACGAATCTGTCTCCATGTTTATTGTTTATCGACTCGAGGTTGATAATTCTAATTGGTTGGGACCGGAACTTCTCGGTTGTTGCTTGGCCGCCCACCGGGGCTCATTTGGAGTTTTCTTTTGTTACGATGCTTCAGTGAAGTTATTTGGTATTCGGTGATCTCTAGTTCAGTTCACCATGGTGTTAATTATGATTTCTTTGCTTGTCTTTGGTGATTCATTGGCTAGTTAGAGATTCACCATAATGATTGAACAACAACCTTTAAAGTTAATGTTGTGAACCACTGCAGATGCTGGGGATGCGGTTAGGGCACTGTAACATCGGTTAAAGCTCTCCCAATAATCATAAATAACTGATTGTTCCAAGGCGATGTTTCTGTTGTGGAACGTTTTGTTTTATGTTTTGGAGTTGGATATTTGGGCTGTTCGTACAGTCCCTGTAAAGAAAACAAACAACATATTTCTCGTTTCTCGGAGGACACTAGGCTATTCTTCTCGCAGAAAGAAACTTATCCCATAGTTAAGGAATATTTTGCATATTCCGATGAGGGAGCATTCAATACATTGATATGCAAAAAAAAATCCATCGTGACGTTTTTTACAACACCCCGACCTTACATTACGAAAACACGCCCATGCAATATACAGAAAATGTTTTGGTTGTAATAAATGAAAAATTTCACTGGAAAAATTTTGATATTTTTCTTATTTTTGCTCCAAAACATAGATTGTGGGTACTCGTTAGAACCGCCTCACCGAGGCGGTTCTAACGTGTACCCACAATCTATGTTTTGGAGCAAAAATAAGAAAAATAGGTATACCCCGCATACCCCAGTTTTTCTATATAAAAGTGGGGTTTAAGGGGGTATACATTTCACGGACATGTTTTCCTGATGTAAACAGGAACTGTACATCAGATCAACCTTTCATTCGTCTTCTCTGTTTCAAATGTACTTTGTAATTTCATGTAAATTGCCATCGGATTGATTCTAGTTTACTGAATGTTGAAAATCTTGACAGAAGTTTGTCAAGCCACCTTTTGTCTACCAACCACTTAAGGGTCTATCTAAGCATATGGTGTATGTACTAGAATCGGCCCTAATTTCAACTTGGGATTAGTTTGATAGTAATATTTTATGGTATTTTCATAACTTTATCAATTGATAGTAATTAACTTTATGAATGATATACTATTTATTTATCTGGCAACATTGGAATTCATTTTTATTTGACGAATAAATTAGTTTGATGACTAAAATATCAAAGAGAGTACGCTCTGAACAAAGTTGCAATGAAATTACGTTCTTAATATATACGTTGATAGAATTTTACCAAAACTACTTTGATTATTGTTATTTGTCAGCAATTTTGACCACCAGCTGAGTTACCATATGCAGCTTAACCTGGCAGCTTTCTAAATCAGGCTTAGGCATTCTTGTTCTGGTGGTCCGTGTGCAGGTTTTCTAACCAACGTTTACTATATATTAGGCTTATTTGGATAAAACTAGTCTTTGTATCGACTACCCTGGTGAAAGATGCAAAATTACAGTTACTGTAATTATCTTGGCTCCGTGTTGCCAAATCTATAGGGTCACTGACGAGGCTTTTTTTATTTTTCATATAAATTTATTCAGTTTCCTATTTACAGTAAAAACCGGTGGGGTGTAAACAGCCCCACACGGCCGACACCTTTGAAAAAAAATATACAATTTTTGAACCTTACAAAGACCTATTAGATATACAACGAGATAAAAATTTAAGAAGGAAATGCTGAAGACCTAGATAGAATTTACTTGCTTACATTAATTAAAGGAAAGAAGAAATGGAAATGGATAGATAATAACCTTTATATTGAACTGAACCCTTAGATGTATACCATGTTGATACATCATTTAACAAAAAGAAATTGAAATTGCGGTTTTACAAACTTAAACCTTAAAAGGTGTCGTAATTGCAGGTTAGTAACGAGAAGACTTACTGCAAATATTATTATTATTATTATTATTGATGAGAAAAAGATTGCTACTTCTGTACAGTTTGCATGTAAGTCTATCTCTACATATTATGGTTAGTACTTACATATACAATTTCAAATTTACAAATGTACATCTACTGCTTTCAGACAGACAGGCCAGTCTGAAATAGAAAAATATTTTAGAATATGCACAGTACAAGTAGGACCCGCACCAGACGCCGCTCCGCATGAAACCAGCAAGTCAAGCACACGGCCTGTCTCGCGGGTCTCACACAAAGCAAAGTCGGGTACGGGATGGCATGGACCATCCCCTTTCTTATTAATATGTTCACTGCTCTTAAAGTATTTCAGTTATTTTATTTGCTCGAGTCTGCAGTCATATAACATATGCTATTGGCATAAGTTTAAGCATATTCAATTTGTGAACTTCATTTGAGAGTTTGAAAAGCTAGGAATAAAATCATTTGAAACATTTCAAAATTTTGTCAAAGATTTTGACTAAAACAATATACCAGACGTTTAATAAAGAAAAATACAATCAATGCACAAGTTAGCAAAGGGCTGTAACTGCATATTGAAAATTACCCATAAAATTGTAAACATTCATTAGAAACAATCCGGAGGCCAAAGGTGAGCACAACTTCTCAGAAAACATTAAGACAGTGAAGATTTTTTCCAAAAATTTAGTTATTTGTATCCAATTTCAGAATATGCTAAAAAAGTCCAATGGCAAACACAGAAAACGCGACCACTTCCGGTTAATATTGCGTATATCATCCCCTCTGTCGAATAACAACTTGGCACCTTCTGATCATGGAAATCACTAGTTTCATGCGCCTTTCCCGTGGTTTCATGTCCACTCCTCAAGCAAACCTTGGCAAAGCTCGCCAACATTTGACACGGCTGGTACCCGGTTTCGAACTCGATGGCCGAGCTCGTCCCATAAGTCTTCGATGGGGTTCAAGTCTGGCGAGAAGCTTTGCCATGGAAGACTAGCGATTTGGTGCTGATTTGTGTATTCCTCGATGGTGCCTGCACAATGTGGCCTTGCATTAACATCTTGTAGTACCATATTCTGGCCGCTAGCGGAGTGAAGGAAGGGCCTAACGACGGGTTCGAGAGTCTCGTTCCGCTACTTTTTGGAATTTAAAGTACCACTCACCCCTTTTAAGTCAAGAATTTGATCAAAAGAATGTACCCCACACAACCTGCCCCAGCCATAGTTCCATTGCACACAGGGTCTAATTAAGTATTCCCCAGGGAGGTGTCAAACACGGACCCGACCATCTGTATGACACAGACAGATACGGCACTCGTCTGAGCAAAGAACCGTTAACCCCAGTTACCTAGTCATGTCATACAAGCCTCCCTCATGCCAACAATTCACCATTTTCACCTTTATATTTCTTTCTTCGCGACATATTTTCATAAAGAATGTTTTGAAGATTTTTTAAACTACCAAAATGCAAAGAAGAACCATGCTTGTTTAACAAGAACAAAGCTTGTATAACAACTTGTGCACAGTGCTGTCACTCCAGCTGATCAGTGTAGCATTAAGCGAATCGAATTTACCAAAGTTTTATCCCTAAAATACTGATTCACATACAGGATAAAAATCAAATCTGAAATTTTATTTTATGACTTTTTAATTCGAGGTCGCATAAAAATATGCTTAACTTTATGCCAATACTATACTTCAAATCACGAAATAAATGTATAACGGCCATTTATATCCAACCATATACATCGAAGAGCATTCTGAAGTTTATATTTATTTTTTTTTATTATAGAAGAACATGTTTAGTGATCGTAAGTGTACGTATTAAAGGACAATATATGTACTGAACAAAGAAAAAACAAACAAAAAAAAAAAAAAAAAAAAAAGAATAAATAACGAAATAAAAAAATAAAAATAAAATAAGATGAAAAAAAAAATGCAACAATAGCTAAGGTCATCGAGGATTTTTTAGTTTAAAGGTGAAACGATGATAATGTCAGGTCTGTTGCTGTATGATTCCTATTCATGGGATATAAAGGTATAAGAAGCAAAAACTGATTTTCATTTCTATTAAAATTGAATGAGAATTTTTTGTCATCTTTTAAAACTGTAAATCGTGAAAGATTTGCTCTGCGCATGCGCACATTTTTCAAACTCAAAATCATCTAGAAACAATGTCAGCTGCTCCCTCTCTAAAATTCATGAAAAAGAAATAAATTTCCACGACAAACAAGCTCGTTATTAAGAACATCAAAAATTGTATAATCGAAAAAGGGCGATTTTTTTTTTTATTTTGTTTTATTTGTTTAACGTGTGAGTTATCTGCTGAGCGGTACATCGTAATTTTGTATGGGGGTTTATTACCAACTTCAATCGTCCTATTATTTATATACTTGCGCATGCGCACTGTATGCTTTACTACTTTCAGCATGCCTGTGGTCGGCATCGAACAACTCCGGAAATACAAATTAAAATGAAATGCATTTGAAAGTCTTATGTCTAATGCAGAAGAAGACCATGTAATGATTTCTAAGTATAACATAGTTTGCTCAAAATTTGGTGAAATATAACTGTTGCTTTTCTTTTTTGTTCAGTATATTATTTTAAGGTGTCTACTCATTTACATGGAACGGGCCCTACTGTTTTGACAATCCTATATGGATACAGACAAATAGAACCCATCATGGTTGTTCAATGGAGATAGAAAAATCCAAACCCGAGGTCCATCCGTCCCAGTGGGAAACGAGGCTCGCCGAGTTTCCCCGTGGAACGGTGGACCCGAGGGTCGTAATTTTCCTTTCTACACTGAACACCAATGATGGATGCTTTTTTCTTATGACAATGACAATGAACTTTATTGTGATTTTGGTCACCGGCCCATAACACATATAACATATACACATATAATTACAAACATGAAATGTAAATGAGTTTTTGTTATATATTCCGTTTAAATTAAAATTGTTATTTTACCGGTTACATCACCTGGTACTGTGCTTTATCACTCGTGACGTTGTGTATATTGCCGAAATGACGTCAAATGAAAATAAATCGTTGTCACAGTCGATAGAGATGTAGGTTTGATTTGTTTTTATCTTAAATCGCACGCCAGTTTTGACTGGTTTTGTTGAACACCATTGTTGAAAGCGGTGTAAGATAGATGTTGCTACTTGTGAGAAAATCACTGAAAATCAAGGAATAAATCGATCTTTTCACAAGTGGTAAACCCCTGTCAAAAAGATAGAATTATCCTTTTATTCACGGGTGGTGCACATATCTTATCTTACACTGCTGGTTTGGTTGCATATAAAAGATAAGAAAAGCACTCGAGTAAATCTATCGTTTCTACTGTTTTTAGCAATGGTGTTCAACAAAAATAGACAAAATTGGTGAGAATTCACAGTGAATGTTCTTGAATCACGCTATTTTTTAAAATAGAAACTGATTAAAACTACATCTCTATTGACTTTGGCAACGGTTTATTTACATTTGACGTCATTTCCGTAATATACACAACGTCATTAGAGGTAGGCCTAAAACACGGTACCAGGTGACTTTACCGGTAAAAGGAATTTAAACGGGAAAATGTAAGAAAAAAAATCCATCATTGGTGTTCAGTGGAGAAAGGAAAATCAGGTTCACCATTTCGGCGGGCCTCATTTCCCACTGGAACGGGTGGACCCTCGGATTTGGATTTTCCTATCTCCACTGGACACCCATGATGGATTCCATTTATATCATATGGATAGATTGGCCAATTAATTTGAATAAACGGGACGTTTTCTGTATAACATGTCAAAATTTTCTCGAAACTCAGACAGTAAATCGTGATTTGGTATCAATTTGTACAGTGTGTCTATTTCATTTTGAACAGCGGCTATCATATTATCAGTAAAGAATGAAGAAGTGGCAAACCATTTAGGTTTATCACGATGATACGACCCCTCCTGATCCTTTATTGTGCACAAAATGTCGGATAGAGACGAACTCATGCTGAGAAAACCGCACAGCCTGACGAGTTCTTCAAACAAATTATTCTGCAAATGTTCGTAAAATACAACATGTGTAGGCCCTTGGTATTTGACCAACCAACTGTATATATGCTTTCCCCATGCCGAAGATTCATGTTGCAGGTATTTTTTCCAGGCTGAAAAAAACGAATGTAGGGATCAAGTAAATGTATTAACGATTACCGACGTTCGAGGAAGTTGTTTGATGCTCGAGAAGAAATAGAAAAAGGAGTCGCTGCACAAGTAAACCAACAATCTGCATATGCGAAAACAAAGACGCAGATCAGCTGCGCAGTAACCGCTACACAGATAGTACGATTCCTCTTTTTCTTAAACCCAAAATTTCAAACTGCTATTTTTTTTTGCGATTGTACAGCGGGGTTTGTGTCGGACCTGTTCGGGACCCGTCAAATTGTTGGTTTTCTCACGCAGAGGCTCAAATATATACTTTTAAAACTTCAAACCAACAAACGCTTAAAAACCAATCGCGGGATCGCAGGAAAAAGAAACTTGGGATTATAATTTTACTCAGTCGAACACAGTCTTCGCTTTCGGCCTTTATATTTAGTCATTGTCCAAATTTCTCTTTCTTTCAAGGCGGGATATTTGTCTGCTCAAGTATGTTCATGGCCACTTGCTAATCTCATATTTTCATAAACTTACCACTCGAAAGAAAAAGCTTTTTTGATGCAACAGAAGTCTTCCCGGAGTGGCGCCTGTTGAATTCCGCTAAAAGTGCATCAAAAGGATTTCGAACGATAAGAACAGCCTTGTCGTATTGTTTGGGTGTGTTGTTTCTAGCTTCTTTATGTGTTTTGATCACAATTGTTCTAGAAGTGTTCTTGTAGCAATCACCAATAAACGTTGATCGCGTTTCTTTGGTACCACAGTATAAATTCCCAGTGGCTATTCCTGAAAATCAATAAACTTATTTCAGTTGACCTAACTAGAAGGCCGGAACGAAATGCTAAGAGCCAAAGGCTCTTAGCAAATTTCGATTTGCCTTTCATAATTACACGTAGTCAAAATACATATTTTCTTGAAGAGAGAAGATTACAGTTTATAAAGTATGTTAAATACTTTGACCGTGCCGCTTGAACTCACGTAATGAAATTTTGTAAACACGGTGAAAGGGACACCTATTTGTTTTACATACTTTTTTCACTTCCATGTGAAGCTCTTGATCATATATTGTTTACCGTCATAGAGTCGCATTATTGAGAACTTGACATAGTTATTTAAGCAGCCCCATTTACAAATACATAGCTACATAAGGAGAGAAAGCGACACGGTCAAAATGTTTGACCTATACAATGGAAGATTTTAAACATAACGAACTGGAATTCAAATGTATTGCATAATTATAATGGTTTGATTACTCAAATTTAATAACATTTGACTAATATGTTCGTAACATTATGTCTCAGTGTTAGACTGTACTCATCAGACGAACATGTCCATGAAACGTATACTCCCTTGAACCCAGCTTTTATATAGAAAAACTGGGGTTTGCAGAGGTACACCTATTTGTCTTATTTTTGCTCCAAAACATAGATTGTGGGTACCCATTAGAACCGCCTACCCACAGTCTATGTTTTGAGCAAAATTAAGAAAAATCTGAAAAATTTTCAACTGAAATTATTCGTCTTTACAACTTTATAAATCTCTGTATATTGCATAGTCATGTATTCGTAATGTGATGCTAGGTATCTGAATAAACATGGTCGATACATTCGACGACATAAAACGTCTTGACGTCGGGTCTCTAGCAGCTTTATCGCTTTGACATGGACTATTTGTTTTATCAGAACGGCATAGATCTTTCACTGTCCACACAACCAGGCCTCGAGGTTATAAAACTTTTTTCATGCTCAACTCAGCTGAGCTTGAAATTTCAAATCCCCATGCATACCGAAATAACCCAAATATATTGAAATTGAAGGTTTGGAACTCCAAAGCCTGTAATTTATCCTGCTAATAAATGTTTAAATGCCAACAATTGTTGGCATTTTAACATTTATGAGCGGGATAAATTTTAGTCTCAGCTGAGCTGAGAATGAAAAAAGTTTTATAACCTCGGGCCCTGGTAGGGATTGCTGAGACGCTGTGTAGACGACACCTTGCTTAACGATACATTTTAACCAGTCTTTTACTAAAATGACCCGGCCTCAAAGAAAAAATAGTAATACTAGTTTTCGTTTTTTGTTCTTTTTTGTCCTTGAGCTTTTGGAAGTTCTTCATAATACTAACGGTCCTTGGAATAATTATTCGTGAATTACCTGACATTTTCTCAATAAGATGTCGTAACCATGTATTACCAGAACCCGGAAAACTGGCAAGAGCTATCTGAAAATATAAGATGGATAATACTCGGTATGAATTTAAGTATACATCAATAAAATAAGAATAGCTGAAAATGACCCGCACATATCGAACTTTCAGCACGTAATTCCATCAACAGAAATAAAATTTGTATTGCATATTATTATTATTATTGTAATTATCATCATTATTATTCACCACCAAAAATAGATAGATAGATAGATAGATAGATAGATAGATAGATAGATAGATAGATAGATAGATAGATAGATAGATAGATAGATAGATAGATAGATAGATAGATAGATAGATAGATAGATAGATAGATAGATAGATAGATAGATAGATAGATAGATAGATAGATAGATAGATAGATAGATAATGACCGATTTGAAATCATATAAATGTAACTTACCCGTGGGAGATTCACTTCGCTAAAATGCACTTTGACATCGGGACACTGAATGTCGGTGAAGTTTTCTTGAACAAAGCGTGATAGCAAGCCATTGTGCTGACCGTCTTGTTCTTGCCATTTTGACCAATCACATGTTATGTTGAATAGCTTCATTTCTGTCTGATTGAACGGTACTCTTCTTTCTTCGACAACAGGAACAGAGGAGACTATCGCATCTCTGTAAGAAAATAACTATATGCCAACAAAAAGTCCTTGGTACATGTATGCGTCTTAACTTTACTTAACTGTTCAGGAATCAAATTCGAAAATTGTCACACATTACTTTTGAGCGCGGTAGCACACGTATAGAGCGTCGGACATGGGTCGAGAGGTCCTGGGCTCAAACCCCATCGGATTGACTTGAATGAACATTTGAACACTGCGACTGTAAACTTACAAGTGGAGAAATGCATTGAACGCATAATATTGATACCTGTCACTGATCACGTGATAGCAGATCAAAACACAAAGTAATGCAACAATAATTATTCCTCTTTTTAACAGTTCCTTCATAATATTGTCCTTTTTTGCACTTGATTCAGTATGTTATATACAATAAGAGACTGCTATCTTTAACCATGCGTTAATAATAATAAATCCTTATGTTGAGGAGAGTCACATAACACAGTACAGTAAAAATTGAAAAATTCATTAGAAAAAAAAATACTTTAAATATTTTTGTTGAAAACATTCCAAACATTAATTGTGTCTACACGTAAAAAAGAGTTTTCACAATCTATGTTTTGCATCAAAAATAAGAAAGAAAAGAAAAGTAGATACATGTATACCCATGCAGTCCCCAGTTTTTCTATATAAATTTGGGGTATAAGGTGGTATGCTTTTCACGGACATGTTTTCCTGATCACTTTAGTGTGAATCCCAAGGTCTCAGGTAAGTAAAACCGTGTTGTTTCATTGTTTTGTTTGGATTCTGGTTTAACGTCCCGATCAACAATTTGTCAGTCTTGTAAGGAAAGAGCTGCTGCTTCCTGGATACTAACCTGTAGTCGGGGGATTTTATACATTGGCAAAATGGTGAATGCGTCTGCTTCGGTAGGGAGATAGTGGGTTCGATTCTGGAGCGTGCCATACAAAAGACCATTAAATGACCCAAAAAGCTTCCTTTCTTGGCATCCAGAATATATCTTACCCCAAAACGAGTGACCTACGTCATTGTCGAGTATTAGAAAGAGTAAAGTTTAAACTGTGAAGTGAAGTAGTCATGTTACAAGTCAGTATGTACAGGGGATGATCCACAATAACGTAGACTTTTTCTGTAGCTTCTATACAAGTGGAAAAGCACAAAACTTTTATTGATATTTTAAAAACGCACACTCCAAATTTGTTGAAACTTCAACATTACTTTTCGTAACTCTATGCTTCTTCGGGATTTATTATGGCGCGATTCGCATACGCATTTTACATTTTATCGGGGCATATATGAAACAGTACATTCCGCCTATGCATCACCATGGTTTTGAAATAGCACGGCGTGTTTACGATACTAGCAGAATATTTAATTGCTTTACCTTATCTTGTTATGCGAATGTTCTGATGTGTCGCAATATACATTTTTCTACACTTGAACTACGCATGTTGAAGTGGCAGCAAAACTTTACGTTATTTTGGATCTTCCCTCGCATATCTTGGACTTCTATCGCGATCACAACATGACGACGAAACACGTTTCCAAATCGGCCAGTTTAGCCTTGCGTTTCGTTGTATTCAACTTTAAGGATTTTGAAGGTTTGCCCTTTACCATTTTTACTAAACTGTATGATGCAATATTGTGCAGTACGATCAGTTATGGCTATGGGAATATCAACATCTTACAGAATAGAGCCGCCCGCTTCTTTATGAACGTTTGTCCATAAACGACAAACGCTGCAACAATTTGAGAATATGGGATGGACAAGAACAGACATTAAACACTGGGGGGAATGTTATTATCCATTGGTACAGTTTATGGTCTATGGACGAATAATGTATTAATTTTAGAGCGTTCAAATGGGTTGCTGAAAATGGAAATAGTATGTGTAAGAATTGGTTTTAAGGTCAAAACAACAGTTTTTCAGTGTAAGATACAGGGCCTGTTCTTTGAAGAAAATATACATTTGTTTCTAAGGATTATGTCAAGCTGAGAATCAAAACAAAATAATATTATATAAGGCACCACCTTTGTCGCGACGCTCTGTCCCTATTGCATAATTCTAAAAAGCCTACATATAACATAGCTGCCTCACCCAGGGGCCCTACCGGGGGTTTGGTAGACTCAGACCTTCAGCTATTGTTTACAATCTCCATGTATACATCGTAGCATTCCGAACGTAGTGGAGTGAGGTTTCGCAACTAAGGGTTTGGGAGATCTGGGAAAAAGGACCATTTATTTTCGGGGCTCTGGGGAAAGCATAAGCTTTTGGGGATTTAGGGAACAGGAACCAGGAACCTGAGGAAAAGCATTTATATGAGCGGAGCTGGGGAGAAATTTCGTTCGTTTTTTTCTTTTTTTTGGCACAGGGACCCGATCGAGTTCCCACAGGTAGATCCTAACCCTGATAGATCCTGGTGATCTGGGGCACTCATTGAAATAAGCATTACAAGTCTTCAGTCACGTTTTTGCAAAATTTAAAATTGTTTTCCGTACAAAATATAGATCTACAGTTTTGAGGAGAGACCCTAAAATAACGGAGAATGTTTCCACATAAGGTCACCGCTCGCTGTTGCAACGATGGCGTAATCGAACACAACCATGTGACGTTATATTCAATTGACGTCATGTTATCAATCAACGACAGGGGAATGAATGAGAGTGGAAATTAGATATTCTTGAGTAAGTTTCGTTGTTTATCCGTTTATTTAGGGCAAGCCTAGTGGGAGACATTTTGTGAAAACACTATTATATTTCGAATGTTTCAACGTGAATAAGTGTTGCTAGCCGCTACCGCGAATTCCGGTTCCGCCTGACGATTTTTTTTTCTATCAATGTACAGAAGAACAGAATAGATCAGAACATTTTACCACGTTCTACTATAAGAGCGACACAGGAGCGTCGCTATGAGTCATGCATATATTACATGTTTGAGCTGACATAACGAGCTGGAACGTAATGTGGTACGCAGCGAAACTGATGGAATGGGCCACTTACCTACTGAAGTTTTAAGCATAATTATGGAACTGAAACATACATGTACATGTATATACATGTATCTACACTTTTGCCACGGCTACATTGAAGTGCATTTATATATAAGCGAAATTCAGGTGTGGCGGCGCGCCGATAAGGCTTTAACACGCACAGTGTTGAACAAAATACATGTGTGGGAAAATACCGATACAGAAGAACATATGTTGTTATTGTTCTCATTATACGATGCCGTAATGTTTAATTTTTTGAAAGGTTAACAACTTATTTCCCATTCTTTTGGAAGTTAAATGCAAGTCAGAAACTGTCTGTAATTCTAAGCTACGATCACATTGATAAAATGCGTCAAACTCCATGTGTAGAACTTTGTTACACCATTGAGAAGTTTTGTAAGGACCTCTGACGGTGGTAATGGGAATTATAATGTATGGCTGCCTCAGACTTTGCAAAAAATTAATGTTGGTCAAATGCTTCTGGTTTTGTATACCCGTTTGCTGGTAGTCCATAGTTTATGATATTAGATTCAAGTCTTTATATCAATATATGTACTGCTTTATTTTTGGGTTAAAATGGGCATATATTGCATTAAGCATATAGAAAACAGAAAATGTGTTTTGATATTGCTCCAACCCAACTCCCACCCCTAGAGTCCCATCCAATCCCTCTGCATGCGAAGGTATTGTCATATTTAACATAATAAATGCGAATGGCATTCTGGGAGTCAGGAGAGAACACTGCCCTGCAGCCCAAAATGTTGTCTCAGAGCCAAAGTATGTGAAATTGTTTTAAAATTAATGTAGAAGAAAACAAATAAAGCAGTTAAGTTTTAAGCCATATGCAAAGTACACAAATGGATATGTACACAAATGGATATATACATTTGTTTCCAAAAGTAACCCAAACATAAGCATGATTTATAAACACTTTTTACGTTTCATTGCCCAGAAAATGAGGATACTGTTCATTCTATGGAACATACTTTTGTAATCCTTCTATATGTAGCCCAATACTCTTGCACCACAAACAGTAAAATTGATGGCCTGTTTTCCTTTTAATGTCTTAACTTCCAAATCAACAACTTTTCAGTCACGTCGGTACGATGCCACCACTGCCTAGGTATTAGTACAAGGTATTTCTCATTTGTAAAATACAGCGACGTTAAGTTTCAAATCATCAATTTTTGGGATGTTTACACAGTTTGAATGTTCAGCCACAATCTAATCAAACCAAAAATAATGGTTTTCATTAGAATCACTAACTGAAGACACCACCATTACATAGAAGAGGCTAAAGTAGCCGAAACCGCGGTATGGCTCATACCCTTTCTCTTTATTATGTCCGCTGCTCTTAAAGGATCTCAGTTTTATTTTTATTTGCTATTACTGCAGCTGTTGTTGTGTCGTGTGACGGCCCTGAAATCTCCTTGTAAAATTATAACAATTACAATTGTCTTTCTGTCCATATTAAACTAGACGGGGTCTTTGGGAAATAATTAGACTAGCTAGGTTAAAATCGAGACAGAGGAGTAGACCCATGTTATGTCCAAATGATAAACATTTTATATAAAAATATTTTTACCTTTGTAGATTTGTCATTTTAACGCCTAGTGGCTAGGCTAGGAAATAATTCACATGTCCATATTAACTCATATATCCATCGCCAGTTTTCAGAGTTTTTTGCTGTTTAGGCTGTCACAATAAATTCTTATAAAGAAGATAATTGCTTTTTCAGCAGAGAGAAAAAGATAAAAGTTCGTGACTCTGGCCACCTGTTTGTT